>CM029023.1:105964795-106404794 GCA_016801055.1 Panax notoginseng | reverse complement strand
AATAAAGGAGTATCTAGGAACATAAAGCTTATGCCAAATAGTTTTACTTCACCCAAACTCGGGTGCTTTTTTCCTTTATGGTAGACCATATAGGAACAGCTATGACCTTATTTAGAGAAATCTAAATGATCACTCAACTCAGGTGCTTTACCAAACTCTGTACCCTTGTTGACGAAATATAAGTGAAAGAAGTAGGTCAGTATATAAATTTAAACAAGTATTTGCAAATTTATGGTTTTACATTTTAAACCCACTGATCCAGTACAACTATCGAAGTATCAATACACCACTAGACATTAAAGACGGAAGGTCATGTATAAGACATAAAAAGGCTTAGAAGTAAATCTAGCAGCCATGGTGAATATATTATGTAGTGAAATTTAACTACTAATCAATTAAAAGCTAAAGGACTTGATTTTTATTCGATAATGCAGAAGTTAGAAAACTTTGCAAAGACAATACCATGTAAAATTTCAAAAATGGGAAAAATGATCTTGATGCTTACTCGGCACACTCGCTTAGTTTCCCCGAGTTCTGACTTTCAACAATCTTCAGAATTAGCGACTTGTTCTCATCAAGATACTGCACATATTTGAACAGTAGAAGTAGTAAGCAACTGAAAGCAGTATTAACACATTATTATGACAGCTAACTAAAACATGGCACTGACACTAATCACTTTGTCAAAATGGGTCCTTACAGTCTACTTGTCTGTTGCCAAAAGAACAACAATGGGTTGTACAATTCTGTTGTTATTTATAATTTTGATAAGTAATGAAAACTTATATCAGTATGTGCCAATAAAGGAAAGGGGAGGGGAGGGGAGGGGAGCCTGAGATCTTAGGCTGAGAGAGCACAGCAATTTTATCTTTTGACCCTACATGAAACCATAGTAACATTTGGAATAAAATATTTCAGTTTGGCAAATCGAAGAAAATATTTTCAGTTTGACAAATCGTAACTAGCATGTGAAGATTGCAAGAATCTAAATGAGCTCACCTCAGCTTCGCATTTCAATGGTTCATGTCTCAACCACCACTATTCCACTAAAAATATAATACTTGGGTTGAACTTTTCTACTTGGAAACATATTAATGTCACAAAAATCATGTGCATCTTAGAATTATACCATCTCAATTCTCAACAGGACAACAAGAAATGTATCGCTATTCAAAGCCTCGCAGCAGCAAGAATGGCGGCAATAAGCAAAGTCTCCATGGCAAACCCAGTCTACCGTAACCTTTAATGCTAGATCTAAAAGCTCGTTGCAATGACACAAAACTTTGCAAGAGCAAAGCCCAACATAGTACACCGCAGTTAAATTCAGTAAATAAATACTCCCTCCGTCCCACAAAAATCTCATTTACAAAGATAATAAGTTGCAAGTTTAGTAGGGGTAGGATAACGAAATTATGATGACAAACTTGAGGATATACCTTAATAATTAAAATTTTAATTCTTTTTTGTGGAACACAACAAAATTGCAAATGGGACAAAACGGAGGGAGCATTAATGTAGGCTTAAATTGAAACAAAAACATCATACAATGTGGAAACAGGAAAAGACAGGTGCGCTAAAGGGCTACCATCCCAAATTAATGAGTACCAAGTTGGTCCCAATCCAAAATTAGATATACAATTTGATGTTTTCAAGTCCTATGGGAAATCCCAAAATTCAAAATTTATATAATTCTGTTTACATTTTGATTTTGAAAACAATAAATATAACAATCAGTAGTGTTTTTAGTCAATTTATAGAATTATAATTGTTTGTACTACCATCTTCAAATTTTGTACTAGATTTTGAATTTTAGAATTTGACAAATTGGTTTTTCCTTTGAAACGGAACTAGAATCAAGTACCAAGAGTGAATAAAGCTTATAAATTCAAATTTACCAGCAAAGCTATCAACTACATATAATCAAAGGAAATGCCAAGGGTCTCAAAAATTACTTTTGGTATTCGGGCCTGTTCGACAACTACTTGTAAGTTTGTCAAACTCGCAAGTAATTTTTTACTGTTTGACTGTTTGTATGCGACTTAAATTTGAACTTATAAATTGACTCATAATTAGCTTTTGAGAATCAACAATTTCTTAGTTCTCAAAAAATGACCCATACGTCATTTTTAAAAAAGTAGGTTTGACCAAATATGAACACTATTTTGCCCTTATTTAAGTAATCTTTACAACTTACTTTAACTTTAGATCATTTTAGTCGATCACCTTCACTAACTTTTAAATTCTTAAAAGTTAAAATGGTCTCGAACTGTCTCACACTTTTAATTTATACGCCATTTTAAAATAGGTTATTGTCGAACAGGCCCTAAATGACGAGAGTTTGAAAAGTTTAGTTATATTTTGTGACGACGAATCACAAAAAATTAGACTCGATGACACTTGTACCCCTATCAATAAAAAAAATAGAGAGAGAGATAAGAAGAAGAAAAAAGTATGTTCTGTTCTTATGGAAGTAACATCAACCAAGTAAAGGACATATAAAGAAAGATCCAATAAGTTGATAAACATAACTTTATAAACAAATCAAAGCAGGAACAACAAGTAGCAGAAGCCAATATCAGAAAAGCACAAAATAGCAGAAGGGACCTGTTGAATATGATCAGTTGTGGCGTTGCTGGGATAGTAGGCTGCCATCATGGGCTGCGTCTGCATCAGGTGCTGCTGCATTCCTACACTTTCTTTTCTATATGATGAATATGACCTCCCCCTTTTTCTCTCTCTATATATCACCCCTTCACTTTCTATCTCTATATATATTTATATCTCTATATCTCCTTCAAGCCTCTTGTCACAGCAGAAAAAACAGAAAAAGTAGCAGTGGCCCCCTTAGCCCTGCTCTCTCTCTCTCTAGTCATTTCTGAGATATATACGGTAACTCTAGCAGGAAGGCAGGATTCGGTGTTATTAAAAGGAGAGAGAAACAAGGTAAGAGGATAGAGAAGAATCTTACGTGATTTATTCGATTAATATTTTTAAAGATTTTTTTTAAATGATAAATTTTTGTAACGTTTGTAAATTTTAATAATTTTTAAAAAAAATTTTAAAATGACTTTTATAGACTCTATGAAATAAGTGACAGATTTTAATAGATTTTTTATAAAGATTTTGATAGATTTTTATATACTTCTAATATATCTTGCAGCTTATATTATTGTTAATTAGCCTATGTATACAGCCTCTTCCTCTTTTTTTATGAACTAGAGGAAATCTCATTATTTCATTAAATTATTGTGGCATGAGATTTTATATATGTTGAAAGCATTCATATTATTCTACTCATTTCATGATAAATTTGGATACTCGAATACGAATAAAACTTTAAAAGTTACAGGCACAACACAAAAATTAAGGTCACTTTTAATTGAACTATATATACTATATATGTGTTGTGATAACCCGAGATTTCGAATAATCAAAAATTTGCAAATAAATTTTTTTTTATTAATATTAATATTAATTATCATTTATGTGATAAGTATCGGTGATACGTGTATCGAGCAAGTCAATTTGTGTATTGACTAATTGACTAATAAAATTAGAGTAGAGTTGTGCTTAACAGCTTAAGAAATCCTAACCCTAATTTCTGGATAGGGATTCGATAGAAAATATAATTAAAATAATTATTTTAATGAGTTCATGTTTGTAATGTATAGAATTTTTGATCAATGATTGATCGGATAAGGTTTGAAATTAATAAAACCTAATAAGAGATTAGAAACTCTAATCTCAGGATTAGAAACCCTAACGTACCGTTGGAAACCCTAATTGTACGCCGAAAAACCCTAATTTAATATTCGGGAATCCTAAACCATAAATTAGGAAACCCTAATCCTAATTGGCAAGCCTAATGTGTGTATTAAACTTAAATATGATTAGAAAGCTCTAATTATATTTTAGTTATCTTAATTTCTATTTTACAAACCCTAATTGTAATTTAGAAAAATTATTTTTCTAATTAAAATCCTAATTCGAGGGTTGTAAACCCTAATGACCATTTTGACCCTAATTGTTAAATTAAGCAATTTTAATTAGGAATATTAATCCTAATTAGCAAGATTGAATTTTATGATTAGAAAATATTAATATAATTATCGAATCCTAATTGTAATTTGGAATTATTAATTTTCTATTTTGGAAACCGAAATTTGAAAATTTTGAAAATTAAATTACAAATCTAAAGGGTTTAAACCCTAAATCTTAAAGGGTCCAAACCCTAAACCCAAACCCAAACCCTAAACCCTAAGGGTTTGAATAAATGTCAAGAATGCCATTAAATGTATTTATCAAATGACAAAAATGCCCTTTTTATTTTCTTTAAATTGTAACTTGTAAAAATGGCTCATAACTTTAGTAGGTGACCTAACATATTGACTTGTGACTTATTAATCCAACAAAATCCGGCCAGCAAGATCAGATCTAGCAACTTATCACATATATATATAGGATCTAAGAGAGAGAAAGTTCATAAAAATTGCTCATTTGAATAATTTACTCTCACTAACTCCCTCTCTCACTAAAAGCTCCGAAAATTATTATAAACGATATTTGACTTATCTAAAATAATATTGAAGCTTAGAGACCAAGTTTAATTGACAATCAATGTGTTAATTGTCGGATAGGGTGACCAGAACACCAAAAATGGACCGAGGTCCAACCAGACCGAAATAGTTAGACTTGTTAAGTGTTTATATAGGTTATAAACACTGATGTGACTATGTGGTAATGTGCCTAGGAGAAGTTTGACTGTAGAATACAGTGTTGCGTGTTATAAAATATTATGCTAATTGTGAGACCGTCATTGTTGATTATAGGTCTTACGAACGCAGTTAATTATATTGTGTAGCTGTAATCAACGCGAAAGACAAGTTTCCTAACTCAACCTTGAGTTATATTCATTCAATTATGTTAATGGTTAATTATTGATAATTATACCATGTCCAGGGAATTTATTGTTGATTATTCGCAGTTAGTGCATGATTAAAATTCAAATTAAATTACTGATTCGAAAAATATATATTCGTAGAATTACTGTTGTTGGATATTTATATCTGTAGAAACTAATATTGACAGTACAGATAATTCCTATTTATTGTCAAAGTATATTGAGAAATGTCTTAGCTAATTATTTTGGCTAGACGAACATTTGTTAGAACTTGATAAATACGAGAAGAGAAATCAATTGTGATTGATAGATCGATGCCAATTGTTTCGGCTAGATCGATAAGTAAATAGAATTTGAAATCACAGTATTTCGTTGTTAAATCAAAATCTTGATTCTGAGACTGATAAGAACAACCTTTTATATAAAGGGAACATTTTAGGTCGCATATTCGACCATTGCGCGCTGTTAAGTATTATGCATAATATAGGGTACAAGGAGTTGGTCGGCTCTAAGTACTTGCAGAGGGGTATGATTTAATCTTTATGGTTATCTGATACTCCTGCGTATGTATCAAAGTAAATCTTTGATAGATACCCGAGAAAATAAGTTCTAGATCTAGTGTGATCGCTCAGCATAAATCTGAAAAATATTCCACTTTGCTATTTCGTAGAATTAATTCTTGATTATTCATTGAATATCGTAGAAACCCTTGAAAGCGTTATACTCTTTCATTATCAGATTATTGTTGCGGAGAATGTTAGAACAATTGATATTGATTTCTATACCTTTATTGTATGTCTTAACTTGCGGGGCAAACTTGTTGCTCACCCTTGCTATAAATAAAACTTTTCAGTTAGGGACGATGTTGCAGAAGGTGCTGCGAAGAAGAACAAGGGAAAAGGCATAGTTATAAATTAGTTTTGATGAACCATATTATTATGTTGTATTGTATTGTAAACCCTTTTTGTATATCTAAGGGGGTATTTCTGTAATGTTAAGGTTAGTGGACCTGGGACTTATGTATTAACAACTTATGTTAATGAGTTATATATCCCTATTCATATTTAAATGGGGTAGTTAAATGTTATTTATTTTGTGGATCGTGAGCACCAAACTCGGGGGTCAGGTAACCCGGATTTGGGGGTGTCACAGGTTGGTATCAGAGCTATAGTGACCAAGGTGTCACCAGTTAGTAGAAGAGCTATAGGTTATAAACTTTAAGTGGGGTAGGGGAAAACCCTAGGATTATAACCATACGCGAGATAGAGAAAACTCATTTAGAGTTCTAAGTGAGGAATTGCTGAAGTACATCAATAGTGAGATATGTGGACACATAGTGTGAGAATTTTGTACTAGTGAAGTATTAATCAAGTTATTTAAATTGATTGTAGGATGTCTGGAGAAGGTGAAAAGAGTGCGTAGATGCTAGCGGCTGTTGCACCGGTGCCAGAAGCCGAGGTGCCAACGCAAAGCGAATCAGTAGAGAAGGTGGGAGAAGATGAACCAATGGTTAATCTTGGGAGCGATCATGACGACTATCCTGAGATGTATCTGAGTGGAGATGAGGAGGCAGAGTCTGAGCCAGCTAAGGTGGATTTAAAGAATAAGACTAAAGTTGAAGAACAAGATCAGTTATCTGTAGAAGTCCAGGAACTCCGAAGTAAAGTGTTTCTTCTAGAGGAGCTGTGGAAGACGGAGCGAGCATTACACGAAATGACTGAAGAACAAAACGAGCTGAAGGCGCAGGTGGAAAGAATGAAGGCTGAAGGTGGTGGATCATCTGAAGGAACCAGCAAGAAGGACAAGAAGAAGAGAAAGAGGGAAAAAGACAGTCTTAATTCTGAAAAATCAAGCCCGAAAAAAATGCAAGCATGTTGCAAGTGTGGAATGACTCACGCGGGAGAATGCATGATGTGGAAGAACGTGTGCTTCAACTGCAAGCAGGAAGGACATATTTCTCTGCATTGTCCTAAGCCGAATTTGAGAAGTGTTTTTCATGTGGGCAGACGGGTCACGGATTCAGCAGGTGTCCTATCAAGAAGAAGACTAGTGAAGGGAGTGATCGGTAGATAACTTAGATATATGGAATAGTATCTTTTGGGTAGAAGTCTATGATATTAAGTGTTGTAATATCGAGAACGATGTAAGCATATGTAAAAATATATATATGTTTGTATGAATGAAATCCTTATTTTCTATATGAATATAAGATTAAGATTAATTTGTTTGTTCTTAAAACTCATACTTATGGTAAGTTAATGACTCATAATTATATGAAATGTTTTGAACCCCTCAGTGAATGGACGCCAAATGTCTGACTAGGATAAGTTCATACACTCATATAATTGTGGCAAGTTCCTGAACTCATAAGTGTGGTAAGTTTGACGAACTGGTAATAACTGTGTGAGAATGGAGAATAGCAACTTTTTGTGTAAAGTTGTGTTGTTAATCCTGATATGATTTAAAAAGGAATAGAAATGTGTTAAGTACTATATGTACTATGTGCTATTTGAATAAATATGCAATTATATGAAAATTATTTTTGAATTCTTATTGTGTTAAGAATTTGTGTAGAGAAAGAGAATTAATATAAGATTTTTATTTAAATCAGATCATGCCGCCTAGACGACGGAATCGAAACCAACGAGAAGAACAGTCAGTGAATAATAAAGGAGGTCAAGCTGACCCAATGCAGAATTTTGCAGATATGATAGCCGAAGCTATGGAGAATAGAGTTCCAGCTGCAAGAGGAAGAGTAAGAAATCAGCCAGCTGAAAGATTGGCTAACTTCAAGGACTTTAAAGCTGTAGGACCGCCTGAGTTCAAAGGGACCACAGATCCTATTGAAGCCCAAACTTGGGTGAAGGAGATGGAGAAAGCATTCGTTATCGCCAGAGTAGCGAAGGAACAAAAGACGGCTTTTGTAACTTATCTAATGAAGGGAGAAACTAATTACTGGTGGGAGACGAATCAAGCGAGAGCTGGTACATAGGTGGTGTTGTGGACAAGATTCAAGGAGTTATTCTTTGAGAACTACTTCTCACCGAGCATGCAATCCAGAATGGAAGTCAAGTTTCTAGAACTAAAGTAGGAGAACATGTCGGTATCAGAATACGCTGCCAAATTCAACGAATTAGCAAGATTTGCACCTCATCAGGTGGACACAGAAGCAAGAAAGGCGCGAAGATTTGAGAATGGGCTGAAGCCGAGAATATTCAACAAGGTAGCGGTATTGCAGATCAACACGTTCGCGGCATTGATGGAGAAAGCGTTGATTGCTGAAGGAGGGAGCGAAGTTGCGTCTCGATTCCATCAGGAGAAGAAGAAGAAGACAAATGACGGAGGAAGCAGTGGTGGAAGTAACCCTAATAAGAGGAAGTGGAGTGAGAATACCCAGTCGGGTAATAAAACAGAAGATAATAGGAAAGGGAGGGAGCCATGTGCAAATTGTGGGAAGAATCATGCTGGAGTTTGCCTGAAGAAGAAGGGAGTCTGCTATAACTACGGACAAGAGGGGCACATGTCGCCCAATTGTCCCAGTCCGAAGAAGATACAAGGTTGCTTTGCATGCGGATCGACTAATCATTTGGTTCGGAACTATCCGAAGAAGAATGCAGAGAAAGAAAGTGGCAACAAGGGACCCAGTGGCGGAACCTTGGCAACTCGAGGACCTGCACAACTAGGAAGACCAACTGCCCGTACATTCAACATGACGGCGCAGGACACTGTGGCTACTCAGGAGGCGGCGGTAGGTAATGATTTCGTTTAGAATTTAATTACGCGAGTAATATGAGTTAAATATTTCTGTGAACTGTTTTCTTTTAAAGATTCAAGTCACAGGTTAGAATTTGAGACACAAATGAATATTGGGTTGATAAAAATGAATTGATGATAAAAACTTTAAAAGATTGTAGAGAATAAGAAAGCGGTGATTCCGAGGACGGAATCCTTTTAAGGAGGGGTAAATGTGATAACCCGAGATTTCGAATAATCAAAAATTTGCGAATATTTTTTTATTTATTAATATTAATATTAATTATCATTTATGTGATAAGTATCGGTGATACGTGTATCGAGAAAGTCAATTTATGTATTGACTAATAAAAATAGAGTAGAGTTGTGCTTAACAGCTTTAGAAATTCTAACCCTAATTTCTGGATAGGGATTCGATAGAAAATATAATTAAAATAATTATTTTAATGAGTTCGTGTTTGTAATGTATAGAATTTTTGATCAATGATTGATCGGATAAGGTTTGAAATTAATAAAACCTAATAAGAGATTAAAAACCCTAATCCCAGGATTAAAAACCCTAACGTACCGTTGAAAATCCTAATTGTACGCCAGAAAATCCTAATTTAATATTCAGGAATCCTAAACCCTAAATTAGGAAACCCTAATCCTAATTGGCAAGCCTAATGTGTGTATTAAACTTAAATATGATTAGAAAACTCTAATTATATTTTACTTATCTTAATTTTTATTTTACAAACCCTAATTGTAATTTAGAAAAATTATTTTTCTAATTAAAATCCTAATTCGTGGGTTGTAAACCCTAATGACCATTTTGACCCTAATTGCTAAATTAAGCAATTTTAATTAGGAATATTAAACCTAATTAGCAAGATTGAATTTTATGATTAGGAAATATTAATATAATTATCGAATCCTAATTGTAATTTGGAATTATTAATTTTCTATTTTGGAAACCGAAATTTGAAAATTTTAGAAATTAAATTACAAATCTAAAGGGTTTAAACCTTAAACCCTAAAGGGTTTAAACCCTAAACCCTAAACCCTAAGGGTTTGAATAAATGTCAAGAATGCCATTAAATATATTTATCAAATGATAAAAATGCCCTTTTTATTTTCTTTAAATTGTAACTTATAAAAATGGCTCATAACTTTAGTAGGTGACCTAACACATTTGACTTGTGACTTATTAATCCAACAAAATTCGGCCAGCAAGATCAGATCTAACAACTTATCACATATATATAGGATCTAAGAGAGAGAAAGTTCATAAAAATTGCTAATTTGGACAATTTACTCTCACCAACTCCCTCTCTCACTTAAAGCTCCGAAAATTACTAGTAGATCAGTCCTAGAATCAGTCCCTAGATCACCAAGAACAACTAAGGAGATCATAGATCAAGATTTTTCAAGAAGAGGTATAAACCCTAGTTCACATTTGATCTTGTATGCTAAGAATTTTTTTGTGTTTTTATGTTTAGAATCTTGCTAATGGATGTTTTATGTTGATCTATGATGATCAAACATATATCCATAGCATCAAAGTGCCTTAATTTGGTGTTTTTCCAAAACTGTCAAGAACACGATTTGTGGTCTGACAAGCAAATGTCAAGAGCCACAGATCCGTGTATGTTTATGTTTTTTTCTTGTTTTATGTTTGGTATTGGTAGCCTCGTATGTTGTCTTTAATCTGTAAGTGGTATCAGGGTCATTGGAGGTCTAGATCAGAAGTTATTAACGGTCAAAGTCGGTTGACCGACGTTGACCAGCCGTATTCTGGGAAACCCAGAAATCAAATATCAGCATCTGACAACTTTTTGTAACACTTGGATATGACAGACTGTATATGATATGTTGATGTTGGTGTAACCAGGTTATAGTGTGTTGTATGTACTCTAGATCCATGTCTTTAGTGTCTCTAAACAACAAATATACTGGTTGTAATCTCTGGTCAAAGTAGCCCACTTGATAACGCTAACACTTTTCTGGAATTTCCAGAAAGTGTATGAACATGGTTTCTGACCATGGTTGACCGAGTTGAATCTTACGACTATGATGTAGTTGGACTATCATGTTGATGTATATGTGTTCTTTGACATGTATACAACATTATTGAACCATAAAATTGGCCATTTCATTACTAGAACATAGAAATAATAGAGCTTGAATGTGCAACTCGAAGCTGCTGGGTTTTTGGGTTACCCAAAAATCCCAGAAGTTATTCTGACAGTCACTTTGGAGCTTTGGATCTTGATGGTGTTATGTGATATGATCTAGATATTGGTTTTTAGTTGTAGTCTTGTAAAATTACTACAATTGTGATACTTAAGTTTGTCCAGAAACGAATTAAATAGAGGATTACAAGCTGGTCAAACGTGCACCCTCGAACACTGACTTGTCAGTGTTCTTGAGGCCAAGAACACCTAAGGCGACAGAAAGCGTCGCTAAAGGGCTATAACGACGGTTTAATTATTTTTATTTTCTGATTTTTCCGGAAAATAGTTAAAAAATAGAAATAAATTCTAAAAATTACCAAAAATAGTTTTAAAAATTATTTTAAATTACGAAAAATATTTTTTGACCAATTGGAATATTTTTATTTAATATTTATAATTATTTAAATATTAAAAGTATTTAATTTATTTAATTAGTGTATTAAATAAATTAGAAAAAAATAATTTAATATTATGAAAAATTATTTTAAATAAGAATAACGTATTTAAAAATATTTTGAATTATAAAATATAATTTTTAATATTTTTGGAGAATTTTCATTAATAAACTAGTATTAATGATATTAGATTTATTTAATTATTAAATTAAATAAATAAGATAAAAAATGAATTTATTGATTTAAAAAATATTTTAAATAAGAATAAAGTGTTAGAAAATATTTGGAATTATAAAATATTATTTTTAATATTTTTGGAGAATTCTCATTAATAAATTAATATTAATGATATTAGATTTATTTAATTATGATATTAAATTAATGAATTAAAAATGATTTTATTGATTTAAAAATCATTTAAAAGTGAGAAAAATGATTTAAAAAATATTTTAAGTTATAATTAATGACTTTTAATATTTTGATAATAATTACAATAATATTTAA
Organism: Panax notoginseng; assembly: GCA_016801055.1. Classification (NCBI taxonomy): domain Eukaryota; kingdom Viridiplantae; phylum Streptophyta; class Magnoliopsida; order Apiales; family Araliaceae; genus Panax; species Panax notoginseng. The sequence continues at coordinate 106,393,026 of CM029023.1, read as the reverse complement.
AAATTAATGGTGATGATTTAAAAATAATTTTTAATTACTTTAAAAATCATTTAAGTAGAATATTGATGATTTAAAAATATTTTAAGTTATTAACAATAACTTTAATATTTTGACAAATATAACATTAATATTTTTATATTATTAAATATTAATGATAATAAGATTATTTGATAATTAAATCATTTAAAAATGATTTAAGTGTTTGAAAAATTATTATAAATTATAATAATTGTTTATAAATTATTAAAAGCTTCCGAAAAATATTATAAACGATATTTGACTTATCTAAAATAATTTTGAAGCTTAGAGACCAAGTTTAATTGACAATCAATGTGTTAATTGTCGGATAGGGTGACCAGAACACCAAAAATGGACCGAGGTCCAACCAGACCGAAATAGTTAGACTTGTTAAGTGTTTATATAGGTTATAAACACTGATGTGACTATGTGGTAATGTGCCTAGGAGAAGTTTGACTGTAGAATACAGTGTTGCGTGTTATAAAATATTATGCTAATTGTGAGACCGTCATTGTTGATTATAGGTCTTACGAACGCAGTTAATTATATTGTGTAGCTGTAATCAACGCGAAAGGCAAGTTTCCTAACTCAACCTTGAGTTATATTCATTCAATTATGTTAATGGTTAATTATTGATAATTATACCATGTCCAGGGAATTTATTGTTGATTATTCGCAGTTAGTGCATGATTAAAATTCAAATTAAATTACTGATTCGAAAAATATATATTCGTAGAATTACTGTTGTTGGATATTTATATCTGTAGAAACTAATATTGACAGTACAGATAATTCCTATTTATTGTCAAAGTATATTGAGAAATGTCTTAGCTAATTATTCTGGCTAGACGAACATTTGTTAGAACTTGATAAATACGAGAAGAGAAATCAATTGTGATTGATAGATCGATGCCAATTGTTTCGGCTAGATCGATAAGTAAATAGAATTTGAAATCACAGTATTTCGTTGTTAAATCAAAATCTTGATTCTGAGACTGAGAAGAACAACCTTTTATATAAAGGGAACATTTTAGGTCGTATATTCGACCATTGCGCGCTGTTAAGTATTATGCATAATATAGGGTACAAGGAGTTGGCCGGCTCTAAGTACTTGCAGAGGGGTATGATTTAATCTTTATGATTATCTGATACTCCTGCGTATGTATCAAAGTAAATCTTTGATAGATACCCGAGAAAATAAGTTCTAGATCTAGTGTGATCGCTCAGCATAAATCTGAAAAATATTCCACTTTGCTATTTCGTAGAATTAATTCTTGATTATTCATTGAATATCGTAGAAACCCTTGAAAGCGTTATACTCTTTCATTATCAGATTATTGTTGCGGAGAATGTTAGAACAATTGATATTGATTTCTATACCTTTATTGTATGTCTTAACTTGCGGGGCAAACTTGTTGCTCACCCTTGCTATAAATAAAACTTTTCAGCTAGGGACGATGTTGCAGAAGGTGCTGCGAAGAAGAACAAGGGAAAATGCATAGTTATAAATTAGTTATGATGAACCATATTATTATGTCGTATTATATTTTAAACCCTTTTTGTATATCTAAGGGGGTATTTCTGTAATGTTAAGGTTAGTGGACCTGAGACTTATGTATTAACAACTTATGTTAATGAGTTATGTATCCCTATTCATATTTAAATGGGTAGTTAAATGTTATTTATTTTGTGGATCGTGAGCACCAAACTCGGGGGTCAGGTAACCCGGATTTGGGGGTGTAACATGTGTACGTTTTTCCGTAAGAGTACCAAATTCTGATTTTCACAAAATAATATGACAACGAAAATCTATATGATCAAAAGTCGCAAAACTTCATACATGCGAGTAAATTGCCACCAAGTTATAAAAAATTTACCAGAGAGATTTTTAGTCGTCGGTAAGCCACATACAAAATTACCAGAGAGATTTTGTTTTTCTTAAAATTATTAATAGTTGTTAGTGAACCAAAATTGACCGTTAAAAAATTAATTATGCGACTTTTTAATTTATTTATGATGTTAGAAATTAATTAATTAAAATGCTATATAACTAATTTTTTTAACAGTCGACTGTTGTCATTAGGGGTGTTCAATCGGTAAGTACCGGCTCGAACCAGACCAGTACTAAAATTAGCTCAATTCCGGTACCGATGCTGATACCGGTTGAACCAGTTTATCGAACCAATTTACCGGTTCAGTACCAGTTTTTACCGAATAAATATCACAAATTAATATAATAATAATAATAATAATAATTATTATTATTATTATTATTATTATTATTATTATTATTGTTTTATTATTATAATTATTATTATTATTATTATTAATTATTATTATTATTTTTATTAATAATTTTTTTATTATAATCATTATTTTTTATTATTATTATTTTTATTATTATTATTAATTATTTATTAATAATAAAAAAGAAATTAAAAAATCGATATATACCGGTACGGTTCGGTATTACCGAACCATAAAAACTCGGTACCGAAACTGGTACCGAAAAACCGGTATATATCGGTTTTTTTACTGAAACCGAACCGATTATTTTTGTACCGACCGATTCGGTCCGGTTCGAAAAATCGAAAAACAGAATGAATTGAACACCCATAGTTGTCATCTTTTAACTAATTTTTTTAATTTTGACTAGTTTTAGAATTTATCAAGATTCGTATATATCATATACTATATCTATATAATATAAATAATATAATATTAAAAATCAAAATTAACTGTTTGATTTTTCAAAGTCATAACGAGATATTTCTATAATAAAACTTTGTGTAATTTATCTATTTTTTTATAAATTTAGTAAAAAAAATATAAACGATTTATAATTTTAATAATTATATTTTCTAAAATTAGATTAATTTATATTTATTTTAAGTTAAAAATTTACCAGAGAGTTTTGCGACTTTTGAATTTTTCATAAAATCTCTCTGGCAATTTCTTTATTGGCGATTTGAATTTTCACCTTTGTGTTTAATATTTGGAAGTCTTTAGAAGTATTTAGAAATGAGGTCAGACTTTGGATATGAGTTGATAGTTATAACTTTTCTTCTAAAGGCGGTCAAACTCTACCATTTAATAGAAATCTGAAAAATCTATGACTTTTTGAATACCAAAATACTTTTATAGACTTTATAAAAGTCTCAATTGAATACCACATAATTTTTAAATACAATACAAAAGTTGTAATTGAATACCGGTAAACTTCTATAAACTCTTTAAATGTCTTGATTGAATATAATCAAACTTTAAAAGTCTTTAAAAATTTTAATTGAATACACCCTCCTTAAAGAGGGTTTAGAGTTTGGGTTTTGGTTTTGGAGGATGATTTGGTTTCTGTAATTACTTATGGAGGTGATAATCTTACCATTAAAAAATTTGGAATTTTTATTGAGAATAAAGACATTTGAGAGCTTTTGAGTGATTTAAAAATATTTTTAAATTAAATATAAAAGTGTTTTGGTATTTGATAATTTTTCAAAAATATTTTTAAAGAGTAGATTTAGGTTCATGAAGCACTTTTAACTAAAGCAAAAAGTATAATACTATTCTTATATTATTAAAAAATAAAATCTCATACCATATATTTGTCTTTATATTATCATTAATATCTTTAAAATCACTTCTATAAGTTTGTAATTATACATTATTCTAATTTTTTTTCATATATATAAAAACATTTTTTTATCAAAATTGCATCAAAAGTATTTCATTTTGCCTCACAACATTACACGACTCCGGACACTCATACATGGACACTTATTTACGTAGTACTATATAATTTTATTTGATTATAGGAAAAATCAAAAATTATAAATATATATATTTTTTTGATTTGTTTTAAGTTCTATATAATGTTATGGATAAATTTAGAATAACTAAAAAAAATTAAAAATACAATTTTATGACGGTATTTTTAATTTTTAAACGGAAAGAATATTGAAGGTCTTGTTTTTTTCTATCTTGTATTCCATATTGTATTACTCTATTTGTTCTACTTTTATAGCTTTATTTTATTTCGTAGTTTACTCTTTTTTAAAAGCGATTTTTTTTTTCTTATAGAATAACATTGTTCTATAAAAATTATCATAATTTTTATCGTCATCTCATTATTATTAAACTAGACATTCAATATATTTTTAAATTTTCCAAAAGTAAAACTAATTATCGAAGCTTTTCAATTTTAATTTATAAGAAAAACAAAAATAATAAATTCCTTAATAAAGTCATGTGAATTTTTCGGGAGGTAACGGAGTGATTGGATCACCTCTTTAGTAACTTATTTTAAATATATAAAAATCATGACTAGTTTTAGATATTTTGGTTATTTTTATCTTTAAATACATCATAATAATTTTTAAATTTAAAGTTAACTTTCAAAATTAAAAATAGAGAATTGTAATTTCACAAGTAAATTTTAATATTTTTCCAAAATTCATCTCATACGAGTGGGACATCTATTTACTATTCATGTAAAAGAAATTTTTGTGAAATACTTTTTTTATACTTAAGAATATCAAAATTTTAAAAATAATCTTATATTTTGAATCATATAAAATAAATTTCAAAAATAAATAAATTATATAAAGATGAGTTATAAAATTAACATTTTATACTATCTAACAATATGTAATATAGGTAAACTATGAGATAGTTAAGATATTAGAATTGTAACATCAGATTGTTTAATTTTTATTTATTATAATAAAATAAAATTGTTTAGTTAATCATACTGAACTTGAAATAACTGATTTTCTCTTAAATTACTTACATAACATGTTACCATTAATTGTTAGGAGTATAAAATATTGATTTTATAGACAATTCTATTTTTATTCTAAATTTGATAACTATCAAAACTGAAAGATTAAAAAGGATGCTCACTAGTTCCCCAAAAGGATAGTTCAAGACTCTTCATTAGTACAACCTTTCAAACCTTTTCCCACTGTGGTTGCCTTTTCACATTGCCTCGACTTTCACAAATAAAAATAGAAATAATCCCACGATGGTACACTTCCCGTGAATACCACTCGCTAGTTCAAACTGCCTGACTCCACCCGCGTACTTGTATCGAAACGCTAGACAGCACGTGACTTAGGAAGCCTAAGCATAAATAATGACATCATCTTTAAACGCCAGACAACACGTGACTTAGAGAGAGCTCGGGGTTCAAAGACCGACAGACATCATCTTTCGTTTTAAGCGTTGGTGAGAATGTAAAAATATTCGCATTTAAAACCCTCACTCCTTCTCTCTCTTTCAAATGTCATCATCCATCACGTGATGTACTTTTAGAGTTCAGAAAAGTTATAGAGTCTTTCTAGGAGATATTTTTCTAGCGATTTTTTTTTTTTGTAGTACTTCCCAAAAAATATATAATATTTATTTCAATTGAAATTTTTATAAAAAACAATATTTTAGGTGTAACTAGATACAAACTCACGCGTTACGACGGGATTATTCAAATTTTTAAAAGTGAATGTGTACGTACAATTAATAAATTAAAATATAATAAAAAGATAGTATGTTATTGTGCGATGATCAAATTTTACACAGAAAAATAAATGAATATACATTATTGGGAGTAGTGGTGAGAGTTTACCAATTTGTATATTACACTCTAAGTATGTGACTATTACTTTTAAGATAGTGGCAAAGTAAGTGACCTCAACTTGTGGACAAATCATTTTTTCTACTCTTCCCTTTTTATATTTTTTTTCCCAGTTTTTCTTGACCAAAGTGTAGCCAACTGATTTATTTTCCCTCTTCTTTACTACTTTTGTATTTTATTTACTGCAAAGAAAGGGTTGCCTCAGCTTAACTGTTTACAATCCATAACAAAAAGAGAAAAAAAGGGTATGCGAAGGTTTAAAAAATCTCTTAAAAATACAATTTTTTATACGTATTTCATAAAAAAATTAAAAAAAAAAACACAAGTTTAATTAATGGAATATGTTCGCTATTTAATTGGGAATACTCTCCCTTTTGAATATCCTGATCAAGAAAAATTTATGCTGCCTTCTGAAGTCAGGAAAGTAATATACCCCAGAGTACTACTTAACAGGTAAAGTAGCTCGGTCTGCTAAGTGTATTCAGGACAGCTTTAGTCTGGCATTTGGGTCTGAATATATAAACATAGCCGGGCGGCTTATTAGTTTTCGGTGTCAGTTCTGTGTAGCTTGCCGGAGTTGTGCCTGTCAACGGTGGTCAATGAATGTTATCAATAATAGGTTGGTCTTTTAATTTTTTTGGGTCCTATAATTAGTATAAATACATCATTGTACTCGCTACAGAGAATCCATTAATTGATAACATCATAAGCCCCTTTTGATCTTCTATCTTCTCTTTACAATTTATAAATAAACGTCAATACTGCTAAGTTCAACTCCTTTGCTCATAAACCATAAAAAAACGGCTCCAACTCCAGGTAGAGTATGATTCTCACCATATTATTACCCATCTACTGATCAAATAAATCACACATCATTGTTTTTCATCTTAAACACATGATTATTAAAAAACAATTAGTACATATCACCACCCAGTTATCAGTTTATGTCAATAAGCAAGCCCCACTATGTGCATTGGATTATGATCAGTTTATGTCAATAAGCAAGGCCCACTATGTGCATAGGATTATGATCAGTTGACCTCTTCAAGTCATTTAAGTTTGACAAATTCAAAAGCTCATCTTCATTTCCATACTATTCCTCGCGGACATAAAATAAGACAAAACAAATCCACAATAACACCAATATTCCAAACCTGATAATCTAATTACTTTTGCAGGAGTTCTATATATTTCTTTATTTCCTTTTTCAACAAAACACAACCTAAACTGAAAGAACTCAAAAGACCATACACAGGATCACAAGAGGATAAACAAAACAAATTCAAAAGGCCACCATTAACGAAACATCCATATAGCATGGTAACATGCATTTAGAAAAGAATGTAAAGCAAGAACAAAGCTGACAAGTAAGTTTTAACAGGAAGAATACAAAAAGTCTATTATAGTAAAGAAGATAAGATGACTACAGAAAAAAGGATACTCGAAACCCAATATACATTAGACTAATACGGCCAAGCTCCAATTTATCTCTATGCAAATGCAAATAAATGTCTACTTCTTACATATTATTTTTCTTGAACTAAGAAGAAATGAACAAAAGTAAATACAAAAATAGAAACAGACGACCTCAAACGACAAACGAACAATCTGAAGAAAATGCTTTTAGTGTGCAGATGCCAAGACATATCTCAAGCACAACAGTAAAACCAATGCTCATCCTCATCTGTAGCAGAATCTGTAACAGCGCCATAATTATCAACATCGCAATAATAATAACCATTGTTACTATTTGCAGCAGTCAAGCAGCAAGAGGAATAACTTTTAAATGGAGGAAAGAGAAATAATTAAATTCTATTTCAAAATTAAAGTTATAGCAAATCAAAGAAACAAAAAAAATGACATTTAGTCAATGTCTAAACACTTCTGTTGAGCTGGTTTGTAATAATTTTGGAAAACAATACAAAAAGAAACATACAATTCCAATTCTGATATCCTTTTAGTTTCCTCCAAAGCAAAAATATATTATTTTTTTATTAAAAAAAAGGGAAAAAAAGAAGAAGAAAAGAACATAAGTTCTAAATAAAAACGCATAAGGAAACATCTAGTTCGCCTAGGAAAACACCAAAGCACCACCTACGCAACCCATGCGCTAAGTGTCCCTCCACTGCCTAGGTCGGCCTAGCGATTTTTAGAACACTGAAAAAAGGTGCACATTTGTTAGAATGACGGTGAGCTTCCTTCCTTTTCATAGCCTCCATAATAAACCACTATAAATAGAAAACTATAGTATTTCCATTATGTCGATGTCAATTGCATGATCAAGTTCGCCTCAGCAACCATACATAACATATTACAGTAATATATTCCTTAATGACCCTTTTATTGCAATAAAAAATATGCATAAATGTCAAATTAGTCGAAACAAACCAGATAAACCTGTTTATCATTTGATGATCATCAATTAGTAGTACTGAAGTTAACTACTACCTTCAGATCTGATGTCTATAGCAAGAATTCAGGTAAATGATCAATAAATCACACAGATCACTTAAAATTGATCTCAAGTACAACACAATTGAAAATAAACAGAGAAAATTGTCGAACCTTTGCTTTTGGAATGACCTTAACAACAACTTCTTGTCCCTTAAGCTCACCCTTGTTGAACTTCACCCTACATGTATTGTGACAACCCCAAAATAGGTCCATTCCACCCAACCTATTCTGAGTCGTCAAATACATGGTACAAAAAAACAACTACAACTTTATTACAACAATTGTCGTACAAAATACAACAACACATATGCTGTGAGTTTTGATATAAATATATACCAACTGTGACTCTCATCCCAACCTTGGATAGCACGTCACAATGACACCTTACATAAAGGTATAGTCAAAAACTGTTTTAGAAATTAGAATATTTGGAAAGTGCTTTAGAAAACCTTCGTACATGGGAGCCCATGCGTCTAGGTTATGATAGATATCATATGTCCACAGAATTATCCTTGGTTGACCCAATAGACCCCAAAGAAAAACGAGAAGATTATTATCATTTTCTTTTCAATGGTGAGTCTTCTCTTGACATATCATTATCTCCACTGTCTCTAATTTAGAGTTATACTTCAACCAAACACCAAGATTATATAGGTAGTGCTCGTAGATAAACTCAACAAGTGGATGTGCACAACCCTGTCTTATGATGACGCGAGGTTGTATGTCATTAGACATCTTGTATGATAATGGCAAAACACCCTTCCAACGTTGGGTTTGCCTCACCCTATTTGATTCACCAAATATAACTACTAAATGATGTATAAAATACAACACACTTTTCTATACTATTTAGGGAGAACTCCACAGCTAGAGACCACACCGTTCTATTCCCTTGTTACCCCCGCTCGACCCAGCTACACTCTTATTACCTGAAAGGAATTGTGAAGCAAAAGGGTGAGCTCAACTAGCCCAGTAAAGAATATCATGACTAAAGATAAATAAATTATCAATAGCCTTTATCAGTAATAAATCAGAGATTTATAACATATGGTAGATGATAAAACTTTTCAACCATAGTTGCAGCGGAACGAGCAATCCATTAAAAGAGTCAAATAGACTATAAAGTCTATTATCTTCTCCATGTTAAAAGTCCACCAGCAATGTTTTATCCCTGTAATATAAATCAACAGTTCCTGTCCACATTCATGTGAATAACTCATAATCATATTTGTGGTTCTAAATTCTTCTTCTCATTCAGGACAAAGATAATTTTCATCACTTGTCTTTACCTGAAACATCAAAGATCATGGTTATACCAAATCACAGTTCCTGTTCATAATCATACTAATAAATTCATCTTTGCACTACGGGCCAAAGATATTCATCAACAGTTCATCTTTGCACTACAGGCCAAAGATATTCAACAACAACTCATCTTTGCACTACAGGCCAAAGATATTCAATAACAGTTCATCTTGGCACTACGGGCCAAAAATATTCAACAACAGATCATCTTTGCACTACGAGCCAAAGATATTAATATCTCAAAAAAATATATATAATCATTTCAGAATTTATATAAACAATAATTATAATCATGTTGATCAATTCACCTTTGCACTTAAGCTAAAGATATTCAATTATAACTTCAATGGTCATGATCATACCAGTAAACAATTCAACTTTACACTACTGGCCAAAGAGAACCCATAGTCACGATCATACCAATAATCTACCCATCTTTGCACTAAGTCAAAGAGAAATATCATCATTAGGGTTATAAAAATGTTATATATGATAATAAAAATAATATAATCAACATATAGATTCATAAATCAACGATAATTTGGTCAGAAAAAGAAACCAATTTTATCGTGAATAGTACCAGTGAATAGTAACTCGTTAATAGTAACTCATGAATAGTAACTTATGAATAGTAATCCTGACATGAAAAAGGTAGAAATTCTACAATAAAATCCATACCAATATTTCAGTATAATGATATTGAAAGAATAATATTTCTTAAACTTATAAACAATTTATTTTATTTATTTACACATTACTAAATAATGCATTTAATCATCCTAAAATGCCAAACTCATAAGATTTCATCACCAATAACCAAAACCCTCATAAAAAATATGCATATACCTCATATAGGATTCTCAAGCCATAAAATTCTATTTTTCAATTTTTTTACTTCACATAACATATTTAATTCATTTACTCATAACTAGTCTATTTTCATGAAAAATACCAAATCAGTTCTAAAAATATTTCTTTTCTGGGATTTAGCATAATATAGTCCCATATTGAACATATATTTTTCTCAGAATTTTTAAAATTCATTTACTATTTTTCATATTGCCATAACTGTCGAATATTTAGACATTTATCATAATTTGTACTTTTGTCCAAAAATTTCGAAATTTACAGAGTATACTTCTATGATATTCATGTACTCCCAATAAAAATTTTACCAATTTTGGAGTCAACCACAAGGAGTTATAAGAGTTTACTTTTAAAATAGTCTTTTCTCATAAAATTCATAACTCTTAATCTATACATCCAAAAATCTCCATTTTTGGACACAATCAACAAAACTCATCAAATTATCATTTCAAATTTTTTCAGAATTTTTGAAGGTCTTAAAAGTTACGAAACATGAAAAACATAACAACCCTTAAAATCCCTTACCTCAAAAGAGCAGTACTTCTGACTGGAATATCGGATGAAAAGCCGAATAAATCTTACACTGAATAACAACTCTCAAAGTGTCTAAATACTCAAAAAAATACGCTTGATAATATATAGAGAAAGAAAACTTGTTTCTGGTGTGATTTTCAATTCTAACATAAGCACCTATTTATAGAAAAATGCTAGAACACCAAAGGAGACTAAATTAATAAAATATAATATTATTATTATTATTTTCTCATTTCCTACGCCACCACACCAGCCATCAAAGTCCATCCACCACATTTGACAAAATAATTCTAGCACATGGTTTGAAAAGTAAAAGTGGGTCCCACCCATAATTTTAATAAAAATTATTTTATTTTTTGAAACTTCAACAATTCATAGAAAATAGTCTGTTTATCAAAAAAAATTTGAATTTTATATCATTTCACACGAAATCGAATTCTCTACAACTTTGCAGAAGAAAGTTTTTCCAAATTCCAGACCAAAAATATCCGAAATCCACAAACGGACGATTTTCAACACCGTTTCAACACCTTTTAAAAATCATAACAAATCATGAGTTAATTTTCAAGGATTCAAATTTATGGACATATACTCAAATTATATATGTATAACATATCCAAAAATCACAACGATCCAATGGTCAGATCAAAATTATAACTCACGCAATAGAGCTTTAAGAACACCGATTTGATCTTTTAATACCTCCAATCCGATAAAATACTGATAAAATACCTCAACATTAATTTCTTAATTTATAACCACATAAATAAATCCATCATTTATATCCGCATCAAACAAATATTTTCTTATCATATAAATCAATAATTAATTATTCACAAATAATATTACAGAATCACAATTATGACAACCAGGCAGTTCCTAGGAAAGAGGGGGGGCTTTCCAATAAGGATTTTTCCTTACTGGCGCGCAATTAGATGACCAAGCCTCTCCTTAGACAGAACTTTCTAGACATTGCCAATAATATTATCTAATAATATTCTTCAAATAATAAGAATTATTGATCTGATAATGGGAAATACTGTGCAGTGAAAATTATTGAAACAACAATAATATAAAATATCAACGCAGCAATTATTGAACCAATAAAATAAAATATTGAACAGTAATTACTGTAACAATTATTGAGCTTCTTACGTGCGTAAGGATCAATAATTCAACAATACTATGCAATACCGTATGCTACTGTGCACCCACGCGTATTATTGTATTTTATCCACAGGGTATTCCAATAGTGTTAACGGTAACGATTACGTCGTTATTTATAAAAATTTAAATTTGTCATTTTCTTCATCCGACAGTTATTCTGTTATGGGGCCCACAAATAGTTGCGCCGTCGTACGAATATTTCCCGACAGAAAGAATATTCCACGACCAAACGAATATTCTCCGACAACAATGAATATTTTATAACCACTTGCTTATTTTAAAAAATTTACACATCTCACCCATAACCAAAATATTATATCAAATTAACACCTTATTATTCACAATAATAAATAGAGAAAATTCGATTTTATTCATGAAAAAATTGGGGTCTTACAACCTCCCCTCCTTATGAAATTTCGTCCCCGAAATTTACGTACCTAGTATTTCGAAGAGTTGAGAATACCTTGCTTTCATTTCAGATTCTATCTCCCGGTTATCATGATTTCTCCATTGCTCATCTCCCGTGATAACTTTATTTGGGTTCCTCACTTGTTGGGAAGTCATTACAACCGCCCTCCCTTGAACTACCCGGCTTTGACTTGTCTGGGACGGCATTTGGTGTCATCACTACCGTTGGAATATACTTTTCTATAGGGCATATTCCACCCTCAACTGCTTCGTCGAACTCTTGATTCATGATCTGAATCATCAATCTTCGATCTATATCGAATTGAGGTTGACCGCTCTGTATAGGGTAATTCAAAACTCGATGTTGGGTTCTCCCAATTGTTGTCCAAAAAGAGAAATACATATAATCTATTTTAGCCTTCTTAGATCGGACCTCTCTTTCCACAATATCAACGTGTCGTGTGGCTTTTACCCATGCATCACTCATTCTCACTCGTTCAGTTGTTTCTTCTTTCAGCTCAGATTTTAGCTTTATCATCTTATACTCCGCCAAAGAATGCTTCTATTCAAGCATCACATATTGGGTAACACAAGCTTGAATTATTGTATCCTTTTGCTCCACGACCGCCTGCCGTTCTTCAACCTGCTCTTCTAACTCATGAATACAATTTTGTAATTCTGCATTTCGATCATAAAATTTTTCTAATAAATTCTCCTCAGGTTCTTCTTTTTCCTCACTCTCAGCTGCTACCTCTGTGACTAACTCGGGTGCAACTATTAATTCTTCCCTCACCACAAGAATATCTCTAATTCCTTCCTCGCCTTACATCACATTATCATGGTTGGTGATTATAGGTATCTCCGCGGTCTCATTCACTCCATTGTTAACATTCTCAGCTGCCATTCTCAAATACTGCCATAAAACAAGGGTTAATTAAACAAATTAACGTATCACATAATATTCGTATATTATGACCGACCAACAAATAAGCTTAGGTAGGACACACTAGCGAAGAATTTACTCATCTCTCTCCTCTTAGTTCTATTCCCCGATCTCCGACAGAGACCATATTCCTAAGCTCTGATACCAACTGTGACAACCCCAAAATAGGTCCATTCCACCCAACCTATTCTGAGTTGTCAAATACATGGTACAAAAAATAACTACAACTTTATTACAACAATTGTCGTGCAAAATACAACAACACATATGCTGTGAGTTTTGATATAAATATATACCAACTGTGACTCTTATCCCAACCTTGGATAGCACGTCACAATGGCACCTTACATAAAGGTATTGTGACACCCCCAAATCCTGGTACTTCATTACCTCAAGATTTGGTGTTCACGTAATCAAAACATTCATTTCTAACTACCCAATCATAATAGAATTGAATAACAAAAGAAAACCTGCCCATACAGGATTAAACTTAAATAAAAGAAATCTCCCAGGTTATCCAACCTTTAACAACAATCATTCAAATGCGGAAAATTAAATAACTTCATTACAATCTTTAAATCAAATTCTGAAAGTAAACTATCAAAACTATTACAAGTCTTCAGTATTTATTCATTCTTCCTTTTCCCTTACTGGTGCTAGGTACGTCACCCGTTTCAACTTTAGCTGTAAGAAATTTTACAGGCAAGAGTGAGCAAACAAGGCCCACTTGAAATAACAATAAGTAAATCTTTAAACTTTTACATCAATTGCCAATATTAGGCTCAATAGAACTGAACAATATATTCTATTAACTTTCTGAAAATTATAACATTCACTGAGGGTCTAATTACCACGAATCATGTCCACAGTTATAAGTAATCTTTCAACTTTAACTTTAACAGTCATAAGACTATAAGGACTCCACGTACTTAGGGGGATCAACCCTTCGTATAATGTATTGTGCACAACCATTTCAACGCTAAGCGTAAACCTCTATTAAAAGAGTTGTTCATCTCAGTATTTAGAATACAAGTCCGCACCAAAGTAAGTTTGGTTTGGATAAGCTTTCAAGGTAATTTGGAGTTCAACGGACTTCAACTAAGGATTAGTTGAATACAAGTTAATAACACTATGTTATTGAATGATCATACTGAATAAACATTTCGTTCTAAGTTCATGCTTTAGGAATAATCTAATAGCATAACAGTTGAATAATTTATCATACCTTGCTTTGAACAACATTAAGCTAAGGTTACATCTTAGAATTTAATATCAAGCATGCACAACAAATAATAACTTGAACGATAAACTAAAGGTACTTGCATGCTAATATAACAAGTTTAGAGTTAAGAAAACTTGCACAATTATAAAAGTAGAGTTAGAGAACTTGCATACGTATAACATAACAGTGAAAAGTAACCTTGCTGAATAATAAAGTAGCAAAGGTTAGGGAACTTGCCTCGTGTGTAGCTTAAACAATTACTATTCACGTTCACCCCAAGTCCTACACATACCATATGTATTGACAATACACATTAGTTACACTAACATTACCTTTATGAGTTCCTTTATTACTCTTAGTATAGCTACTAACTAAGTTTAAGTTTAAACAACAACACATCTTTTCATGAACATTACTTTTTAGCTTTATTACAACTACTTAAGTGATCATGTCATTGCACCACATGTACATTAACAACTTGATACAACATCCTAATCTATGTCCAACATGTTATCATTGAGTTATACTAATACCCAAAGGGTTGCACTTGCATTCGTGCATCCCGACGCCCTCCGATTGGCTCTAAATACACAACAGTCCTAAAGATGGCCATTTTGACTACTGTTATAGACCTCAACTTAAAAAACTTAAAGAATGAAAGTTGTAGGTCTACTCGTCCTCTTTCTGAATCATCTTGAATTACCTCAATCGGAGTTCGTATGAAAAAGTTATGGCCATTTTACTACAGGAGGTCAAAACTGCCCAACTAGGACACTTTTCCGGCGCCGGGGCGCAGGCGCTGGGGCGCGAGCTTCAGCGCTAGGGCACGAGCTACAGCGCTGGGCGCGAGCTACTGGCCCATTTTTTTGGCGCTGGGGCGCGAACCTTGGCGCCAAGGCGCGAAATTTGGCGCTGGGGCGTGAATTTTGACGATGGGGCGCCGCAACTCACAGAACCAACCCAGAATATAAGGATTCTGTCCTCAGAATCACAACTCAAACAACACATTCGCTACATTCTTCCCTACTTATAAAGATTCTGTCCCCAGAATCGAAGACACAGATTAAACAAATAACTCAGGGTATTCTTTCAACATTTTCTCTTCGAGTTCCCACGTAGCTTCTTCAGCGTTGTGGTTTCTCCATATCACCTTCACAGAAGGTATCACTTTATTCCTGAGCACTTGTTCTTTCCTGTCGACTATCTGGTTAGGAACCTCTTCATAAGACAAATCTTTCTCGAACTGCAACGGTTCGTACTCGATTACGTGCTTGTAATCGGGTTTATATGGTCGTAACACCGAAATATGAAAAACATTATGAATGTTTTCCAACTCTGGAGGTAGAGCTACCTCATAAGCTACCTCTCCAACTTTTCGCAACACTTCAAAGGGTCCAATAAACCTCGGGCTTAGTTTTCCCTTCTTACCAAAACGAATTTTCCCCTTCCAAGGAGAAACTTTTAAGAATACATAGCTTCCTACATCAAATGCACGATCTTGCCTGTGTTGATCAGCATACTTCTTCTATCGGTCTTGAGCTGCTACCAATCTTATCCTGATGAGTTTGATAACCTCAGCAGTTTGTTGCACCAATTCTGGTCCTAACAGTTGACGTTCACCAACTTCATCCCAGTACAGTGGAGTTCTGCACTTTCTGCCGTATAACGCTTCGTAAGGCGGCATGCCGATGCTCGCGTGATAACTATTATTGTAGGCAAATTCCACCAACGGTAATTGCTCTTCCCAGCTTCCTTTGAATCCATGACGCATGCTCTCAACATATCTTCTAGTGTCTGGATCGTTCGTTCGCTTTGGCCATCTGTTTGCGGATGATATGCCGTACTCATTCGCAACTGTGTTCCCATACATTCTTGTAGTCTCTTCCAGAAGTTTGATGTGAACCTCAGATCTCTGTCTGACACAATTGACACTGGAACTCCATGTCTTGCAACGATCTCTTTAATATATAGTTTTGCCAGCTGATCAAGATTGAATCTAATCTTTATTGGCACAAAGTGTGCAGATTTTGTCAGTCTGTCTACTATTACCCAAATCGCATCGTATCCTTTCTGAGTAGTTGGAAGACCCACCAAAAAATCCATCGTGATATGTTCCCACTTCCATTCCGGTATTTCTAACGGTTGAAGTAATCCGCTGGGTCTTTGATGTTCGGCTTTTACTCTTTGACATGTCAAACATTTAGCCACGCATTCTGCAACATCCCTTTTCATATTCGGCCACCAAAAATGTCGGCGTAAATCTTGATACATTTTCGTGCTTCCTGGATGAATCGAATATCTTGTGTTGTGTGCTTCGGTTAAGATTTTGTCTTTCAGTTCTAGCACTGCTGGAACCCAAATTCTTCCCTCGAACCGTAGTAATCCTTCGGTATCGACCTTGTATTTTACATCACCGCCTTCAACCAGATTCTCTTTGATTTTCTCACACTCTTCATCTTGTAGTTGAGCATCCTTCACTTTGTCCACTAAAGTTGGACCAGCTTCTATCTGAAATAGTTGTTCGTCGGATTCCTGTGGAAATTTGATTTCCAGTTCTAACTTTGTCATTGCTGAAATGAGCTCCTCCTGAGTTGTTATCAGCATTAATTTCTCCCGACCTTTCCTACTTAAAGCATCCGCAACCACATTCGCTTTGCCCGGATGATAAAAGATCTCACAATCGTAATCCTTTATCAATTCCATCCATCTCCTCTGACGCATGTTCAGGTCCTTCTGATTGAAAATATACTTCAGACTTTTGTGGTCTGTGTAGATCTCACATTTCTCTCTATACAGATAATGTCTCCATATCTTGAGAGCAAATACCACTGCAGCCAATTCTAAATCATGAGTCGGGTAACCTTTCTCGTAATCCTTCAGTTGTCTTGATGCATAGGCAATAACTTTGCCGTTTTGCATAAGAACACAACCCAATCCTTTGTGTGAGGGATCACTATACACCACAAAATTTCCTGTATTATCCGGCAGGGTTAACACAGGTGCCATACTTAGCTTCTTCTTCAAATCTTGGAAGCTCTCTTCACACTTTTCCGTCCAAACGAATTTCACAGCTTTTCGTGTCAAATTTGTTAACGGAGTGGCTATCTTAGAAAAATCTTGTATAAATCTTCTATAATAACCGACCAGCCCCAAGAAACTCCTCACCTCTGAAGGTGTTTTTGGTTGTTCCCAATTGATTACAGCTTCCACTTTCGATGGATCTACTGAAATCCCATCTTTGTCAATCACATGACCCAAAAATTGTACACGATCGAGCCAAAATTCACACTTAGAGAACTTCGCGTACAACTTTTCCTTTCTTAGTGTCTCCAATGTCAGACGTAAATGTTCCACGTGTTCTTCTTGAGTTTTGGAATACACCAGAATGTCGTCGATAAACACCACTACGAACTTGTCTAAAAATGGTCTAAATACCCTGTTCATCAAATCCATGAACGCGGCAGGGGCATTTGTTAAACCAAAAGACATCACCAGAAACTCGTAATGTCCGTACCGAGTTCTGAATGCCGTTCTAGGTATATCCTCCTTTCTTACCTTCAATTGGTGATACCCACTTCTCAAATCTATTTTCGAGAAGTATTTAACACCCTTCAACTGATCAAACAAGTCATCTATTCTAGGTAACGGATACCTATTCTTAATAGTGACCTTGTTTAACTCCCTATAATCAATGCAAAGACGCATTGATCCGTTTTTCTTCTTCACAAATAATACCGGCGCTCCCCACGGTGACACACTTGGTTGAATATACTTCTTGTCCACTAGTTCTTGTAGTTGCACCATGAGTTCCTTCATTTCTACCGGAGCCATTCTGTACGGGGCCTTCGATATAGGTGTTATTCCCGACGCTAAGTCGATCACAAACTCAATTTCTCGGTCAGGCGGAAGTCCTGGCAAATCCTCTGGAAACACGTCTTCGAATTCTCTCACTACCGGTATTTCTTCTAGTTTTACCCCCTTCTTCTGAGTATCGACTATGTAAGCTAAATAGCCCACACAACCTTGACTCAACAATTTCTTGGCCTGCATAGTCGTCAGACATTTCATTTGTCTAGGCGACTTGCTACCATAAAATACTACCTTTGACGGAGTCATAAGGTTTACACACTTCTTTTGGCAATCAATTACCGCTCCGTATTTGAACAACCAATCCATTCCCAAAATTACATCAAATTCCCCGAGTCTAATCGGAATCAAATCTACCAACAAGATATTCTCCTTAATGTTCACCCTACAGTTCTTGTATATGAATCTAACAAGGATTACTTCCTTATTCGCAATTTCTATGTTCAAAGGAAAATTCAGTTCTTCTCTAGGCAATTCTAACATCTTGGCAAATTCATCAGATATAAATGAGCAAGTAGCACCCGAATTAAATAATATATATGCATTAATATCATTGATTGGGATAATACCTGACACCACATCTTTTGATTGCACAACATCTTGCACAGTCATGTTGAAGGTTCTGGCTGTGGGTTTGTTTGATGCTGCAGGTCCTGTAATGTCCCATGTACTTCCATTGTTACCTCCATTGCTTCTGGTTGTCCCTCCCTCCTTCTTCTTAGGGCATTCACGAGCAAAATGATCCTTGGATTCGCATGTGAAGCACGCCTTCTTCTTCGATTGAGTGCAGTTTGGGGCGATGTGACCCTCCTGGCCACAATTGTAGCAAACTCGTTTTTCCATCAAGCACGCACCCTTGTGAAATTTCCCGCATGTCGCATATGCTTCAAACTTTTTGTTTTGCTGATTACCCTGATGGTTTCCAGCACCCATGTTCCCATTCCACTTTCTCTTCAAGCTGTTGTTGCTGTTGTTGTTGTTGTTGTTTCCACTGCTACCACCTCCATTCTTAATCTCATTCTCATTCTTTTTCTTCTTCTGTTCCTGATTGAACTTTGTCACTGC
Source organism: Panax notoginseng (assembly GCA_016801055.1). Lineage (NCBI taxonomy): Eukaryota > Viridiplantae > Streptophyta > Magnoliopsida > Apiales > Araliaceae > Panax > Panax notoginseng. The sequence continues at coordinate 106,373,550 of CM029023.1, read as the reverse complement.
CTCACCTCCACCTTCAGCGAGTACTGCTTTCTCCATCACCGCTGCAAATGTCTTCAACTGGAATAGGGAAACCCTACTGTACAGCCAGGGCTTCAGTCCCTGTTTAAATCTCTTCGCCTTACGTTCGTCTGTGCTGACTTGATATGGCGCAAATCGTGCCAATTCGTTGAATTTTGCGGCATACTCAGGTACCGTCATCGTTCCTTGTTTTAGTTCCAGAAACTAAATCTCTAACTGACTCTTAGAACTCTCTGGGAAGTAGGTCTCGAAGAATAACTCCTTAAACCTATCCCAAGTTATCACTCCTGGTCCTTCCCGGGTTTTATTGGCCTGCCACCAATAACTAGCTTCTGCTTTCAACATGAATGTTGCAAAAGCAGTCTTCTGTTCATCCCCTACCCTAGCGACTTCAAATATCTTCTCAATCTCCATAATCCAGGTCTGTGCCTCGACCGGATTCATTGACCCACGAAATTCAGGTGGTCCGACCGCCTTAAACTCCTTAAATGTTGTGCCTTGGTTTTGAGGTTGATTCTGCAACGCTCCTGTTAGTAATGTCACTAGTTGTTGAACGGGATTATCCTCAACATCGTTATTGTTAGTTCTCGCATTGGTTCTCTGACGGGGTGGTTCACGTCTGGGAGGCATTTTTTGTTAGAAAAAAAAACATCTATTAGACTATTACCCAACTTCTTTAAGTATTTTCTAATTAACTTGCCTCCAAAAAAAAATAACCACATAACACTTTTGAATAAAATAATAGCTTTTTATTTATTCATCATAACTTCGAAAAACATAACAATAATAGCATCACTGCCATTTACATTCCTTTCCTGAACTACAAAACTTACAGGACAACATCATCATTCTCATATCCCATGGTTACATAACACTCGGGATTTACACATTATTTAACACTTATTATTTGCAAAATAGATAAATTTCCTACGATGATCTATTAAGATAATCAGTCGCCTTTTGACGCTCTTCTTCCATAACACGGAACATGGTTCGGCGATCTAACACGTATGATGGCAGAGTCTCGAACTGAATTGGATAACCCATGACTCGATCTTGAGCTCGATTGATCACGGTATTGAATACTTTATCCATCTCTTCCATCTTCATCCTCTTTGCTTGTGCGTCCCTTACTGCTCTTCCAGTTCGTTGATAAGCTTCCTCGTATGCGTCTTCAGCTCTCGCCCTCTTGGTAGCTTCTTCATTCAGCTTTTTCTTCAGTTCCACGACCGTCTCGATCAGTTGTTCCTTTTCTCCTTCAGTCTGCATCAGCTTCTCTTCAGCATTAGTTAGACGTTCATCTCGATCCCGGATGTCGTCGTCTTTCTGTGTCATTGCAGTCTGTTGTTCAGCTATTATCTCCTGCAACTCCTCAATTGTGTCCTGAAGTTCCACGTTACGGTCGTAGACCTCATCATACATACGAGCAACCATCGAGGTTAGTGGAGTCTCCTCTTCCTTGTCCTCGTTATCTTCATCCTCCTGTGGCAAATCCACGGGATCCTCCTCATCCGTCTCCACATCATCACCCTCATCTTCAACCACTGTGACTAACGGGGCTGACTCCTGTGGCAGTAGTTGTTCCCAAACTACCTGAATGTCGCGAGGCTCCTCCTCTATAGGCATTTGAGGTCCCTCCTCCCTAGTCTGACTAGATTCTCCGGCATTAGTCATCCTGACAACAAAATTTTAAAGTTTTAGTTATTAATCATTCTACTCAACACTCGCGAGCACATAAGTTATAAACACATAAGCACATAAGTGTTTTATTACTTCTTCCTTGAAACTCGATAAGAGTTATCTCCACTATCTTTTCAAAGGTTACTCCCTAGGGCTTTTCCCCCACCTAAGGTTCATAACCTAAAGCTTTGATACCAACCTGTGACACCCCTAAATTTCGGTACTTTATTACCTCAAGATTTGGTGTTCACGTAATCAAAACATTCATTTCTAACTACCCAATCATAATAGGATTGAATAACAAAAGAAAACCTGCCCATACAGGATTAATCTTAAATAAAAGAAATCTCCCAGGTTATCCAACCTTTAACAACAATCATTCAAATGCGGAAAATTAAATAACTTCATTACAATCTTTAAATCAAATTCTGAAAGTAAACTATCAAAACTATTACAAGTCTTCAGTATTTATTCATTCTTCCTTTTCCCTTACTGGTGCTAGGTACGTCACCCGTTTCAACTTTAGCTGTAAGAAATTTTACAGGCAAGAGTGAGCAAACAAGGCCCACTTGAAATAACAATAAGTAAATCTTTAAACTTTTACATCAATTGCCAATATTAGGCTCAATAGAACTGAACAATATATTCTATTAACTTTCTGAAAATTATAACATTCACTGAGGGTCTAATGACCACGAATCATGTCCACAGTTATAAGTAATCTTTCAACTTTAACTTTAACAGTCGTAAGACTATAAGGACTCCACGTACTTAGGGGGATCAACCCTTCGTACAATGTATTGTGTACAACCATTTCAACGCTAAGCGTAAACCTCTATTAAAAGAGTTGTTCATCTCAGTATTTAGAATACAAGTCCGCACCAAAGTAAGTTTGGTTTGGATAAGCTTTCAAGGTAATTTGGAGTTCAACGGACATTAACTAAGGATTAGTTGAATACAAGATAATAACACTATGTTATTGAATGATCATACTGAATAAACATTTCGTTCTAAGTTCATGCTTTAGGAATAATCTAATAGCATAACAGTTGAATAATTTATCATACCTTGCTTTGAACAACATTAAGCTAAGGTTACATCTTAGAATTTAATATCAAGCATGCACAACAAATAATAACTTGAACGATAAACTAAAGGTACTTGCATGCTAATATAACAAGTTTAGAGTTAAGAAAACTTGCACAATTATAAAAGTAGAGTTAGAGAACTTGCATACGTATAACATAACAGTGAAAAGTAACCTTGCTGAATAATAAAGTAGCAAAGGTTAGGGAACTTGCCTCGTGTGTAGCTTAAACAATTACTATTCACGTTCACCCCAAGTCCTACACATACCATATGTATTGACAATACACATTAGTTACACTAACATTACCTTTATGAGTTCCTTTATTACTCTTAGTATAGCTACTAACTAAGTTTAAGTTTAAACAACAACACATCTTTTCATGAACATTACTTTTTAGCTTTATTACAACTACTTAAGTGATCATGTCATTGCACCACATATACATTAACAACTTGATACAACATCCTAATACATGTCCAATATGTTATCATTAAGTTATACTAATACCCAAAGGGTTGCACTTGCATTCGTGCATCCCGACGCCCTCCGATTGGCTCCAAATACACAACAGTCCTAAAGATGGCCATTTTGACTACTGTTATAGACCTCAAATTAAAAAACTTAAAGAATAAAAGTTGTAGGTCTACTCGTCCTCTTTTCGAATCATCTTGAATTACCTCAATCGGAGTTCGTATGGAAAAGTTATGGCCATTTTACTACAGGAGGTCAAAACTGCCCAACTAGGACACTTTTTCGGCGCCGGGGTGCAGGCGCTGGGGCGCGAGCTTCAGCGCTGGGGCACGAGCTATAGTGCTGGGCGCGAGCTACTGGTCTATTTTTTTGGCGCTGGGGCGCGAACCTTGGCGCCAGGGCGTGAAATTTGGCGCTGGGGCGTGAATTTTGACGATGGGGCGCCGCAACTCAAAGAACCAACCCAGAAAGACAGAGTAAAGCTACTGTCTAATTTATTTTTAACAGTCAATGACATCCAACAACATGTATAACTTTATGAAAATTACACATAAAAGTTATGAAACATTTGTGTACGAATTTTACACAACTAAACAACAATATCAGAGAACTAATTATTTAAAAAAACACTGTTTTCCTTTAAAACCAAACCTTTAAAAATCAAAACTCCATTGTTGATATCTAAAGTACAGTGAACGAAATTTTCACTGTTATCAACCAAATTTGATTCCTTTGAAAAACAAGTATACCAACATCTAACAAATTAACATGCATAGTTCAATTAACATATACAAGGTTTAATTCGCGTATTAGTTCATAATTTTTATATAATCACATACCAATTTCGTTATTTTGCAAAACATACATTCAAACATGTTTTTAACTGTAAAACCAAGTTCCTCTTTCTTTAACACGTAATTAGCATACAACCATGTATATATATATATATATATATATATATATATATATATATATATATATATATATATATATATATATATAACAATAACAACTAAACGTACACATGCTTCCCCAACCAATTTTTACAAACATAGTTTTACAGAGAGTTGTGTAAAACTCTTATGCACAGTCATATACCAGAAAATAGAGACTACCAAGTTCATAGAAAAATGGCTTAAAACATATCTACGTACATACGTTAAGGTTTTAGGAAATTACCTTTTTTTTGTTGCTTTAGAAAACTTGTAAATCACTGAAGAAAATCTTGACAATCTCTGAGCTTTCCTCTCTCTATCTCTCTCTCAACTATCTCAGACAAACTCCAAATTTTGATTAGGCTTAAGCCAAAATAGTATATACGTAATATTAACTAAAAACCAACGCTTACTTTTAAAACGTATAAAACTGACGCCACACTTATTACCCTAATAATATATATCGGTTACCATATATATATATATATATATATATATATATATATATATATATATATATATATTATATTATTATTTACTTAATAAACTAAATTCAAAAGAAATTCAAAAGCCATAAGGCTTTGTTTGGCAAACCATCATATAAAGAAAATGACAAATTTGAATTTTTATAAATAACGGCGTAATCGTTACCGTTAACACTATTGAAATACCCCGTGGTTAAAATACAGTAAGACGCGTGGGTGCACAGTAGCACACGGCCAAACGAATATTCTCTGACAACAATGAATATTTTATAACCACTTGCTTATTTTAAAAAATTTGCACATTTCACCCATAACCAAAATATTATATCAAATTAATATCTTATTATTCACAATAATAAATAGAGGAAATTCGATTTTATTCATTACAAAGTTGGGGTCTTACATGTATACCAAAAATGCCCCCTCCCAACTTCATCCCCAAGCTCATACTTGTTCCCAAAGTGCTTCGAGAATTCAAAACTCTTATCCAAACTCTTATACATGCACACACAAATATGTATTCATACTTTTGGTATTTTATCAAACATATAAGTTGCTAAACAAAGCTTACGTTTGAATTAAACTGACAATATCGTCTTCACCATAAGAGCTAACAGCAAGCTTCGTGGTCACTTTATTCATCATATCCCCATTAGGATTGAATTGCTGTGATGTCAATATAACACTAATATAAACATATAAACATATACCAATGCTTTATGAACATTTATGTATATAAAGAGAGAGGGGCTATGGATACCGACATACAAAGAACTAGTTCAGTTATCCAAATTGAGGTCAATGAAGCTCTGAAGAGCGTCAACGCTCAGCGATTTTTCGTTTGCTGCTTGAGAGGATCTCTACAGAATTTATTGCAGGAATCGATGGGTCGAGAGAGAGTAGATGCCATATTTGGGGATAACAATCTACAGAATGTTTGAGTTTGAAAAAATTTGAATGAATATGGAATTAAATTAGTTGCCATTTTTGAATTTTGAATATATTATCCCATATTTAGGGGGATTTGAGAAATGAATTTAGTTTTTTTAGTGTTTCATATGTTTATGTAAAAGGTAGTTAGGAGCATTAAATAGGATAGATATGTGTTGAATTTGTAGAAGAACAGATGTCACAATATTGTGTTATGTACTGTGATTTAATATATATAGATTTGGATATATACAACAAACAGGATTGTACAGACTGTACATACCATGTTTCTTGTATGTATCCAAATTATACCTAAAACACTATTTTTTATAAAAATTTCAATTGGAATAAATACTATACATTTTTTGAGAGGTACTACAAAAAAAAAATAAAAAAAAAAGGATTACTAAAATGTCACTAGAAAAATGTACCCCTAGACTTATTGAAAGTTATAAGTTAGTTCTTTCATTCTAAAGATACAAAAATGTTAATGTCAAACGAAAGTAAATTAAATTATAAAATTAATATGATTTATAAAAATATAAAATAAAATAATTTTTGTTATATATTATACAATCATAATAATTAATTAAATTCAAATAAATTTATATTAATTTAAAATTTAATATAACATCGTTTGATCTAAAAAATAAAATTATATTTTTAATTTTAAAACGAAATGAGTAAATTTTAAAATGACTTATAAGTTATTTTAAATGATAATTTATAAATAAAAATATTTGACATCATTTTGATTTATAAGTAAAAAAATAAATTAAAATAAAATGTGTAAGTATTGACTAAAATGAAATAATCTTAATATTTGGTCAAACCTAGTTATTTTAAAATGACTTATAAATTATTTTTTAAGAAGTCATAATTTATTACTTCTCAAAAATGACTTATAAGCTAAAAAGTAAATCACGTGACGCCTCCAAAATAGGTATACACAACTCATTCTGATTCGCCAAATACATGGTACATAATTTAAATACAAATTTAATTTATACAACTGTCGTGCAAAATACAACAATACATAAGCAGAGAGTTTTAACACGAATACTGTCTCGTAGACAATATCCAAACTCAAATGGAGTCCTAATTATAATTATTATCACACTATTTTATAGAATAGTGAGGACTACTATAGCCACTATCTTGGACCATCACTCTATTCTCCGACTAGTCCCAGCTATATTCTCATTTTTTGAAGTGAACAACGAAAAAAAAGGGAGAGCTCAACTAGCCCAGTAAAGAATATTATGACTAAGATAATGTTGAATAAATTATCTTTAGCCTTCAACAGTATAAAAACTGATAGAATACAATAGACAACCAGTTTAACTGCAGCAGAACAAGTAATCCATTAGAAGAGTCAAGTAGAGCATGATTTCTACTATCTTCTATGATTTAAAAGTTTATCATCAATATTTTATCTCTTTAACACATCTTAATAATAATTCACATCACCGAATTATCCATACACTACGGGTCAATGATATTCATTAATATCACATCCACGAATTATCCATGCACTACGGGCCAAGGATATTCGTTGTTATCACCAGTGGTCATGATTATGCCAAACAACTATCCATCAATGCATTACGGGCCAATGAGGACTTTTACCACATCATTTGTAATATTACAGGTCATGATTATACCGATACATAATTTCTGGTCATAATCATACCAATCAATAGTACATCTATGTACTACGGGCCAAAGATGACTTTCATCACAATTTAAGCATGAGGATGATAACAATGATATAAGAATTCAATTAAGTGAGAGCAAGGATAAATTTTAAAGATTTATAATTCAATTTATCCAGAGTTCAAGAATGTCCAAATTATCAACATGATAACTACTTTGTGGAGTAAAATTCAAGAATAATATTCATGTATCAAAAATAATTTGGACAGAAAAGAAATCAATTTTTATCGTGAATAGTACTCCAGGTGAATAGTACCTCGTGAATAGTACTTCGTAAATAGTACCCTATGAATAGTATTGTATATATGAATAGTACCGTATGAATAGTGCTATATGTATGAATAGTGCTGTATGTATGAATAGTGCTCATGAATAGTACTCCGGCATGAAAGGTTAAAATTTAACAATAATGTTCAGAAAAATATTTCAGTGGAATGATACTAGATGAAACGCAAATTTGAAAGATATTCTACTAATTTCACGGAGTATAGAAGTAATACTTGTCAAAATAAGTGTAGATTTAGGAATATGAAACGAAATAATATTTCTTACATACTACAGAGTACGGAAGAAAATATTATTTCTTACGAATATTGAACAAAATAATATCCCTTATCTTAAAAGGAGAGTACTTCTGACTGGTATAACGGGTATATTCTTGAAGAAAACTTGCATTATTTACTATACTCAAAGTTTCCTTAAACTCAAAAGAAATACGCTCAATATTATAGAAAAAGAATTCTCTGATTCTGGTGTGATTTTCATTTCTAAACTAAGCATCCTATTTATAGGAGAATGACAGGATACTATTTAGGAAAATAATCACGGACGCACAGTAGGAAAATCATGGGCGCAAAAAAATTTGACAAAAAAATTTGATTTTACTATACAGTACTATGCAAACACTATGCAGTACTATACAACACTATGTAGTACTATGCAAACACTATGCAATAAAAAAATAAAAACTGAAATAACTTTCTACCGATGATTCTGAAAAATGAGTAAATAGGTGTATATGTAATAAGCCAAATTTATAATAAATACTTCATGACAAACCCCTTTTATTTATCACAATTCACTTGACTAATCACATTTTTAATCTTTCAACATTTATTCATCATTAATATTATAACTCACAATATTAACAACCAGATTATTCCCAAGAAAGAGGGGGCTTCCCGATAAGGACTTCTCATTGTTGGCGTGCAATTAGATGACCAAACCCCTTCCCTCGACATAACTTTCTAGACATTGTCAATAATACAAATAATAATATGAATAACTGTGTCGACTCATTTATTGATTTAATAATATAAAATATTATGTAGATGATACTGTTACAATAATTAAATCAATAATACGAGATACTATGCATCAACTACTGTTGCAATAATTGAATAAAACTGAGTGACTTCTTACGTAAGCATCAATAATCAGAGATATTGTACAATACTGTGTGCTACTGTGCAACCATGCGTATTACTGTACTTTTATCACTGGGTATTTCAATAGTTTTAATGGTAAAAGCCTTGCCGTCATTTTTATAAAAATGTTATTTCTGTCGCTTTCTAAATTTGACAGTAATTCCGTTGTGGGGTCCACCAATTATTGTGCCGTCGTACGAATATTTTCTGATAAAATGAATATTTCCCGACCAAACGAATATTTTATGACAACTTGCTTACTTTGCAAAATTTGTAAATATTACCCCCAACTATAACATTATATTAAATCCACACCTTATTATTCAAAATAATATTTAGAGAAAATTAAATCTTTATTCATAAAAATTGGGGTCTTACAAATCAGCCCTAAACACTTCAACGGTAAAAACCAACTTATCATTTGTAGTTGATCATTCCCTTAGTATGGCTGAACAAAAAAGGAGTAAAATCGAATTACCAAATTATCGAACTAAATTTATTCGATTATTCAATTATTTTGCTTAATTCGAATATAATCGTTTAATTATTCGGTATTCAAGTTTGGTTCTAGTTATTAAAATTATGCTATTCAGATGCACGAATGACTGAATTAATTTTTTTTAAAAAAAAAAAAATTAAAACTTCCTATGGTTATGTACTTATGTATTGTTAATTTGAATTTATCAAACTAGCTTATGAATTATTATGGTTGTAGGTTGTTGTTAAATATTGTTTGAAAACTCTAATATGAAATTTAAACTATTTTTTTGGGGTAAAAATAGGTTCATATTTCAAATATATACTAAATAGCTTAATACTCGCTCCGTCCCTTAATATATGACGTTTTAGAGAAGTTTTTTTTGTCCATTAATATATGACGTTTTAGAATTTCAAGTAAACATTAATTGTTTAGTTTCTAATATTACCCCAAGTATTAAATATAACTTTGGTTCTGTCACTATTTTTTGCCCAATAAATAACAACCTTTTTTTTTAATACAAGGGTTATATAGACATTTAATATTATATTTAATATTATACAATAATTTCCTTAATACTTGTTCACAACTTTAAAAAATCTTATATTAAGGGACGGGTAGTATAATTCAGTTTTCGGTTATTCGGTTAGTACTAATTTTGGATATTTGTTCAAATACTAAAATTAAATTAAATTTAGTTTTCAATTATAACCTGTTAGGAATAAGCATGTGAATGTTATTCCTATTTACATATGATTTGATTATGATATATATATGAATGAATATGCAAGTATGCTTGCATTAAGAAAAGCTGTAAAGTCCTTTGATAGATAATAGAAACATGAATGAATTGATCAAATCTGTTAGGTTGATCCTACATAAGCAAAATAAATTTGTAAAGTCCTTAAAAAGAAATGATGTACAAGGATTATAAATATAGAAAGATCAAGCATGTTAGGTTGATCTTATGATGTAATAGATAGGCTTGTCTGATCGTTGAACACTGCACCAGAAATCGTAATCTGTCAGGAGAGTCAAGGAAAACTCGAGAGCTATCGAGGCAGAATCGTAGTCTGCAAGATAGTAGATCTCAGAGTTCGTAGACTGCCAGGGGAGACGAAGAAGGATCGTAGTGTGTCGGGTAGTGCTTCCTTGGAGCCTTAGCCTGCTGAGGAAGACATGTTCAGAATCGTAGAGACAGCCTGTCTACGAGCCGACCAAGCATATGCCAAAAGCCAAGTCAAGGATCGTAGACCACACCAGAAATCGTAGAGTCTACTGATCATATCTGAGGCAGAGATCATGGTCGAGCAAGATCAGATGAAGACAACGAGCACAAAGTCAGAAATCATAGAGTGTCAAAGATCTGATCTCAGAGTCGTAGTGTCTGCACAGCCAAAGCTGAATCGTAGAGTGCAGAACTAAGACTTTAACAGAAGTATTCAAGATGCCAAGGCAGAATTGTAGAGCAAACACGATTCTCAACAAATGAGCACTCCCAGAATATCCAAAGAAGGGAAGCCTCTGGTCCAAGCTGCAATGTTACATCCAACCTGAAGGAAACTAGAGAGCACTCAACGAATGACATGCAAGCTAACAGAAGATCTAAGCACCAACCCAATCAACATTTAGATTGAGTTGGGAAGCCATTCGAGATGAAGTCTTCCACAAGTTGATCAGAAGAAGACTTCAGTAACTGACTAAGGAAAGTTAGTAAGTGCAGTAGCTGTTAACTGAATAGAAGACAACGATCTTGGAAGCAACTAGGATCATAGTGTTTGCCTAACAAAGAAGGAACTGATGGAGTGTACACAGAGATACTGGTCAGCCTCTGAAGAACAAGGCTAAAGTGATTAAGCATTGGGTCAGTCCATTGATGATAAGTGAATGGGAGATTACAAGGAAAAAGCGAGCTGAACACGCCACAAATTTGAAGTGTCTTGGTATTCAGAAGGGGCCAGAGCAAGGAGTCAAGCCATCAGTGTCTTAGAATAGTCGAGGCAAACAGAAGTGTTGAAGCACTGCAAAATAAAAGGAAGAGGTGTTCTACATTGAAGATTTAATGAACACTCTTCAGGATCGTAGTGTTGACTCTACCAGTTAATGAGCAACATTCAACAAGACACTACGATCAGGTCCAAGAAGGCATGCATCAGAATCGTAGAGTTCGATCATCCGAAGATTGAAGCATTGACAACGGTTCAATCTGAAGAGTGATATTCGGACAAGAGCTTATTGAGAGCATTGATGCAAAAGAACAACCTCAGAAGGAGGAAATAAAGTCGTCGACTTGCCCAAGACATTAAAGTGACATATCTGACGGGGTAGGTGAATCAGTAGACTGCAGAAAGTTAGAAAAGGAGATGTCATGTCACATCTGCAGTCTACATCAAATAACTCAAGATCTGCGAAGCATTTTAAAAAGCTTTCAATGGCTACTTCTCAAAGAGAAGATTGGGGAGGAGTATAAATCAGCAAGAGCTTCAAAGATCAAAGTTAGCCGAAGTTGTTGGAGTTGCTGAGTTTGAAGGAGTGGTGGACTGATCTAAATAATGTAAAATAGTGAGTGACCAATGAAGGTCCGAAAGCTCACTCTACGATCCACCAAGAATACTCGGAGATAAACAGAGTAAGAAGTAGAAGTGAGAGTTCTGCTATGTAGAAGTGAGAGTTCTACTATAAGAAGAGTGTTCTAAACTGCAAAGAGAAAGAAGAGCATCAATGTCATCTTGATGTCCATCATGGGAAGACTCTAAGTACCAGAGAGGAGCTTACAGTCATCTTAGCAAGTCCATCATGAGAAGGCATCAAGTACCAAGGAGGAAGATCACCAACATCATCATGATGTCAAGCATGAAAAAGTTTTTAAGTACCTAACAGAAGATCTTACAGTCATCTTAGAAACTCATCATGTACAGCCATCATGTATAAAGAAGAATGATCTTTACTACAGTTCAACAAGGGATCATCAGAAGTGGTTGAGTATCTGAAGAAGCTGAGCATTATGCAACACTCAACTGCACCTCAAGGATGATCACATCAAGCTGCTAAGCATTCAGAGATGAAGAGCTTAAAGGACGGCTTAGCAGCTCAACACCAACACCTCCAACAAACAAACAACAACAACAACAACAACAAGAAGTTAGGGCCTGATGGGTCCTTGTCCAGAGGGACTAAATGAAGTTTCAAGCCTGCTGGACTTGAAGAGTTCCTAGGGAACTAGAGAGGTTCCAAGGCTGCTGACCTTGAAGAGTTCTTAGTGAACAGAAGTCCCAAGGCTGCTGGCCTTGAAGGAATCTTAGTGATTCAGGGTGCTGCCCTTCCTTAGTGGAAATTCTGCTAGTTGAAAGCAGAAGAGTGGATTAGGAGCTTGAGTCTCTGAACCACTTAAAATCCCTTGTGTCTTTTACTTTATGTCATTTACATTATGTACTTAACTGCTATAACTGCTATGTATGTATTAACTGCTTACCACTGAACTAACTTTAAGAACAATGTATGTATGATTATGGATATATCAATGAAGAGGATCTTTTACTTATTCCACCGTGCTTGAAAAGATTCTTATATTTGTCATATGCTAATTTATTAGCAACATAAAATAAACCAGAAAAGTATTTGAAATTAAAAGGATTTATTCAACCCCCCTTCTAGATCTACTGTGTGCCTACTAGGAACTAACAATTGGTATCAGAGCAGGTTCTCATGCTATATTCAAAAGCTAATCGCTTTGAGTCTAATCCTAGGCACATACATTGTTCTAAACTTAGTTTAGTAGTAAGTCACTTATTATAAGCAGATGAGCTCACATATTGGAAATATTGTGTACAGGTAAGTGTGTATATACACCTGAAGCTGCCCAGATTGGTCCATGTTCTTGATTGCCATATCAACAATACCAATCTTTGCCCACAGTCAATCTTGTAGTCTGAAGACCAGGCTAGAGAGCTCAAGAAACATCAACAGAAAAGAGTCAAGTATCCACCAGCCTTAAAAGATGAAAAGGCCATACATGCCAAGAATGCTTATCCAGAGAAGAAAGAAGAACTTCTCAAACATGTGTTTGACCAACCAGCAGCTGGATGTAGACCTTGTGAACTCAAAGATGTCAAAGAACTAAAGATGCTGAGATTCTCTTAGCTTACATCTTCAAGACCACGACTGATTGATTAAAGGTCAACTGGAGCAACAAGCTATTTGGAGCAAATGAGAAACTATGCACATCAATGCCTACCTCAGTATATCTAAGCTAAATGACTATTAAGTAACTGACAGTAAAAGGGTTCGGTTCCTCACTAATATAATTGTGTACATCATGTTGCACCTCCCTATGAACTATGACAATATTCTTTCAAGGAATCATAATCTACCTAAAAAGGTGAAGAGAGAAGAAAGTACACTGAAGTTGAAAACTCAAATGCTTACAAACTTTCTCTCCATCCAAGTTTTAGGGTGAAGATGACATCTTGAAAGAAATCTGAAATGGGTTATAAGAATATCAAAGGTTAAATAATTCTTATGAGGAGTAATCTTTATTGATGGATTAGTATGTATGTACAAGCCTATGTTCTAAGTATTTGATAACACACAGAGTATGATCAGTTCTACAAGAGTATCTTGAAGATTTGTAAAAACTGATCACCTCCATGAATCAACCAGATACACATAAGTAATAGTATTGATTCTCACTCTGTGAACATTTAAACTCTGTGAACATAACCAAGCAATTGATGAAACCATCAAAGAAAAGAGTGTTTTATTAAAAATGGCAAACCTTACACACACTCATCAACATGCATATTAAGATGTCATATCTAATTTGGATACATGCATGAATATGACTGCTGATGAGTAATATGATGTTTATCCAAATATATGAGGAACATGAATTTTGAAAACTAACCTGGCAGGACCCATTTAACTATGGGTACCAAAATAAAAATATATCTAACCTGCAGGTACTTTGTTTATCTGACCACACTAAGGAATGATGAAGCAGAAGACTTCAGTCAAAGAAAGATTTAACCAGTAGAAGGCTTAGGACTGATTAGAAATGATTCTGATAAAACTTCTATATGTCAAAGCCTACCCTTGGAGACTTGATGAAGCTCGCATAGCTGCTAATCTGTATATGAAAGCAGGGCATTCAACCAAAGATGAAAAGGGTCTTATATGCTCAAATCAGGCAAAGCATGCTATATGAGAAGAATCCTCAAAGAAGATCACATCAGAGGATCATCGAGCATCAGTCATGAGGAACTCATTACGGGAGCAGAACTTCACATACACAAGACTGTCAATGAAGACTACGTTCGTAGTGCTGCTAAATGATTGTAGAGTAATCAGCCCTGAAGATATCCATCTCTATGATACATGAAGAGTTAATTGAGAATGGTGATTCCAGTCAGAAGGAGATGTGCAAGGTTTCCTTCTAATGCACATAAAGATAAGGAAATCACTTCTATTTGAGAAGACAGTATCAACCATGGTGGAGCAGTGATCTGTTAAGGAACAACAACACTGAGATATACTATGTAGAAATGTACCAGCTACAGACTCCCAAAACTTTGTGGCTGATGAACCAAATGAAGATCCATAGTCAGTAGGAACGTCTCAAAACGTACTACTGATAACCTATCAGCCACCCAACTCAAAACCGTGGAGTGCCTACGATCAAACATCTGATCGTAGTGAAAGAGTAGGAGGACACCACGACTACAGCCAATGCAAATGTCCAAAAGTTGGTAGAGGATCTCCCCAGCAGAAAAGGTCAAATGAGATATCAGTGCAAATCACTTCTAAAGTACTTCATCTGGAAAGCGCCTCAGGGACAAACCTGACCCTTAGTTCACTCTAAGAGGTTGGCCCTTCCTGAGCTACCTTAACCCAGAAGGATTGCTTAGTCAAGTTCATCTCAAGGACCAAGTCAGTCAACGATCGTAGAGTAGAGGTTGAAGAAAACTTGACGATCGTGGTGCAACCTCAACGATCGTAGAAGCAGACTCGACGATCATAGTTTTACCAGAATACACCAGCTCATGAGGAGCTCAGAAAAACTGAACAATTGCTCAACCATTCAGAGTATAGGGAGATAAGGTCGGATACTGGTTGGAAAGATGACCTGAAGATTCATCTCAGAAATAGAGTCCTCAAACCTTCATAAAGTACTTCAGTGGTTAAGGTATACAGTCTCAAGATGAGGAGTAATGTCAAAACCATTCACTACAACATCTCTCAAAAGATGATCATTGAGTCAATAAAGGAAAACACAGAGTCCATAGTTGCCTTACCATGCTACTCTATGAACCAAAATGGTCAACGATCAATCCACGTCACTGATGCCTATTTGTTTTTAAAGGGACATTAAACTGAAGAGGTAATGGGTAAGTTACAGCTCATTACTGGGCATCGTGCAACCAATGGTTGGTTGACACATCACTGCTTATGCAGAGTTAGAGGGAACTGCCATAAAGACAAATTTAAAATCTACAAACAATTATTAGAAACTATCGAACCTCTCTCCCTCCCATTTTTAAACCCTAGAATCCTCTCAAAAGCCAAAATCAATTAACCCTCCAGAGCCTTGCCCAAATCACAATCAGCTATCTCTCATAAACTCCTCTGAATCAAATACCCATACTCTTCAAACTATTTAAATGGCAGACTGGCAAGTAATCACTGGCATTCAGCTCGGAACCAAGTCGTTTGAGAAATCCAAAAAGAAGTTCAGAGACATTCTTGAACTTCTAAAGAAAGCCAATTTCTCAGAATGCCTTGAGGCAATCACTCGAGTATATGTTGAATTGGTTAAGGAGTTCTACTCAAATGCATCCATAAATACCGGAACTCTTTCTACAAAGGTCAAAGGTCAGAATCTAAAGCTGAAATTGTCTGACATCAATCAATGCTTAGGCTTTCCTGATCAAGTTCTGATAAACCTGGACGAAGTCGACATTGAAGAAGGTAAAAGGC
The DNA here is from genome assembly GCA_016801055.1 of Panax notoginseng. Lineage (NCBI taxonomy): Eukaryota > Viridiplantae > Streptophyta > Magnoliopsida > Apiales > Araliaceae > Panax > Panax notoginseng. The sequence continues at coordinate 106,357,348 of CM029023.1, read as the reverse complement.
TAATGCGATACCAAAGAAACCCTATTCTGAAGGATATGAAGAAAAAGAAGTTTCCTAAAGAATTCGAGTTCTTTGCTGAAATAGCGGGTAAATGCATACTATGCGAGGATACTGCACATGACACTGTGCTTGATCAGCAATTGAAGATTATGTCAGCAATAGTTCTGAAGAAGCACATCAACTTTGGAGTTATCTTGTTCGATCAAATCTCTAAATGGGTAGAAAAGACTGAATTGAAGAAGTCTACTGATAGACCCCTGACTAAGGTCTTTCATGGAAGACCACTGAGTATAGTGATGAAGAAGAAGCTGGGAAGCAAAATCAAGGACGATGAGGGAGAGCCTCTAAATATTCATAAAGTGATGTCTCCATAACTGTTCATCAACTGGAAGAAGAACCCAAAGGAGAACAGGAGGCTGACAATAACTGGGAGCAGCAGTAAAGTCTCTGTAAAGAAGAGGAAGATGAAAGAGGTGGAAAGTTTAGAATTTGGTGACTTTGCACCAGTAGCAGCCACACCAGTAAGGAAGAGATCTAGGGGTGTAAAGAAAATAGAGGCTCCTCTAAGAAGCCTCTCCACTGAAGACGAAGATGAAGGTGAAAAAGTCTTAATTGCAGAAACCACCAAGAGAAGAAGTAGCAGACTACTTTAAGGGCCATCTAGAAAGAAAACTAAGATGGTAAACGAGCCAGTCCCAGTTCCCCAAGAAAGAACATCTGACAAAGAAGAGCAAGTAGAGTTAGATGAAGAGAAAGGAACTGATAATCTCAAGACTGAGTCCCCAAACAGCAAATCCAGCAATGAAAGTGAAGCTGGATCAATGAAAGAAATTACAAAATCTGATGATGATGAAGAACATGCAAGCCCTATGGCTGACGCTCAGAGTATTCACTTTGATGATGAAGAAAAGCAACAAGATGACCCAACTGCATCTCCAAATGCAAATGCTCCAAATAGCCCATATGATGGGTCAAATGATGTTGAGTCCGAAGAAGAACCTACCCCTGCCAATGCTGAACATCAAGGAAGTCTGTCTGATGATTCAGTGGCTTCAGAATCTGAAAAAGAAGAAAAGTCTGTCTCTCCTATAGTTGAACCTTCAAGAAGAAGAAAGAGCTACAGACTACTTGCTAAATTTGCCCTCAAGAAGCAAGGTGAACACTCCACTGCAATTATTGAAGTGAGTGATGATGAATCTGAATTAAAGGAGAGAAGTGATGAAGATGGAACTAGTAATGAAGAAGATGAATCCAAGGAAGATATTGCTAAAGAAGGTTCTGATAATGAAAGTTAACAAGAAGGATTCACTGATGAATCTGATCAGAATGAGTCTGACTCAGAAAGAGAAGAAATGGAGAAGGATTCCAGCTCTGTAAGTCAGGAATCAGAGGAACCAGAATTCTATCCTGTCCTCTCTCCAGCAAAAATCATCAGGAGAATAGTGGTGGAAGTCTCTAATGAACCACTAGAAGCACCTCCAGAAAGATGGGTAAACTATGGAAATGAAAAGCTCAAGGTGGTGAGGATGACTACATTTGAGTTGTTTGAAAATTAGAACAACATGGAGTTAGACTGCACTACTATCCTCTACAACCCTAATGATCTGTTGATGAAATGGTTTTTCCAATGGATGCCTTAGTTGAAGGCACATACTGAAAGAGATGAAAGTTACTTCAGCTGGTGCTACTCCTAGTTTCCAAGCCTAGAGCTGGTGGCCCAGAACTTCCCAAGGGTGTAGAGATTTGCAACCAAGATGATCAGAGACCAGCCCCACTTCAAAGTCTATCGACATGCTGGGAACCACTACATCCCTTATGGTCATAGAGTGGACTCTAAAGGTAAGAGGATTATGGCTAAGGAGACGACCATAGAGTATGTTCACTCTACCACTGATAGTGATCAACTCCAAAATGAGAGGCCTCCATCTACCCAAGCACAACCATCTGACATTCCTTCATCCTCCAATAGTAATTGGTGCTCAACGATTTTTCAGATTCTCAATGCTTTCGAAAATCTGTCCAAGGATGAAAATTGTAAAGTCCAATCTGGTGTTCAACAAGAGGCTGCCCAACCAGATGACCAAATTCCTATGGAGCAGGAGTTGTTGAAGAACTCTGCTGAGCTGGTTGAGAAGATATCTTTTATCAATAAAGAGTCAAAGATGCTGACAGCAACAGAAAATAACTCAATTCAAGACAGACTCCAAGCTACTATGGCTAATGTATCTCTCAAACTCAAAGAGAGAGATCACATCTATTTGAAGGCCATAAATGATTAGAAGGCAGAAGCTCTACGAGCACAGAAGGCCAATGAAGAGCAGATCCAAGTCCTCTATGACAAGATCGACAACATGAATCAGTCTTTCTCCCTACAACTTGAGCTGAGCCAACAAGAACTCAAGATTGAGGTTGGCAACTCCTCCTACCTGATGGAGTAACTAATGTCCAACATGGAGCAACTCTCTCAAGTGATTAATGACAAAAAGGGGGAGAAAAAGAGGCATAAAAAGAGGAAGAGCAAGAGGCATTCAAGGAAGATCAAGGAGAGCAGAAGGAGTGCAGATAAGAAGGCCAATAGAAAGGCAAAGAAGAAGACAGCAGCTACCGAAGCTGAATCATCATTTGTGTGGGAGCCAAGAGATGATGATCATATGATCGTAGAGTCTAAGGGGGAGCAAATTAAGGAAGAAGAACATGAGCTTGAGGGAGAGCAGAGCAGAGACAGAAAGTTATCATCCCAGGGGGAGCAGGAGCAGGAAGAACAAACAGATGAATAACTGATTAACAGATATCCTGGAAACATACATAGAGCCAAAGAGGTACATCTCTAACTAGTTAGGTATGTTCTGGATCCAGGATGTAAAATGTCAAAGCGTATTAAATTCCATATTGTTATAAATGACATTCATGATTATCTATTTTAGAAATACAGTTGCTCACTGTATATAAGATTCATTCATAACATGCATATGCACTTATTGTTTTTGTCATAATCAAATAGGGAGAGATTGTCAGGAATATGCATGTGAATGTTATTCCTATTTACATATAGATTTGATTATGATATATATATGAATGAAAATGTAAGTATGCTTGCATTAAGAAAAGCTGTAAAGTCCTTTGATAGATAATAGAAACATATGTACAAGGACTTAGAATGAATTGATCAAATATGTTAGGTTGATCCTATATAAGCAAAACAGCTTTGTAAAGTCCTTAAAAAGAAATGATGTACAAGGACTATAAATATAGAAAGATCAAGCATGTTAGATTGATCTTATGATGTAATAGATATGCTTGTCTGATCGTCGAGCACTGCACCAGAAAACGTAATCTGTCAGGAGAGTCAAGAAAAACACGAGAGCTATCGAGGCAGAATCGTAGTCTGCAAGATAGTAGATCTCGGAGTTCGTAGACTGCCAGGGGAGACGAAGAAAGATCGTAGTGTGTTAGGTAGTGCTTCCTCGGAGCCGTAGTGTAAGACCCCAACTTTTATGAATAAAGATGAATTTTCTATAAATATCATTTTTGAATATTAGGAGTATATTTGATATAATGTTATAGTTGTGGGTAATATTTATAAATTTTGCAAAGTACGTAAGTTGTTATATTATATTCGATTGGTCGGGGAATATTCGTTTTAACAGGGAATATTTGTACGACGACACAATCATTGGTGGACCCCACAACAGAATTATTGTCGGAATGAGAAAACGACAAAAATATCTTTTTATAAAAATAACGGCGAAAGTTTTACCGTTAACTGTTAAATTACCCGGTGTTAAAAGTACAGTAATACGCGTGGTTGCATAGTAGCACACGGTATTGATTATTGATGCTTACGTGAGAAGTCACTCAGTTTTTTCAATTTTTGCTACAATAATTGTTGCATAGTATCTCACGTTATTTGATTCAATTATTGTCAAAATTTTATATATTATTAAATTAATATTTGAGATGATACAGTTATTCATATTATTATTTGTAATATTGACGATGTCTAGAAAGTTCTGTCGAGGAGAGGTTTGGTCACCTAATTGCATGCCAATAGGGAGAAATTCTTATTGGAAAGCCCCTTCTTTCCTGGGAACGATCTGGTTGTTAAATTTTGCGATTAATAATAATGATGAATAAATGTTGTTAAAAATATTGAGAGAATTTTTATGAAATATTTGTTGTAAATTTACTTATTATTTGGATCCCTATTTACCCATTTTTTAAAATAATCGGTAGAAGTTATTCAGTATTTATATATATAATAAGAAGTGGGACCCACATATGATGATGTGGGTGGGGCCCATATGTGTTAAAAATTGAAGTTGGCAGAAATGGGGGGGGGGGGGAGGTGTTATTACGTAAATGGAGGGTAATTGTGTGTGTGTGTGTGTATATATATATATATATATATATATATATATATATATATATATATAGTGACATGTGGGGTGGGGCCCACATGTTGGAAAATGAATTTTTTTTGGGGGGGGGGGAGGAAAGCAGATGTCACGGGAGGGATGTGATTATATAAGTGTATATATATATATATATAAGTTCAGCATGTGTGTATATATATATATATATATATATATATATTTAAAGTTTTTATTTTATTAGAATATTTTATTGCATAGTGCTGCATAGTAAATCAATTTTTTTTAGAATTCGCTGAAGGATTCGGCGCCCGTGAAAGTTCTGTGCAGCCCGTGAGAAAAATTTAAATAGTATCCTTTTCATTCTCCTATAAATAGGATGTTTAGTTAGAATTGAAAATCACACCTGAATAAGAGAATTCTTCTTCTATAATATTGAGCGTATTTCTTTCGAGTTTTAAAAAGCTTTAAGTATAGAAAACAGTTCAAGTTTTCTTCAAGAATATCCTCGCTATATTAGTTGGAATACTCTTCTTTTTAAGGTAAGAGATGTTATTTTTGTTCAATATTCGTATGAAATAATATTTTCTTCCATACTCTGTAGTATGTAAGTAATATTATTTCGTTTCAGATTTTGAATTCTACACTCATTTTGTTAAAGTTTTGGCTTCTATAATCCATGAAATTAGTAGAATATCATTGATATTTGCGCTTCATCCAGTATCTTTCCATGGAAATATTATTCTGAGCATTCTTGATAAGTTTTAACTTTTTCATGCCGGAGTAATATTCACGGGGTTACTATTCTCGAAGTACTATTCACGGGGTAATATTAACTCAGTTACTATTCACCCGGGGTACTATTTATGACAAAAAATTAATTTCTTTGCTGTCCAAATCATTTTTGATACAATATTATTCTTGATTTTTACTCCACAAAGCAGTATCATGTTGACAATTTGGACATTATTGAATTCTAGATAAATTAAATTATAAATCTTTAAAAATTTATCCTTAGCTTTCTTTTAATTGAATTCTTATATTATTGTCATCATCCTCATGTTTATATATGAAAGTCATCTTTGGCCCATAATGCATAGATGGACTTGGTATGATTATGACCAGGGATTATTCGGTATAATCATGACCGTAATGTTACAAATGATGTGGTAAAAGTCCTCATTGGCCCGTAGTGCATTGATGGACAGTTGTTGGCATAATCATGACCATTGATGAAAACATGAATATCCTTGGCCCGTAGTGCATGGATAATTTGTGGTCGTGATACTAATGAATATCCTTGGCCGTAGTGCAGGGGTGGTTCGATGATGTGGATTATTTATTAAGCTGAGTCTCAGCGATAAAATTGATGATAAATTCTTTTAAATCATAGAAGATAGTAGATATCATGCTCTACTTGACTCTTCTAATGGATTGCTTGTTCCGCTGCAGTTAAACTTAATGTCTATTGTATTTTATCAGTTTAACACTGTTGAAGGCTAACGATAATTTATTCTGCGTTATTTTAGTCATAATATTTCTTACTGGGCTAGTTGAGCTCACCCTTTGCTTTCATTGTTCCCTTCTGAAAATGAGAATATAGATGAGACTAGTCGAAAAACGGAGTGACGGTCCAGATGTTTGCATTAGTAGTTCTCACTATTCTGTGAAATAGTGTGATAATAAATGTATTGAGGACTTATTTTGAGTTTGAATACTGTCTAGAAGATAATATTTGCATTAAAACTCACAGCTCATGTTGTATATTTAAGTTTGTATTTGTATTCTATGCCATGTATTTGGCGACTCAGAATGGGTGATGTATACCTATTTTGGGGCGTCACAGTTGGTATCAAAGCCTAGGGATATGTTCCCTGGCTAAGATGTGAGACTAGAACTAGGGGGGAGAGACAGATAATTCCTTCGCTAGTATGACCTTCCTACGTTTAATTGTTATTTAATTGGTAGGTCAGAATTAGGATATTATGTGGCGTGTTAATTAACCATTGTTTTGTGGCAGTATTTGAAAATGACATCCGAGAATGTTGAGAATAGCAATGGAGCACAGGAGACCGTTGAGTCACCACAGATCAATACCCAGGATAATGTGCAACAGGAAGACAATAATTCTCAGGTAAACAATAACACCGATCAAATGATGAACGATGGAATGTTCAGAGACTTTATGCAATTCATGTAACATCAGGCGAGAGCGGCTCCTGTCCAAAATGCAGGTGGAAACACTGGCAACTCTCGGACGGTCACCGCTAAGCAGTTCAAGGAGCTAGGACCACCGGAGTTTATTGGAGAGTCAAAACCACTTAAGGCGGAGACGTGGATAAAGAAGATCACCAAGATATTTGATGTCTTGGGATGCTTTGAGGAGCAAAAGGATCCCTTTGCCACCTTCATGTTGCGAGGAGAGGCAGGTTACTGGTGGGAATCTGTAAAGCGTACCCAGCCTGCCGCATCAAAATGTCTTGGGAGAAGTTTCAAGAACTTTTCAACGACAAATACTTTCCCAAAAGTATTCGTCACATGAAAGAGGTAGAGTTCATCAAGCTGGAGCAAAACAATATGACCGTGTCGCAGTACGAAGCCAAGTTTGTCGAGTTGTCCCGGTTTGCGTCCCACTTAGTTGATAACAAGGAGAGAATGACACAAATGTTTCTAAGAGGTTTGAAACCTGAGATACGTCAATACCTTATCTCTCACAAACTGTGTTTGTATTCAGATGTTGTAAATAGGGCTCAGTTATTGAAGCACGATAACAAGTCAACGCAACCAAGAGAAAGCAACCGGCAAAATGATAATACAAGTGGTAGCAGTCATCGAAGCGGTGACAACAAATGTGGAGGGAATCAACATGCCAAAAATGGTAACCACTTCGGTGGTAATCATGGCCAAGACAGTAAAAGTGGATATTTCAAGAAGAGGAGATTTAACAATGATGGAAAGACGTCAGCAACAGCAACCGTTGTTAAAGAAGGAGAACGACCACCGATCGTATGTTTCAAATACGGAGGGAAGGGACACATCAGTCCACACTATGCACAGCAGTCCAAAACGTGTTACAATTGTGGAAGAGAAGGTCACCTAGCTCGATTTTGTCGTACAATAAAGCCAAATTTAGCTGGGATGGAGGCACCAAAGGTCGTCCCAGAGAAGTCAAAACCAGTAGTGCAAGGGAGAGCGTTTGTCGTGACCTCCTAGAAAGCAAGGAACCCGAACGAGGTCATCACGGGTAAGCTAATCATAAACTCTAGCGAAGTTTATACCTTATTTGATACCGGTTATACCCATTCTTTTATTTCTCCTACTTGCGCTCAACGTTTACATTTGACTCCGGAGAAATTAGACTTTGACTTATCTGTTGAAATTCTGTTGAGAGAAACCTTCATTACATCCACTATTTATAAGTCTTGTTTGGTTCAAATCGGTACCCTCACATTACCTGTCGATCTTATTTCATTGAAAATACTTGCATTTGACGTAATTCTAGGGATTGATTGGTTAACTACTCATCATGCTAAAATTGATTGTTTTCGTAAGGTTGTTAGCTTTCATATTCCTAACCAACCTATTATACGAATTCAAGCGACCAAACCATTAAAATCAATCTCTGTCATCTCAAGCCATAAAGCTATTCGTTTATTGAAAAACGGATGTCAAGCTTTCTTAGCTCATATCACGGATTTAAACAAAAATAAGTCAGTTTTGAATGATATTTCTATTGTTAATAAATTTCCTGACGTATTCCCTGGAGAACTTCCTGGCCTACCCCCAGAGCGTTAAATTGAATTTTGTATAGACCTTGAACCCGGTACAAAACCCATTTTCAAAGCCCCATATCTAATGGCTTCTATTGAACTTCAGGAGTTAAAAACCCAGCTACAGGAATTATTAGACATCGATTTCATTCGACCTAGTACGCCTCCTTGGGGTGCTCCTGTTCTATTCGTGAAGAAGAAAGATGGAAGTATGCGGCTTTGTATTGATTATTGGGAGTTGAATCATGTCACCATCAAAAATAGGTACCCGTTACCTCGCATTGATGACCTGTTTGATCAGTTGCAAGGCGCCAAATTCTTTTTAAATATCGATCTTCGTTCTGGATATCATCAGTTAAAGATTAAAACTGATGACATTCCAAAGACTGCTTTCAGAACTCGGTACGGGCATTATGAATTCCTAGTCCTGTCTTTTGGATTGACTAATGCTCCTGCTGCCTTCATGGACATGATGAACCGAGTATTTAAGGAATATTTAGATCACTTTGTGGTCGTCTTTATTGATGATATCCTCATTTACTCCAAAACCCGTTAAGATCATGAGCAACACTTAAGGCTGATACTCCAAAAGCTTCGTGAAAACAAGTTGTATGCCAAATTGAAGAAATGCGAGCTCTGGCTTGAGGAAGTAGCATTCATTGGGTACGTGATATCAAATCACGAAATATCTGTTGACCCGACAAAGATTGAAACAATACAAAGCTAGGAGCAACCTAAATCAGTGATCGAAGTACGTAGCCTTCTCGGCTTAGCTGGTTATTATCGGAGATTCATGGAAGGATTTTCTCGAATCGCTACTCCATTAACTCAGCTGACTCGAAAGGATACAAAATTCGGTTGGAGAGAGGAATGTGAGAAGAGTTTTCAAGAACTCAAGAGAAGACTCATTTCAGCACCTATTCTGACAATACTATCTGGTTCAGAGGGATTTAGCATCTACAGTGATGCTTCAGGCAGAGGGTTAGGATGTGTTTTCATGCAACATGGGAAAGTCATAGCCTATGCCTCACGACAACTCAAAGAATATGAGAGAAATTATCCTACTCATGATCTAGAGTTGGCAGCAGTCGTTTTGGCACTAAAGATCAAGAGGCATTACCTATGTGGGGAGAAAGTGGAGATCTTTACGGATTATAAAAGCCTCAAATATTTCTTCACCCAAAAGGAACTCAACATGCGACAACGACGTTGGCTTGAACTGTTGAAATATTATGATCATACCATTCAATACCATCCTGGAAAAGCGAACGTGGTAGCTAACGCATTGAGTAGAAGATCATATGTGGGTACGAGTGCGATATTTTCAACACAAAGGTCCATTTTGTATTACTTGCAAAGGATGGAGATAGAGTTAAAGACTCTTGGGACCCACGTGATGATATCAAATATACGAGTAGAACCGACTTTAATCGATAAAGTTAAAACTGCTCAAGCTAACGACCTGGAGCTGATGCGTATGAGGAAGAAAATACAAGAAGGTGCTATCCCGGAAGCAAGAATCGATGAAGAATGAATACTACGAGTCAACTCTAGACTTTATGTTCCTAACGACTCTGATTTAAAGTATAAAATCATGATGGAGGCGCACAACACACCGTTTGCAATCCATCCTAGGAGTACCAAAATGTATCGTGATCTTCGACATACATTTTGGTGGAGCAATATGAAGAGAGAGATAGCAGAGTTTATCTTAAGGTGTTTAACTTGTCAACGAGTCAAGGCGGAGCATCAAGTGCCAAAAGGTCCATTGCAACCACTTGAAATTTCAGAATGGAAGTGGGAGCATATTACTATGGATTTCGTTACTGGTCTTCCCAAGGTTTCTCAAGGCATAGATGCAATTTGGGTCATTATTGATAGATTGACCAAGTCTACTCATTTCTTACCTATACGAAAACTTATTCACTTGAACGTCTTGCTCGTATATACATAAATGAGATTGTAAGACTACATAGTATGCCAGTATCCATAGTTTCTGATCGAGACCCAAGATTCACTTCACGATTTTGGGTTAGTTTGCAAAAAGCTATGGGTACGAATTTACGATCTAGTTCAGCATATCATCCTCAAACGGACGGGCAGTCGGAGAGGAGTATTCAAACTCTTGAAGATCTATTAAAACTCTGTGTCCTTGACTTAAAAGGAAGTTGAGACAAGTTCTTGCCATAGGTGGAATTGTGACACCCCCAAATCCTGGTACTTCATTTCCTCAAGATTTAGTGTTCACTTAATCAAAACATTCATTTATAACTACCCAATCATAATAAAATTGAATAATAAACCTGCCCATACAGGAATTACATTAATAAAAATATCTCCCAGGTTATCTAACCTTTACAAACAATCATTCATGTGGAAACATTTAAATAAACTTTATTACAATCTTTAAACCAAAGTCTGATAATAAAACTATCAAAACGATTACAAGTCTTCAGTACTTGTTCATCTTTCCATTTCCTTTATTGGTGCTAGGTACGTCACCCTTTTCAACTTTAGCTGTAATGGTAATATAGGCAAGAGTGAGCAAACAAGGCTCACTTGGAATAATCAACTTTAAACCTTTACATCATTTGCCAAATATTAGGCTCAATAGAACTGAACAATGTGTTCTATTAATGAAAATCATAACATTCCACTGAGGGTCTAATGACCACAAACCATGTCCACGGTTGTAAGTAATCTTTTAACTTTAACTTTAACAGTCATAAGACTATAAGGACTCTAACGTACTTAGGGGGATCAATCCTTCGTATAATGTATTGTGCACAAACATTTCAGCGCAAAGTATAAACTAAGCGTAACCTCTAATAAAAGAGTTGTTCATCTCAGAATTTAGAGTACAAGTCCGCACCAACGTCAGATTGGTTTGGATACGTTTCAAGGGAAATTTGTAATTCAACAGACATCAACTAAGAATTAGTTGAGTAAAAGGTAATAACACTATGTTATTGAATAATCATAACCGAATAAACATTGCATTCAAGTTCATGCTTTAGGAATAATCTAAGCATAACGATTGAATAATATATCATACCTTGCTTTTGAACAACATTAAGCTAAGGTTACATCTTATAATTGAATATCAAGCATGCATGACAAATAATAACTTGAACGATAAACTAGTTCAACAGAATAACGGTACTTGCATGCTAAAATAACAGGTTTAGATTTAGGAACAACTTGCACAATTTAATAATAGAACTAGCTCAACGATAGGGTTGAGTTAGGAGAACTTGCATCATCATAAATAACTAGATACAATCAATTTGTTCAACGAAAGGAACTTTACCCAATGAAAGTAAATTTACTAAACGAAGTATAGAGTTAGAAAACTTGCTCAATGTAAAAAGATAGGTTTAGAAACTTGCTCAATGAAATTAAACTTGCACAACGAAGTTTTTAGGGTTAGAAGAACTTGCCTTGCTTGTAGGCTAACCTTTATAATCCAAATCACAATATCCTATATACATATGTTATCATAACATTATCAGTCATTATCAACTCTACATCACATATGGTTTAGATGTCTAACCACATAACCAACTTATATACTTAAAACGATAATAAGCTCGTTAAGTATGAACACCATGCTCGTTCATAGCATTACAATACTAAAATTACAAAAATATATGTTTGTATAGCATCAACACTAATAATTACAGACTTCTGTGTCAGACAAAAGTTGTTTTTGGGTTTTCTACTAAGTGGCGCCGCGGCACCAAAGTTTGAACTGTGGGCCGTGCTGCGGCGCTGAGGTGGCGCTTCGGCTAGAGAAATGTATAAGGCTTCGGCGCTGCGGTGTGAAGTCTGGCGCTCCGGCACTGACTTCGGCGCTGCGGCGCGGAGTCTGGGCTAGGGCGCGAATTTTTGTGCTAAGGCGCTGAGACTCACAGAAGCAATTCAATGAAGAACAAAACACAAATTTTTCTGTCTATAACCTCAATTCTAACACTAATTAACATGCATTGCTTATACAAATTACACATAAATCTTATCAATTATACATATACAAATTATCAACGACTAAACCATGATTTTAGAAAACTTAAATTTTGAATGCACGGTTTAAAATTCAAAACTCCATAGTTGATATATTGTAACACAGTAAACACTGTAAATTCTAATAACAACCGATTTGTTTACTTTAACTACAATTCTCTAAAATTCTTAACAACAGAATTAACATATTCACAGTTTTAATTCCCCAATTAGCTACCAACAATTTACTGATTTTGATCTTCTTACCAACCAAACTAAGGAATATATTCACTGTCAATAGCCATGTACCAGAACATATACTAAAAAAATAGTTTCCTTCCTTTTAAACGAAATTAACATAACCTTTCATGTTTAAACACTACTTCTAACATCATACACCCATAAAAACACCGTAGTTCAGTTATATAATAATAACTACAGAATCTTGTAAAAACTTTATATTTACAGTGAAATAGAAGAACACAGACTTTAGTATCACGATGTAAAACATATAAGATTATGGGAAAATACCTTTTTGTTACTTAAGAAATCGTTGTTAATAGCAGACAATTCTCTCACCAACCTTCCTCAAGCTCTAACAATTCTCTCTCAAACTCTCTGAGAACTCTTTTCTTTCTTCTCTCAGTTAGCAAATAATTCAGGGCGTAAACTATCAACTCAAGCCAATTAACAATATGCGTATAATAAAATAAAACCCACGTACAACTTTAAAACGTATGAAAACCGACGCTACACTTATTACACTAATAAGTTATCAGTTATACAAATTATATATATATATATATATATATATATATATATATATATATATATATATATATATATTATATACTGTATTTGTTAAATTTAAATTCAAAAGAAATCTAAAAGCCGGGCTTTGTTTGGCAAACCAAATTAAAATTAAACACTTAATAATCTTAAGCATTGTTTGGCAACTACTAAATAAAAACTACTTTAATTTATTTTAATAACTCCTTATAAAATAGTTATTTGTCACACTTTATTTAATTAAGTTTTCATACCTAATTCAAATAATAATTTATTAAATAAATCATTTAATCACATACTCAACACAAATAATTAACTATCAAATTGAAATTTCAATATAATAATAATAATTTCTTTACTCATTAATTATTTAACAAATAATTAACTAACTCAAATCAAATCAATTTGAACAAATATTTATTCAACACAATAACACATTCATTAAATATTTATATAACTCAAATAAATATTTAAAATTACAAATAAATTTCTAAAATTCTGGAATGTTACATCTATTCCTCCTTACAAGGATTCTGTCCCCAGAATCACAATTCAAACAACTCATTCGTTACATTCTTCCCTACTTACAAAGATTTTGTCCCCAGAATCGAAGAAAAAGATTAAACAAATAACTCACGGTACTCTTTCATCATTTTTTCTTCGAGTTCCCACGTGACTTCTTCAGTATTGTGGTTCCTCCATATCACCTTCACAGAAGGTATCACCTTATTCCTGAGTACTTGTTCTTTTCTGTCGACTATCTGGATAGGAATCTCTTCATAAGACAAATCTTTTTCAAACTGCAATGATTCGTACTCGATCACGTGCTTGTAATCGGGTTTATACGGTTGTAACACCGAAATATGAAAAACATTGTGAATGTTTTCCAACTCTGGAGGTAGAGCTACCTCGTAAGCCACCTTTCTGACTCTTCACAGCACTTCGAAGGGTCCAATAAACCTCGGGCTTAGCTTTTCCTTCTTACCGAAATAAATTTTCCCCTTCCAAGGAGAAACTTTTAGGAATATATAATTTCCTACGTCGAATGTACGATCCTGTCTGTGTTGAGCAACATACTTCTTTTGTCGGTCTTGAGCTGCTACCAATCTTGTCCTTGTGAGTTTGATAACCTCAACAGTTTATTGTACCAGTTCTGGTCCTAGCAGTTGTCGTTCACCGACTTCATCCCAACACAGTGGAGTTCTGCACTTCCTACCGTATAATGCTAATGCTTCGTAAGGCGGCATACCGATGCTTGCGTGGTAACTATTGTTGTTGCCGAATTCCACCAATGGTAAATGTTCTTCCCAGCTACCTTTAAAATTCATGACGCATGCTCTCAGCATATCTTCCAATGTCTGGATCGTTCGTTCCGTACCCATTCGCAACTGCGTTCCTATGCATCCTTGTAGTCTCTTCCAGAAGTTTGACGTGAATCGCGGATCTCTGTCAGACACAATTGACACTAGAATCCCGTGTCTTGAAACGATCTCTTTAACGTACAACCTTGCCAACTGATTAAGATTAAACCTATTCTTTATTGGTAAAAAGTGTGCTGATTTCGTCAGTCTATCCACTATCACCCAAATCACATCGCATCCTCTCTGAGTAGTTGGAAGACCCACCACAAAATCCATTGTGATGTGTTCTCACTTCTATTCCAGTATTTCTAACGGTTGAAGTAATCCACTTGGTCTTTGATGTTCTGCCTTTACTCTTTGATATGTCAAACATTCGCCACGCATTCTGCAATGTCTCTTTTCATATTTGGCCACCAAAAATGTCAGCGTAATTCTTGATACATCTTAGTGCTTCTTGGATAAATCGAATATCTCGAGGTATGAGCTTCGGTCAAAATTTCATCTTTCAGTTCTGGTGTTACTGGAACCCAGATTCTTCCCTTGAACCGTAGTAATCCCTCGGTATTGATCTTGTATTTTGCATCACTACCCTCAACCATTTTCTCTTTGATCTTCTCACATTCTTCATCTTATAGTTGAGCGTTCTTCACCTTGTCTACTAAAGTTGGACCAGCTTCTATTTGGAATAGTTGTTCATCAGATTCTTGTGGAAATTTGATTTCCAGCTCTAACCTTTCCATTGCCAAAATGAGGTCCTCCTGAGTAGTTAGTAGCATCAACTTTTCACGACCTTTCCTGCTTAACGCATCTGCGACAACATTCGCTTTGCCTGGATGATAAAAGATCTCGTAATCGTAATCCTTTATCAATTCCATCCATCTTCTTTGACACATGTTTAGGTCCTTCTAAGTGAAAATATACTTCAGACTCTTATGATCTGTGTAAATCTCACACTTCTCTCCATACAGATAGTGTCTCCATATCTTGAGAGCAAATACTACTACATCCAATTCTAAATATTGAGTCGGATACCCTTTCTCATAATCCTTCAGTTGTCTTGATGCATAGGCAATAACTTTGTTGTTCTGCATAAGAACACAACCCAATCCTTTATGTGAGGCATCACTATACACCACAAAGTTTTCTGTATTATCCGGTAGTGTTAACATAGGTGCCACAGTTAGCTTCTTCTTCAAGTCCTGAAATCTCTCTTCACATTTCTCCGTCCAAACAAATTTCACAGCTTTCCTTGTCAAATTTGTTAACGGAGTGACTATCTTGGAAAAATCTTCTATAAATCTTCTATAATAATTGGCCAGTCCCAAGAATCTCTTCACCTCCAAAGGTGTCCTTGATTGTTCCCAATTGATTACTGCTTCCACTTTCGATGGGTCCACTAAAATCCCATATTTGTCAATCACATGACCCAAAAATTGTACCCGATCAAGCAAAAATTTGCACTTAGAGAATTTTGCGTATAACTTCTCCTTTCTTAGTGTTTCCAATGTCAAACACAAATGTTCTACGTGTTCTTCTTTAGTTTTGGAATACACCAGAATGTCACCGATAAATACCACTACAAACTTGTCTAAAAATGGTTTAAACACCCTGTTCATCAAATCCATGAACGCATCAGGGGCATTTGTCAAACCAAAAGACATCACCAGAAACTCCTAATGTTTATACCGAGTTCTGAATGCCATTCTTGGTATATCCTCCTTCCTTACCTTCAATTGGTGATACCCACTTCTCAAATCTATTTTTGAAAAATATTTAGCACCCTTCAACTGATCAAAAAAGTCATCTATTCTAGGCAATGGATACTTATTCTTAATAGTGACTTTGTTCAATTCTCTATAGTAAATGCAAAGACGCATTGACCCATCCTTCTTCTTCATGAATAATACCGGCGCTCCCCACGGTGATACGCTTGGTTGAATATACTTCTTGTCCAGCAGCTCTTGCAGTTGTACCATCAGTTCTTTTATTTCTACCGGAGCCATTTTGTACGGAGCCTTCGATATCGGTGCAGTTCCTAGCGCTAAGTCGATCACGAATTCAATCTCTCTGTCAGGCGGAAGTCCTGGCAAATCCTCCGGAAACACATCTACGAATTTCCTAACCACTGGTATCTCTTCCAGTTTCACACACTTCTTTTGAGTATCATCTATGTAAGCTAAATAACCCACACAGCCTTGACTTAATAATTTCTTGGCCTGCATAATCGTCAGACATTTCATTTGTCTGGGCGATTTGCTACCATGGAAAACTACCGTTGACGGAGTCATAAGGTTTACACACTTCTTTTGGCAATCAATTACTGCTCCATATTTGAATAGCCAATCCATTCCCAAAGTTACATCAAACTCTCTAAGTCTAATCGGTATTAAATCTACCATCATGATATTCCCCTTAATATTCACCCTACAGTTCTTGTATACGAACTTAATAGGAATCACTTCCCTATTCACAATTTCTATGTTCAAAGGGAAATTTAGTTCTTCACTAGGCAATTTTAACCTCTTAGAAAATTCATCAGATATAAATGAGCAAGTAGCACCCGAATCAAATAATACATAAGCATTAATATCGTTGATTGGGATAATACCTGACACCACATCTTTTGATTGCACCGCATCTTGCACAATCATGTTGAAAGTTCTGGCTGTGGGTTTGTTTGATGCTGTAGGTCCAGCAATGGCCCATGTACCTCCACCGCTGCCTCCTTTGTTTCCTGCTGTCTCTCCGACCTTCTTCTTAGGACATTCACGAGTAAAGTGATCCTTGGATCCGCACGTGAAACATACATTCTTCTTAGGTTGGGTGCAATTTGGGGCAATGTGACCCTCCTGGCCATAGTTGAAACATGCTCGTTTCCCCATCAAGCACACACCCTTATGAAACCTTTTGCATGTAGCACATGCTTCAAACTTCCTATACTGCTGGTTACCTTGCTGGTTCCCAGCGCCCACATTTCTATTCCACTTCCTCTTCAGATTGTTGTTGTTGCCGTTTCTATTACTACCACCTCCATTCTTATTCTCCACTTCATTCTTCTTCTTCTTCTGTTCCTGATTGAACTTTGTCACTGCCTCGCCTCCACCTTCAGCAAGTATTTCTTTCTCTATCACTGCTGCAAACGTCTTCAACTAGAACAAGGAGACCATACTGTACAGCCAGGGCTTCAGTCCCTGCTCAAACCTCTTCGCTTTGCGTTCGTCCGTGCCAACTTGATATGGCGCAAACCTCGCCAACTCGTTGAATTTCGCGGCATACTCAGATACCGACATCGTTCCCTGCTTCAGTTCTAAAAATTGAACCTCTAGCTGACTCCTCGAACTCTCTGGGAAATAGGTCTCGAAGAACATCTCCTTAAACCTATCCCAGGTCATCACTGCTGGTCCTTCCCGAGTTTTATTGGCCTGCCACCAATAACTAACTTCTGCTTTCAACATGAATGTTGCAAAAGCAGTCTTCTGTTCATCCCCTACCCTAGCGACTTTAAACACCTTTTCTATTAACATAATCCAGGTCTGTGCCTCGACTGGATTCATAGACCCACAGAATTCAGGTGGTTCAACCGCCTTGAACTCCTTAAAAGTTGTACCTTAGTTCTGGGGTTGATTTTGCAAAGCACCCGTTAGTAATGTCACTAATTGTTGGACGGGATTATCTTCGACATTGTTATTGTTAGTTCCTTCAGTGGTTCTCTGTCGGGGTGGTTCACGTCTGGGAGGCATTTTCTGTTAAAAAATACACTCATTAGATTATTAGTCAGCTTCTTTAAGTATTTTCTAATTAACTTGCCTCCATAAAAGAAATAACCACATAACACATGACACTTTAAATAAAATAATAACTTTTATTTATTCATCTCTTCGAAAAACATAAAAATAATAGCATCACTGCTTTTTACATATTTTCCTGAACTACAAAAGTTTCAGGATCACATCATTATCCTATCCTATGGTTACATAACACTAGGGATTTACACATTATTTATCACTTTATTAATAGCATAACAGGTACATTTTCTATGATCTTCTACTAAAATACTCCTTCGCCTTTCGACGCTCTTCCTCTATAATCCGGAACATGGTTCGGCGATCTAGCACATACGATGGCAGAGTCTCGAACTGAATCGGATAACCCATGACCCGTTCTTGAGCTCAATTGATCATGACATTGAATACGTTGTCCATCTCTTCCATCTTCATCCTTTTTTCTTGTGCATCTCTCACTGCTGTCCCGGTTCATTGATACGCTTCCTCGTATGCGTCTTCAGCTCTTGTCCTCTTAGTAGCTTCTTCCTTCAACTTGTTCTTCAGATCTGCAACCACTTCAAGCAGCTGTTCGTTTTCTCCTTCAGTCTGCATCAGCTTCTCTTCCACATTAGTCAAATGTTCATCACGATCCTGGTTGTCATCGTCCTTCTGTGCCATCGAAGTTTGCTGTTCACCTATTATCTCTTGCAACTCCTCAACGGTGTCTTGAAGTTCCACGTTACGGTCGTAGACTTCATCGTATATACGTGCGGCTATCGAGGTTAGTGGAGTCTCCTCCTCCTCGTCCTCGTCATCCTAATCCTCCTGTGACAACTCAATGGGATCCTCCTCATCCGTCTCCACATCATCATCCTTATCTTCAACCACTGTGACCAACGGGGCTGATGTTGGGTAAAATCAATACACGCACAACACGCAAGTATACGTGGTCAACAAGTAATAAAGTGAAAGTAGAGTATCGTTCCCACGAGGAATTGTTTAATAAAAATCACCAAGTACTAATCCCGTAATCAACTCAATCTTATTTAAACGAATGAATTTCAATTTATAATTAAACTAATTCTAATTACGACTAATTAAATTAAGATTACGGAGATTTAAGATCACAACTTCACTTATTGCTTCATTTAAGTTAACACACTATTCATCAATTATTTTCTATCTTGAATTGTTAATCAAGAACACTAAAGTAGATAAAACCACCTCTCGATGCATAATACCCATACTCACTTAAATCCACAGATGATATAATTAAGCAAGACACCCTAATTAACTAATCCACTATATCTCTTTGTGAATTATAATTTAAAAGGATTTAAAGCACAAGTTCTCTATAAGATTACATGCGATGTTGGGTATATCTCTATCCTAAACACGAATCATGAATTCCATCTATGTAGAAATCACAAACACATGCTATCATGATAAGATCTAAATCAATACTTCATCTCTCGAGTTCATATAGATTATCACGGTAAATTGATGGCCAATCAATTAAACAATTAAGTCCAAATCATAATAGACAATCCTCATAATAGAACATAATAATTGATAGCGAAGCATATTAAAATAAACTATACAATAAGATCCATTGTAATCTCAAACAAAGAATTAGCTCATGATTATTGAATTAAAACTAAGAATCCACAATTGAATAATCATTAAAAGACAAAAATAAGAGAAGAGTAAAGAATAAATCTGTTGTCAGCAAATCTCCATCTTCCTCAAGCTCATGCTCTTGATCTTCAATGGTGTCCAAGTTACTTCAATCTCCCAATCCCATAAGAACTAGGGTTTTTATCTAATTTACTCTAATATAATCTAATGGAATCCTCTAAAACTAGCCTAGATCTCCTCTCTTTTATGTCTCTCATCATGTATTTATAGTTCTAATGGACACTCAAGCAAGTTAAGCAACTAAGAATCCTATTTTAGCTCAAATTGGACATCAAATGACCAAAAAAACACTGCATTCCCGCCGCCTAGCGCGCTCAGCGCCACTGCTAACCCTTTCTGGGCGCGGTCCGCGCTACAGGGTCAGAAAATCTGGCCGCCTAGCGCGCTCTAGCGCGGTCCACGCTACCCTGTTTTCTGCTGCGACGTCCTTTGGTAAAACATGCATAACTTCTGATCCGCTTGGAGTTACGGGGCCCGCCACCTATCAAATCGAAGATAACGACGGGATCTACAACTTTCATTCTTTAACAATTGACAGATTCGGGCTGGAACAAGGTGGAAATCGAGCTTGAAGTAGATGCTGTGTAAATGGCAAGCATGACAACTCTTAGCTTTGATCTTCGTTGATAAAAAAGTCATAACTCTCGCATCCGAACTCCGATTGGGACGATTCAAGATGTTCCGGAAAGCTAAGAAGTAGAGCTACCGTAAATTCCAATTTCCAAGCAAAGAAC
This sequence comes from Panax notoginseng, assembly GCA_016801055.1. NCBI lineage: Eukaryota > Viridiplantae > Streptophyta > Magnoliopsida > Apiales > Araliaceae > Panax > Panax notoginseng. The sequence continues at coordinate 106,336,863 of CM029023.1, read as the reverse complement.
ATGCATCCAACTTGGTGTTAAAAGTCCTTCAATATTCCCTTCTTGCATTTGCTTGCGTATTTTAGTACAAAAGATGTTTGAATTGCTTTTCCTTGCTTTCCTCATGCCAATGTCGTGTCATCGCCTACAAAATAACATAAAATGTATGAAAAGTAACTACGAGACATGAGATTAAACAAATAATTTAAGTAATAGATACCGGACAAGTAGATATAAAACCTACTTATCAGCTGACTCCCATGACAGTAGTTGTTCCCAAACAACCTGAATGTCGCGAGGTTCCTCCTCTATAGGCATCTGAGATACTTCCTCCCTAGCCTGACTGGTTTCTCCGACATTAGTCATCCTGACAACAACATTTTAAGTTTTAATTACTAATCATTACTACTCGATATTCGCGAGCACATAAGTTGTAATCACATAAGCACATAAGAGTTTATCACCACTATATTTTCAAAGGTTACTTCCGAAGGCTTTTCCCCCACCTAAGGTTCATAACCTAAAGCTTTGATACTAACTTATGTCACCCCCAAATCTTGGTACTTCATTTCCTCAAGATTTGGTGTTCACTTAATCAAAACTTTCATTTATAACTACCCAATCATAATAAAATTGAATAATAAACCTGCCCATACATGAATTACATTAATAAAAATATCTCCCAGGTTATCTAACCTTTACAAACAATTATTCATGCGGAAACATTTAAATAAACTTCATTACAATCTTTAAACCAAAGTCTGATAATAAAACTATCAAAACGATTACAGTCTTCAGTACTTGTTCATCTTTCCCTTTCCTTTACTGGTGCTAGGTACGTCACCCTTTTCAACTTTAGCTGTAATGGTAATACAGGCAAGAGTGAGCAAACAATGCTCACTTGGAATAATCAATAAATAAAACTTTAAACCTTTACATCATTTGCCAAATATTAGGCTCAATAGAACTGAACAATATGTTCTATTAATGAAAATCATAACATTCCACTGAGGGTCTAATGACCACGAACCATGTCCACAGTTATAAGTAATCTTTCAATTTTAACTTTAACAGTCATAAGACTATAAGGACTCCAACGTACTTAGGGGGATCAATCCTTCGTATAATGTATTGTGCACAAACATTTCAGCGCAAAGTATAAACTAAGCGTAACCTCTAATAAAAGAGTTGTTCATCTCAGAATTTAGAGTACAAGTCCGCACCAACGTCAGATTGGTTTGGATATGTTTCAAGGGAAATTTGGAATTCAACAGACATCAACTAAGGATTAGTTGAATAAAAGGTAATAACACTATGTTATTGAATAATCATAACCGAATAAAAATTGCATTCAAGTTCATGCTTTAAGAATAATCTAATAGCATAACGATTGAATAATATATCATACCTTACTTTTGAACAACATTAAGCTAAGGTTACATGTGACGCCCCCAAAATAGGTATACATCACCTATTCTGAGTTGTCAAATATATGGTACAAAATACAAATACAACTTAATTATACAACAGTCGTGTAAAATACGACAAAACATAATCTAAGAGTTTTAATATAAATATTGTCATCTAGATAGTATTGAAACTCAAAATAAGTCCTCAATACATTTATTGTCACACTATCTAACAGAATAGTGAGGACTATTAATACTATCCTCTGAACCGTCACTCCATTCCCCGACTAGTCCCTGCTACGTTCTCATTTCCTGAAGAGAACAATGAAAGCAAAAGGGTGAGCTCAACTAGTCCAGTAAGAAATATTAGGACTAAGATAATGCAGAATAAATTATCGTTAGCCTTTAAGAGTGTTAAACTGATACAATAAAACAAACATCAAGTTTAACTGCAGCGGAACAATCTATCCATTAAAAGAATCAATTAGAGAATAAAATCTACTATCTTTTATGATTTAAAAAAGTTTTTCATCACTTTTATCGCTTAGACTCAGCTTAATAAATAATCCACATCATCCCTGCACTAAGGCCAATGATATTCATTAGTATCACGACCACAAATTATCCATGCACTACGGGCCAAGGATATTTGTGTATTCATCAATGGTCATGATCATGCCAACAACTGTCCATCAATGCACTACGGGCCAATGAGGACTTTTTACCACATCATTTGTAACATTACGGTCATGATTACATCGAATAATCCCTGGTCATAATCATACCAAGTCCATCTATGCACTACAGGCCACAGATGACTTTCAACAAAATATAAACATGAGGATGATGACAATGATATAAGAATTCAATAAAACAAGTTCAAGATTTAATTTATCTAGGAACCAACAACGCCCAAATTGTCAACATGATACTGCTTTGTAGAGTAAAATTCAAGAATGCTCAGAAGAATATTTTCATGAAAAGAGACTGGATGAAGCGCAAATATCAAAGATATTCCACTAATTTCATGGAGTATAAAAGCCAAAACTTTAACCAACTGAGTATAATAAAGAATGGAATAACAAAAGAATTCACCAAGCATGCGATAGACCGCACAGACATGTTATTCCAACAGAAAAATAAATAATGGAACCAGGTTATGCGTAAACGCACCGACATGATATTCCGACAGAATAATAAATAATGGAACCAGGTCCGACGTAAACGCACAGACAGGATATTTCGACAGAATAATAAATAGTGGAACTAGGTCCGGCGTAAACGCACAGACATGATATTCCGAAAGAATAATAAAGAACGGAATATTAGAAGAATTTTACCATGTATCTTCGCATAAACAGGTTATTCCAACAGAATAATAAGGAATGGAATAACAGAAGTTCTCCTCATGAATACAAAAGAAATAATACCCCTTACCGTAAAAGAAGAGTATTCCGACTAGTAGGGCGAGGATATTCTTGAAGAAAACTTGCACTACGCTCAAAGCTTCTTAAAACTCTAAAGAAATACGCTCAAGATTATAGAAGAATTCTCTGAACTTCTGGAGTGGTTTTCAATTCTAACTAAGCATCCTATTTATAGGAAAATAAAAAGGATACTATGCTGCACTATGTAATAAAATATAATATATTCTATTTATAGTCTAATAAAACAAATAACTTTATAAAAGTATTCTGTTTTATATAAAAAGCTTTTATGTTTTATTACATTAATAATACTAATAAAACAAAATTTCTATATATATATATATATATATATATATATATATATATATATATATATATAAACTTTCGCGACTTCATAAAAAGACACCTCAATATAATTAACAACATTTATCATCATTATTATATAATTTATAATATTAATCGACCAGGTCGTTCCCAGGAAAGAGGGGGCTTTCCAATAATGATTTCTCCCTATTGGCGCGCAATTAGGTGACCAAACCTCTCTTTGACAGAACTTCTAGATATCGTTAATATTGCAAATAATAATATTAATAACTTTGTCGTCTCAATTATTGATTATAAAATATTGACAATAATTGAATCAAATAACGTGAGATACTATGCAGCAATTACTGTAACAATAATTGAACAAAACTGAGTGACTTCTCACGTAAGCATCAATAATCAATACCGTGTTCTACTATGCAACCACGCGTATTACTGTACTTTTAACACCGAGTGTTTCAACAGTTAACAGTAAAACTTCTACCGTCATTTTTATAAAGTATTTTTGTCATTTTTTCAATTCGACAATAATTCTGTTGTGGGGTCCACCAGTGATTGTGTCGTCGTACGAATATTTCCTGTTAAAATGAATATTCCCTGACCAATCGAGTATTATACAACAACTTGCGTACCTTGTAAAATTTATAAATATTACCCACAACTATAACATTATATCAAATTCATTCCATAATATTTAAAAATGATATTTATAGAAAATTCGTCTTTATTAAAAAAATTGGGGTCTTACAACCTCCACTTCTTATGAAATTTCGCCCTCGAAATTAGGGTACATACCTGGTATGTCGAAGAGGTAAGGATACCTTGATTTCATTTCCGATTCTAACTCCCAGGTCATTTCCTCAACATCGTGGTTTCTCCACAAAACTTTGACTTGAGGTATAACCTTGTAGCATAGAATATGTTCCTTCTTATCCAAGATTTGAACATGAACCTCTTCATACGTCAAATCTTCCGCTATTTCGTCAGGTTCTAACTCAATAATGTGGTTCGGGTCTTCCACATATTTACGTAACATGGATATATGAAAAACGTTATGAACACGAGACTTACTTGGCGGTAAAGCGAGTCTATAAGCCACAGTTCCTACTCGATCGAAGATTAAAAATGGGCCAATGAATCGAGGATTGCGCTTTCCTCTCTTTTTAAATCTCGTAACTCCTTTCCATGGATCAACACGTAACAACACATGATCTCCAATATCGAATTCCACGTCCTTTCGATGAAGATCATCATAACTCTTTTGTCGATCTTGTGAGGTTTTTATACGTTGCCGGATCGTTTGAATCTTTTTCATAGTTATACGTACTAATTTTGGTCCCAACAACATTGCTTCACCCACCTCATCCCAGTATACTGGAGAACGACACTTTCTTCCATACAACGCTTCGAATGGAGCCATGCCAATACTTGCTTGATAGCGTTGTTGTAGGAAAACTCCACCAATGATAAGAACTTGTCCCAACTTCCCTTGAAGTCAAAGACACAGAGTCTTAATAAATTTTTAAGAGTTTGAATAGTCCTCTCTGATTGTCCATCCGTCTGAGGATGGTATGCCGAACTAAATTGTAAATCCGTGCCCATAGCTTTTTGTAAACTAACCCAAAATCGTGAAGTGAATCTTGGGTCTCGATCAGAAACTATGGATACTGGCTGTAACGCCCCGAAATCCGGTCCATCTTCACACCCGAATTCCGTGCGTCACTAGTACATCATTCATCTAATATACATCATTATATACTGAAATATAACAACATACACTCTCATATCCCAGGTTCTGGAAACCTTATAACCTCTTTCCTTACACTCTCATCTTATAAGAGTGACTTTTATCCGCCACCAAAGATACATAATAGTTCATTAACTAGTCTATTGTTCAGTTTTCATCTTTCTATATTACAATTCTTGACTTGATCTTCTCGCTCATTCACATTCTGAATGACACTTCATCTGGATATCGTCTGCTTGATCTTTACGGGATCCTTAAGTTCTTCTAACCTCGTTCACTGAAAATGTTTTTAATTTAAAAGCAAGTGTGAGCATTCAATTGCCTAGCAAGTCATAACAGTTGAATAAACAACTTCAAGAGTTTAAACATTTCTTCAAAACTTCGATAATCGAACAAAGGTTATGAAGCAGCTTGAATAATAGGAATAGTCCCGATTCCTATCATCTTAAAACATCTGTCATTTTTACTTTGAAATACTTTCATTTCTTTACCTTTTTCATACACATCCTGTCTGGCTAGAATCATTAGCACAGACTTAACAATAACGGTTCATGTATAAACAGAACATACTTGTATTAAACAGCTAAATCACAGAACAGTTCATATCATAGAAACACCGAAGTGTTCAAATTACGGCTCAAGGCCTTATACATACTTCCACCTTGTACATACATCACACATAGATAATACTTCTCAAGTTCAACATCTGAGAAGTTTAAGAAACTAGCATTCATGTAATATGAAGTTAGGAAACTTGCCTTACACCCAGCTACAACTTACGCTGAACTACTCATTCCAACTCCTAGGTAACACATAAGGAAAACATAAGCACCAATTAGTCGTATATTTGATTTACGCATTGGTTTAAAACTTCACTTTACTTCTTAGGGTTTGCGTTCTTGAAATTTAAGCTTACGCGACTAACTTCCTTTACCAATTTACGGCTTCATGACATACAGAGATGTCTTACTCAAAACGTTCATCATCTTTGATGATTTATATTCTTATCTGACGCATATTCGGCTTTCATTAATCTTATCATCGTTCATTATGGCTTTCTTAATAATTCATATCCTATTTAATACTTTCGTTATCCATTACATGAACCCCATGTTCATTACTCATTCTTAGTGTCGAAGCCATACTAATTGTTGTATGCAAAGACCAAGCGTCCATCGCAACAACGTTACGTTCACAGTGTCTATACGCTTCACACTTAGCCCACCTTATCATGACATAACATCGAAATGTTATTCATTACCCTCGTCTCTCAACGTCTAAGGAATCATAATCATAGCAATCCCTCACGTTCGTTCATCGCGACTACGGTACCCAGATATTGGTTACGTAACCCGCATTTATATCCTTCGTCTTTTAAGTACGTTGAATCTTTCCGTTCAATCTTTACTACAGGTTTAATTCACTAGATTAAGTGTTACATTAGTTGCATTATATGTTCATACTTCTTTCTTGCACATCCCCCAGTAATTGAGCAATAAAAATCTCATTTCTGGGCATTGCCCTGCACCGGCGCTGCGGCGCCGTGCCCCTTCCTTTACCTCGCGCTGCGGCGCCCCCTACTTCACCTTCTTCCTTTGGTCTGGCGCTGCGGCCCTTTGTTATCTCTCACGCTGCGGCGACACTTCCCAAAGCTCAGCCGGAGCTGCGGCGCCGAGCCTAAACCGTAGAAAATTTTCTAAGTGTTAAATCCAATTTGAGATGCTTACTTCCTGATCTCATAACTCCTTCGTTATAACTCAGAACGAGGTCGTTCGAAAGCCATTCTCTTCCTTATCTTACATACTTCAATCCCCCTTAGACAGAACTTCGTTCTGAATCTGTTAACGTGCCGTTCGATTGGCTTGATCTTCACTCTTCGTTCATTTTTTATGTTTTTAATGTTCTTCGCTCGTTCGTCCGTAATTTGATCATCCGGACTCGGAACTCGTTCGTTCTTAAGTCCACGACTCACATTTTCTATGTTCTCTTACTTTCTTAGGAAACCCTATACGTTCGGGTTCATTTACTAACTTTCTAATTCTCGTTCATCTTTTACGAAAATTTCGCCATAACTTCGTTATAGCTACGTTTTAATCCGTTCTTCATGAACGTTTCTACCGTTCCTAACCAAGTAATAAGCATCTAACTTATACGTGATGGTTTTAAACTTGTCCATCAACAACAATTAAACTAAGATGGTTTTAAATTTGTCCACCAATAACGTTCTTCGTGTTCTTCGCGTGTTCTTCGTGTTCTTCGTTCGTTCTTCATTTTAATCGATATTTTGGATTACGATTTCACTTTTTCTTGGAATTTGATGTTATAGAACACCATTCCTTACTAATTTCACCTACTCGTTCATATAATCCACTCGGATCGCTCAAAATCCTTACGAATCTTATACTTCCTTAAGAAATTTATAAACTAAATTTCTAATTCTTATTTCTTCATTTTCTCATGATTTTAACCATATGAAATCATTTCTAACTTCTTTTACTTCTTATTCTCATCAAGTTATGTTTTAAACATATTAAACTTAAAGAAAATATTAGAAGAACTAGGGTTCGGATTACCGTTCTTCTTTAATCTTCTTCCGTCGGATAAAGTTTGCACATGAGCAAGCTCTTCCTCCTCCTTCTCCTTCTCATCTGACCACTCTCTCTCTCTCTCTCAATGTTGTAGGATTTTCAAAAATCAAAAACAATGAAATGAGCTTCCTATTTATAGATTTTCAAAGCTAGGGGGTATTTTAGTCATTTCGCCCCCTTAACCTCCTTACTATTCATGGCTTAAGCCCTAAGTTAACTTGGCCACCACATTAACTTTGCCACCAAGTACTTTACTTGGCCACCATTTTGGGCCATTCATGGGTTATCCCATTGTTATTACCCATCGGTTCGATCCGCGGTTCTTTTCTTGGTTTAGGCCTTACCCTAATTCTTAGACCTGGCAAACCGGCCCAAATCCCGCGGACCGAGCAGGCCCGCCCGTCAAAACCCGGGCTTTGGGCCACTATTTTTAAGCCCATGAAAACCCGGGCCTTTTTGGCCCGGCCCGTGGAGGCCCGGCCCGCCCGCTAACAAATTTTTTTATTTTTTTTTAAATAAAGTGTTAGGTTGTGAGACTTGAACACAAGACTTGTAAGTAAATAAATAAGAGTTCAAACCAACTGAGCTACAACAACTATTTGTTTTTAATGTAATCTTCAATATATTTTAACTATAATTAAAAATTAATTAATAATACTAATTTATAATACTATTACAATTTTAATTAATTGACATATGTAGTTAATGTATGTAATTAATTAATCGTGTTTGTTTGTATTATTGTTTATTATTAATTATTTTATTATTTTTAATATTTATTATTATTATTTTTGGTGTAACAAAGAGTTTGCAAAAAAAAAAAAAATTTAATGGCCGAAACCCGCGGGCCGGCCCGGCCAGCCCGCCACGGGCCACGGGCCGGCCATTTCCAGCCCACCAAAACCCGGGCCTTTTTGGCCCAGCCCGCCGTTGGCCCGGCCCGGCCTCGGCCCGGCCCGGCCCGCCCGTTTGCCAGGTATACTAATTCTTATTAGGCTTATCTTGGGCTTGATTTCACAAATCATTGGGCTTGACATAATCCAAGTCCAATTGGATTCTACAAAGTCCATGAGCTCAAAGTCCATTAACACTAGTCGTATTCTACGCATTCCATTCTCCTATTTTCGTATTCTCTTCGTATATCGTTCGTACGATATTCGTATTATACGTCATACTAATCTTCGTACTATACTCGTATAATAACTAGTATTATACTCGTATTTTTCACGCATAATAACCCTAATTATTATACGAAATCATTTCTCGGAACTCACTTTTCCTAACCCTTAGGTTTTTACGTCCGCAGGCGAAAACTTCGTTTTTGCCATAACTGAAATATTATTGAATATTCCATCTCGTCTCAGAATTATACGTAGTCATTAACTTCACAGAATTTCAAAATTAATCTCCGAGCAGAAATGGATGAATAGTGCTTATTTCGTCTTTTTCCCCCAAAAATATTTTGTTCCCGGAAAAATCTTATTTTCATCTTGAAAATTCTTATTCGTTCAATCTAGCTCTTAGCCAGAATCCTCCTGACTTATAATCATCCTAAGTTATAGAACGATTAACAAACACATAGCACAGAATAGTATTAATAAAAATTCATTTTATTAATAACTAATTCTTTAAACTTAAATTTTGGACAACCCGAATTTATGGGTCGTCACACTCTTCCCCTCTTATAAAAATTTCGTCCTCAGAATTTCTTAAAACCACACCTTTACCCGGGTCATCACATTCACCACTTCTTCATAGAATTTCGTCCTCAAAATTTTAGCCTACCCTTCTTCTCAACTTACCTTCAACGGAGTTCTTATCTTTCCATCATTCCTAACCCCCATAACCTATCAAGAATCATTAAATAGAAGGAATAACGAGGAATATAAAATTTCCTTTAAAACGTTTCATACTTTTGCTGAGGGGTCAAATCGACCATGAACTCTTACTAGGTTAAACAACATTTTGTCGTAATCCCTTCTTTAACGGTTAGTTTACAATCACAAAGAAAGTAAACTACCTCTTCCATGTTCTCCTCAGACTTAATCATTAGATTCCGCACCAAAACAATTTGGTTTGGCACAAGTTCTCAAAGAAAATTCGATTTTCTTATAACATGACCTACCATTTGTCTTCGCCAAAACAATTAGCTTAGACCATCCCGATAAATTGGACATCACTTAAAACATTCGTCTAGTCAACTCACTTGACATCGACTACTTCTTTAAATTCTTTTCGCAATACATCAAAACGTTTTATGACGTCATGATACCGTACTTTTCACAGTACGTTGAGGACTTCGTCAGTTTGTGACTTCGTCATTATACATCATACCATAGCGGGTTTTTGATCCTAAGATCACATCCAACACCAGGTTCAATTGCATTAATAACTCCATCTTTTTACCATCCTTGCATCAAATGCATTGATGATATAAAATTCATTTTGATATTTTAAATCAATTTCTGTCTAGCCGAAGCAATTAGCATAGACATACCAAGAATAGCTCTTTTAAAATCTGTTGGTTCCAAAAGTTGAACCAATCCTTTCCTTTTCAAAATGTACATATCAGCACGAGTTCAATGAACTTCGAAATCTAGCATAGCTAGATGACTTAGAATATCCTATTCTCCATCTTCCTTCATTGTCTTACTGCGACAATACTTAATCTTCTCTATCACCTTCATTGCTAAGTCTACTGAAAATACTTACTTTCATCCTAAACATTCCTATACCTTAGTACAACCCATCAACTTACCACACATTATAAGTTCAGGAACTTTCCATAATAATATGAGTTTAAGAACATCCAGACAGACCATAGGCGTCCATTCGCTGAGACGTTCGAAAATATACCATATAATTATGAGTCACGAACTTACCATAAGTATGAGTTTCAGGAACTCGCACCTACCTTATCGTTCTCTACCTATCAAGTATATACATGAGAAAAGATTCACCTTCTCATCATATACATCTTGATAGTGTGACATACTATTCCAATGATTATCACTGCCAGAAGCTAAGTGATTGTAGAACCAAACACAATTCCCTGCCCATACAAAGAATTGGTCAACTCAGCTACTAATCGATATAGGAAGCTAAGCGGTTGTTACACCAAGGACAATTCTCCGTCCATACAAAGAATTATTTAACTTAACAACTATATCGAATAAGAAGCTAAGTGGTTCTAAAACCACGTACAATTTCCCCGCCCATACAAGGAATCATACAACTCAGCTTCTGATATGAGTCCTCAATTGAAATTTTACAACTTCTAAATCTCTCTTTACTTAATACGAATTTTCTTTAATTCGTGTACTATCCTTCATAACTCAATTTAAGTTCTTCTTCCCGTACTACTTCATAGTACCCTTCATTCATAGCATTAGCTATAAATCATTCATCGTTTAACAACTTCTCTGTTACTACGATTCACTATGATCACGTGGTGATCTTCTTATCGTTCTCTCTACGATTATAGTCTTAGGTACTCCTACCTAAGATTTATAACCTATCAGCTCTGATACCAACTTGTAACGCCCCAAAATCCGGTCCATCTTCACACCTGGATTCCGTGCGTCACTACTACATCATTCATCCAATATACATCATTATATACTGAAATATAACAACATACACTCTCATATCCCAGGCTCTGGAAACCTTATAACCTCTTTCATTACAAATTATAATAAATACATTATTCATTTCATCTTACAAGAGTGACTTTTATCCGCCACCAAGGATACATAATAGTTCATTAACTAGTCTATTGTTCAGTTTTCATCTTTCTATATTACAAGTCTTCACTTGATCTTCTCGCTCATTCACATTCTGAATGACACTTCATCTGGATACCGTCAACTTGATCTTTACGGGATCCTTAAGTTCTTCTAACCTCGTTCGCTGAAATTTTTTTTAATTTAAAAGCAAGTGTGAGCATTCAATTGCCTAGCAAGTCATAACAGTTGAACAAACAACTTTAAGAGTTTAAACATTTCTTCAGAACTTCGATAATTGAACAAAGGTTATGAAGCAGCTTGAATAATAGGAATAGTCCCGATTCCTATCATCTTAAAACATCTGTCATTTTTACTTTGAAATACTTTCATTTCTCTACCTTTTTCATACACATCCTGTCTGGCTAGAATCATTAGCACAGACTTAACAATAACGGTTCATGTATAAACAGAACATACTTGTATTAAACAGCTCAATCACAGAACAGTTCATATCATAGAAACATTGAAGTGTTCAAATTGCGGCTCAAGGCCTTATACATATACTACCACCTTGTACATACATCGCACATATGCACATAGACAATACTTCTCAAGTTTAACATCTGAGAAGTTTAAGAAACTAGCATTCATGTAATATGAATGAAGTTAGGAAACTTGCCTTACGCCCAGCTACAGCTTACGCTGAACTGCTCATTCCAACTCCTAGGTAACACATAAGGAAAATATAAGCACCAATTAGTCATATATTTGATTTACGCATTGGTTTAAACTTCACTTTACTTCTTAGGGTTTGCATTCTTGAAATTTAAGCTTACGCAACTAACTTCCTTTACCAATTTATGGCTTCATGACATATAGAGATGTCTTACTCAAAACGTTCATCATCTTTGATGATTTATATTCTTATCTGACGCACATTCGACTTTTATTAATCTTATTACCGTTCATTATGGCTTTCTTAATAATTCATATCTTATTTAATACTTTCGTTATCCATTACATGAACCCCATGTTCATTACTCATTCTTAGTGTCGAAGCCATACTGATTGTTGTATGATAAGACCAAGCGTCCATCGCAACAACGTTGCGTTCACAGCGTCTATACGCTTCACACTTAGCTCACATTATCTTGACATAACATCGAAATGTTATTCATTACCCTCGTCTCTAAACGTCTAAGGAATCATAATCATAGCAATCCCTCACGTTCGTTCATCGCGACTACGGTCCCCGGATATTGTTTACGTAACCCGCTTTTATATCCTTCGTCTTTTAAGTACGTTGAATCTTTCCGTTCAATATTTACTACAGGTTTAATTCACTAGAATAAGTGTTACATTAGTTGCATTATATGTTCATACTTCTTTCTTGCACATCCCCCAGTAATTGAGCAATAAAAATCTCATTTCTGGGCATTGCCCTACACCAGCGCTGCGGCGCCGTGCCCCTTCCTTTACCTCGCGCTGCGGCGCCCCCTACTTCACCTTCTCCCTTTGGTCTGGCGCTGCGGCGCCAAACCCTTTGTTATCTCTCGCGCTGCGGTGCCACTCTCCAGAATTTTATGGCCGAGCTCGCACTGCGGTGCCAGTTCCCAAAGCTCAGCCGGCGCTGCAGCACTGAGCCTAAACCCTAGAAAATTTTCTAAGTGTTAAATCCAATTTGAGACGCTTACTTCCCGATCTCATAACTCCTTCGTTATAACTCAGAACGAGGTCGTTCCAAAGCCATTCTCTTCCTTATCTTATGTACTTCAATTCCCCTCAGACAGGACTTCGTTCTGAATCCGTTAACATGCCATTCAATTGGCTTGATCTTCACTCTTCGTTCATTTTTTATGCTTTTAATGTTCATCGCTCGTTCGTCCGTAATTCGATCATCCGGACTCGGAACTCGTTCGTTCTTGAGTCCACGACTCACATTTTCTATGTTCTCTTACTTCCTTAGGAAACCCTATATGTTCGAGTTCATTTACTAACTTTCTAATTCTCGTTCATCTTTTACGAAAATTTTGTCATAACTTCGTTATAGCTACATTTTAATCCGTTCTTCATGAACGTTTCTACCGTTCCTAACCAAGCAATAAGCATCTAACTTATACGTGATGGTTTTAAACTTGTCCATTAAAAATAATTAAACTACGATGGTTTTAAATTTGTCCATCAACAATGTTCTTCGTGTTCTTCGTTCGTTCTTCATTTTAATCGATATTTTGGATTACGATTTCACTTTTTCATGGAATTTGATGTTATAGAACACCATTCCTTACTTATTTCACCTACTCGTTCATATAATCCACTCGGATCGCTCAAAATCCTTACGAATCTTATACTTCCTTAAGAAATTTATAAACAAAATTTCTAATTCTTATTTCTTCATTTTCTCATGATTTTAACCATATGAAATCATTCCTAACTTCTTTTACTTTTTATTCTCATTAAGTTATGTTTTAAACATATTAAACTTAAAGAAAATATTAGAAGAACTAGGGTTCAGATTACCGTTCTTCTTTAATCTTCTTCCGTCGGATAAAGTTTGCACATGAGCAAGCTCTTTCTCCTCCTTCTCCTTCCCATCTGACCACACTCTCTCTCTCTCAATGTTGTAGGATTTTCAAAAATCAAAAACAATGAAATGAGCTTCCTATTTATAGATTTTTAAAGCTAGGGGTATTTTAGTCATTTCGCCCCCTTAACCTCCGTACTATTCATAGCTTAAGCCCTAAGTTAAATTGGCCACCACATTAACTAAGCCCCCAAGTACTTTACTTGGCCACCACTTTAGGCCATTCATGGGTTGCCCCATGGTTATTACCCATCTGTTTACCCATCGTTTCGATTTTCTTGGTTTAGGCCTTAACCCTAATTCTTATTGGGCTTATCTTGGGCTTGATTTCACAAATCATTGGGCTTGACATAATCCAAGTCCAATTAGATTCTACAAAGTCCATGAACTCAAAGTCCATTAAGATTATTCGTATTCTACGCATTCCATTCTCGTATTTTCGTATTCTCTTCGTATATCGTTCGTACGATATTCGTATTATACGTTGTACTAATCTTCGTACTATACTCGTATAATAACTAGTATTATACTCGTATTTTTCACACATAATAACCCTAATTATTATACGAAATCATTTCTAGAACTCACTTTTCCTAACCCTTAGATTTTTACGTCTGTAGGAGAAAACTTCATTTTTGCCATAACTGAAATATTATTAAATATTCCATCTCGTCTCAGAATTATACGTAATCATTAACTTCTCAGAATTTCAAAATTAATCTTCGAGCAGAAATGAATGAATAATGTCTATTTCGTCTTTTTCCCCGAAAAATATTTTGTTCCCGGAAAAATCTTATTTTCGTCTTGAAAATTCTTATTCGTTCAATCTAGCTCTTAGCCTGAATCCTCCCGACTTATAATCATCCTAGGTTATAGAACGATTAACAAACACATAGCACAGAATAGTATTAATAAAATTTTATTTTATTAATAACTAATTCTTTAAACTTAAATTTTGGACAACCCGAATTTCTGGGTCGTCACACTGGCATACCATGCAATCTTACAATCTCGTTTATGTACATACGAGCAAGACGTTCAAGTGTATAAGTTTCTCGTATAGGTAAGAAGTGAGCAGACTTGGTCAATCTATCAACAATGACCCAAATTGTATCTATGCCTTGAGAAACCTTGGGAAGACCAGTAATGAAATCAATGGTAATGTGCTCCCACTTCCACTCTGGAATTTTAAGTGGTTGCAATGGACCTTTTGGTACTTGATGCTCCGCCCTGACTCGTTGACACGTTAGACACCTTGAGATAAACAACGCTATCTCTCTCTTCATATTGCCCCACCAAAATGTATGTCGAAGATCATGATACATTTTGGTACTCCCACGATGAATTGCAAACGGTGTGTTGTGCGCCTCCATCATGATTTTATACTTTAAATCAGGGTCGTTAGGAACACAAAGTCTGGAGTTGACTCGAAGTATTCCTTCTTCATCAATTTTTGCTTTCGGCATAACACCTTCTTGCACTTTCTTCCTCATACGCATCAGCTCCAGGTGTGTAGCTTGAGCAGCTTTAACTTTATCAATTAAAGTTAGTTCTACTCGTATATTCGCCATCATCACATGGTTCCCTGGAGTCTTTTACTCTATCTCTATCCTTTGCAAATCATACAAAATGGGCCTTTGCGTTGACAATATCGCACTTGTACCCGTATATGATCTTTTACTCAATGCGTCAGCTACCACGTTCGCTTTTCCAAGATGGTATTGGATGGTATGATCATAATCTTTCAACAGTTCAAACCAACGTCGCTGTCGCATGTTGAGTTCCTTTTGAGTGAAGAAATATTTGAGGCTTTTATGATCCGTAAAGATCTCCACTTTCTCCCCATACAAGTAATGCCTCCAAATCTTTAGTGCAAAAACGACTGCTGCCAACTCTAGATCATGAGTAGGATAATTCCTCTCATATTCTTTGAGTTGTCGAGAGGCATAGGCTACGACTTTCCCATGTTGCATGAGAACACATCCTAACCCTTTACCCGAAGCGTCACTGTAGATGACAAATCCCTCCGAGCCAGATGGTATTGTTAGAACAGGTGCTGAAATGAGTCTCCTCTTGAGTTCTTGAAAACTCTTCTCACATTCCTCGCTCCAACCGAATTTTATATCTTTCCGAGTGAGCTGAGTTAATGGAGTAGCGATTCGAGAAAATCCTTCCACGAATCTCTGATAATAACCAGCTAAGCCGAGAAAGCTACGTACTTCGGTCACTGATTTGGGTTGCTCCCAGCTTTGAATAGCTTCAATCTTTGCTGGATCAACTGATATTCCATGACTTAACACCACATGCCCAAGGAATGCTACTTCTTCAAGCCAGTACTCACATTTCTTTAACTTGGCATAACGCTTGTTTTCACGAAGCTTTTAGAGTATTAGCCTCAAGTGTTGCTCATGATCTTCACGACTTTTGGAATAAATAAGGATGTCATCAATAAAGACGACCACAAAGTGATCCAAATATTTCTTGAATACTCGGTTCATCATATCCATGAAGGCAGCAGAAGAATTAGCCAATCCAAAAGACATGACTAGGAATTCATAATGCCCGTACTGAGTTCTGTAAGCCGTCTTTGGAATGTCGTCGGTTCTAATCTTCAATTGGTGATATCCGGAATGAAGATCTGTCTTTGAAAAGAATTTGGCCCCTTGCAACTGGTCGAACAGGTCATCAATACGTGGCAATGGGTACCTATTTTTTATGGTGACATGATTCAACTCCCGATTAATCAATACAAAGTCGCATACTTCCATCCTTCTTCTTCACGAATAGAACAGGAGCACCCCAAGGAGACGTACTAGGACGAATGAAACCGATGTCTAACAATTCCTGCAGTTGGGTCTTTAACTCCTGAAGTTCAATAAGAGCCATTCGATATGGGGCTTTGGAAATGGGTTTTATACCGGGTTCAAGGTCGATACAAAATTCAATTTCACGCTCTGGGGGTAGGCCAGGAAGTTCTTCAGGGAATACGTCAGGAAATTTATTAACAATAGAAATATCATTCAAAACTTACGTATTTTTGTTTAGATCCGTAACATGAGCTAAGAAAGCTTGACATCTATTTTTCAATAAACGAATAGCTTTATGGCTTGAGATGACAGTGATTGATTTTAATAGTTTGGTTGCTTGAATTGTTGGTTAGGAATATAAAAGCTAACAACCTTACGAAAATAATTAATTTTTGCATGATGAGTAGTTAACCAATCAATCCCTAGAATTACGTCAAATGCAAGTATTTTCAATGAAATAAGATCGACAGGTAATGTGAGGGTACCAATTTGAACCAAACAAGACTTATAAACAGTAGATGTAATGAAGGATTCTCCCAATGGAGTTTCAACAGATAAGTCAAAGTCTAATTTCTCCAGAGTCAAATTTAAACGTTGAGCACAAGTAGGAGAAATAAAAGAATGGGTAGAACCGGTATCAAATAAGGTATATACTTCGCTAGAGTTTATAATAAGCTTACCCGTGATGACCTCGTTCGGGTTCCTTGCTTTCTGGGAGGTCACGACAAACGCTCTCCCTTGAACTACCAGTTTTGTCTTGTCTGGGACGGCCTTTGATGCCTCCATCCCAGCTGGACTTGACTTTGGTGCACGACAAAATTGGGCTAGGTGACCTTCTCTTCCACAATTGTAACATGCTTTGGATGGCATCGCGCAGTTTGGACTGGTGTGTCCCTCCCCTCCACATTTGAAGTATATGATAGGTGGTCGTTCTCCTTCCTTAACGACGGGTGTTGATACTGACGTCTTTCCATCATTGTTAAATCTCCTCTTCTTAAAATGTCCATTATTATTGTTTTGGCCATGATTACCACCGAAGTGGTTACCATTTCTGACATCTTGATTCCCTCCACGCTTATTGTCACCGCTTTGATGACTGTTATACAGTTATCATTTTACCGGCTGCTCTCTTTTGGTTGGCTTGACTCATTATCGCGTTCCAATAACTGAGCCCTATTAACAACATCTGAATACAAACACAGTTTATGAGAGATAAGATATTGACGTATCCGGCTTCAAACCTCTTAAAAAGATTAGTGTCATTCTCTCCTCATTATCAACCAAATGGGACGCAAATCGGGACAACTCAACAAACTTGGCTTCGTACTGCGACACGATCATGTTGTTTTGCTCCAACTTGATGAACTCTACCTCTTTCATGTGACGAATACTTTCGGGAAAGTACTTGTCATTGAACAGTTCTTGGAACTTCTCCCAAGACATCTTTAGTGTGGCAGGTTGAGTACGCTTTACAGATTCCCACCAGTAATCTGCCTCTGCCCGCAACATGAAGGTGGCAAAGGAAACTTTTTGCTCCTCGAAGCATCCCAAGACATCAAATATCTTGTTGATCTACTTTATCCACGTCTCCGCCTTAAGTGGTTTTGGCTCTCCAAAAAACTCCGGTGGTCCCAGCTGTAAGACCCCAACTTTTATAAATAAAGATGAATTTTCTATAAATATCATTTTTGAATATTGTGGAGTTAATTTGATATAATGTTATAGTTGTGGGTAATATTTATAAATTTTGTAAAGTACGCAAGTTGTTATATAATATTCGATTGGTCGGGGAATATTCGTTTTAACAGGGAATATTCGTACAACGACACAATCATTGGTGGACCCCACAACGGAATTATTGTCGGATTGAGAAAACGACAAAAATATTTTATTAAAAATAACGGCGGAAGTTTTACCATTGTTACTGTTGAACTACTCGGTAGTAAAAGTACAGTAATACGTGTGGTTGCATACTAGCACACGGTATTGATTATTAATGCTTATGTGAGAAGTCACACAGTTTGATTCAATTATTGTCAGTTAATAATATGAATTATTTAGCGATAATGACGTTTTGTTTTATTCGTATTATTAACGTAATAAAACAGAAACATCTTTTTATATAAAACAGAATACTTTATTAAAGTTATTCTATAAATAGAATATATTATATTTTATTTAAAAGATTTTTCTTTAAATATGGACCGTCGGATTAAAGTAATCAATCTGGACCGTTCATGGATTAGTTACTATGCATTCTATTTTTCTATAAATAGCAGCTCATTCCTTCATTATTTCTTACGAATTCACTGAACTCTAGAGAGAGAAGCTATAGAGAGAGAGAGAGAGAGAGAAGAAGAGTATTCTGCTACTTAACTACTTCCTTACTTCAGCTCTTCTTTAAAACGGTAAGGGGTGTTATTCTTTCTTATTCATGAAGAGAACTGTTGTTATTCCATTTCTTATTATTCTGTTGGAATAACCTGTATACGCGGTCTACCCTATACTTGGTGACATTCTTCTATTATTCTGTTGGAACATCCTGTCTGTGTGTTTTACACCGGACCTGGTTCCGTTTTTATTATTATTCTGTTGGAACATCCTGTCTGTGTGTTTTACACCGGACCTGGTTCCGTTTTTATTATTATTCTGTTGGAACATCCTGTCTGTGTGTTTTACACCGGACCTGGTTCCGTCTTGTTATTATTCTGTTGAAACATCCTGTCTGTGTGTTTTACACCGGACCTGGTTCCATTATTTATTATTCTGTCGGAATATCCTGTCTGTGCGTTTACGCCGGACCTGGTTCCATTATTTATTATTCTGTTGGAATAACCTGTCTGTGCGATCTATCGCATGCATGGTGATTTCTTTTGTTATTCCATTCTTTATTATACTCAGTTGGTTAAGTTTTTACTTCTATACTCCATGAAATTTGTGAAATATCCTTGACATTTGCGCTTCATCTAGTATCTATTCATGAAAATATTCTCCTGATCATTCTTGAATTTTACTCCACAAAGTAGTATCATGTTGACAATTTGGACGTTGTTAATTCTTGGATAAATTAATTCTTGAACTTGTTTTATTGAATTCTTATATCATTGTCATCATCCTCATGTTTATAAAATGTTGAAAGTCATCTGTGGCCTGTAGTGCATAGATGGACTTGGTATGATTATGACCAGGGATTATTCGGTGTAATCATGACCGTAATGTTACAAATGATGTGGTAAAATTCCTCATTGGCCCGTAGTGCATTGATGGACAGTTGTTGGCATGATCATGACCATTAATGAATATACGAATATCCTTGGCCGTAGTGCAGGGGTGATTCGATGATGTGAATTATTTTATTAAGCTGAGTCTCAGCGATCACAGTGTTGGAAAATCTTTTAAATCATAAAAGATAGTAGAGTTTATTTTCTACTTGACTCTTTTAATGGATTGCTTGTTCCGCTGCAGTTAAACTTGATGTCTATTATATTTTATCAGTTTAACATTGTTGAAGGCTAATGATAATTTATTCTGCATTATCTTAGTCATAATATTTCTTACTGGGCTAGTTGAGCTCATCCTTTCTTTCACTGTTCTCTTCAGGAAATGAGAACGTAGCTGGGGCAAGTCGGGGAACGGGGTGATGGTCCGAATGATAGTATTAGTTAGTAGTCCTCACTATTCTATGTAATGGTGTGTTAATAAATGTAATGAGGACTCCTTTTGAGTATGAATACTTTCTAGAAGATAATATTTGTATTCAAACTCACAGTTTATGTTTTGTCGTATTGTACACGACAGTTGTATTAGTAAGTTGTATTTGTATTTTGTACTATGTATCTGACGACCCAAGATGGGTGATGTATACCTAATTTTGGGGGCGTCACACCAGCTCCTTGAACTATTTGGCAGTGACCGTCTGAGAGTTGCCAGTGTTTACACCTGCATTTTGGATAGGAGCCGCTCTTGCCTGATGTTGCATGAATTGCATAAAGCCTCTGAACATTCCATCGTTCATCATTTGGTCAGTGTTGTTGTTTGCATTAGGATTATCGCGTTCCTGATGCACATTATCCTGATTATTGATCTGTGGAGACTCAACTGTCTCATGTGCTCCATTGCAATTCTCAACATTCTCGGATGTCATTTTCAAATACTGCCACAAAACAAGGGTTAATTAACATATCACATATTATCCCTATACTCTGACCGACCAATTCCCTAAGCGTTGATACTAACTATGACGCCCCCAAAATAGGTATACATCACCTATTCTGAGTCGTTAAATATATGGTACAAAATACAAATACAACTTAATTATACAACAGTCGTGTAAAATACGACAAAACAGAATCTAAGAGTTTTAATACAAATATTGTCATCTAGACAGTATTGAAACTCAAAATAAGTCCTCAATATATTTATTGTCACACTATCTAACAAAATAGTGAGGACTACTAATGCTATCCTCTAAACCGTCACTCCGTTCCCCGACTAGTCCCTGCTACGTTCTCGTTTCCTGAAGATAACAATGAAAGCAAAAAGGTGAGCTGAACTAGCCCAGTAAGAAATATTAGGAGTAAGATAATGCAGAATAAATTATCGTTAGCCTTCAACAGTGTTAAACTGATACAACATAACAAACATCAAGTTTAACTGCAGCGAAACAATCTATCCATTAAAAAAGTCAAGTAGAGAATAAAATCTACTATCTTTTATGATTTAAAAAGGTTTTTCATCACTTTTATCGCTTAGACTCAGCTTAATAAATAATCCACATCATCCCTTCACTACGGCCAAGGATATTAATTAGTATCACGACCATAAATTATCCATGCACTACGGGCCAAGGATATTTGTGTATTTATCAATGGTCATGATCATGCCAACAACTGTCCATCAATGTACTACGGGCCAATGAGGACTTTTTACCACATCATTTGTAACATTACGGTCATGATTACACCGAATAATCCCTGGTCATAATCATACCAAGTCCATCTATGCACTACAGGCCACAGATGACTTTCAACAAAATATAAACATGAGGATGATGACAATGATATAAGAATTCAATAAAACAAGTTCAAGAATTAATTTATCCAGGACCAACAACGTCCAAATTGTCAACATGATACTGCTTTGTAGAGTAAAATTCAAGAATGCTCAGAAGAATATTTCCATGAAAAGAGACTGGATGAAGCGCAAATATCAAAGATATTCAACTTATTTCATGGAGTATAAAAGCCAAAACTTTAACCAACTGAGTATAATAAAGAATGGAATAACAAAAGAATTCACCAAGCATGCGATAGACAGCACAGAAAGGTTATTCCAACAGAAAAATAATTAATGGAACCAGGTCATGCGTAAACGCACAGACAGGATATTCCGACAGAATAATAAATAATGGAACCAGGTCCGACATAAACGCACAGACAGGATATTCTGACAGAATAATAAATTGTGGAACCAGGTCCGGCGTAAACGCACAGACAGGATATTCTGACAGAATAATAAAGAACGGAATATTAGAAGAATTTCACCATGTATGCGGCACTTCGCATAAATAGGTTATTCCAACAGAATAATAAGGAATGGAATAACAGAAGTTCTCTTCATGAATACAAAAGAAATAATACCCCTTACCGTAAAATAAGAGTATTCTGACTGGTAGGGCGAGGATATTCTTCAAGAAAACTTACACTACGCTCAAAGCTTCTTAAAACTCTAAAGAAATACGCTCAAGATTATAAAAGAATTCTCTAAACTTCTGGTGTGGTTTTCAATTCTAACTAAGCATCCTATTTATAGGAAAATAGAAAGGATACTACGCTGCACTGTGCAATAAAATATAATATATTCTATTTATAATCAAATAAAACAAAACTTTTTAAAAAGTATTCTGTTTTATATAAAAAGATTTTACTATGCAAATATTATGCAGGCACTATGCAAACACTATACATAATAAAATATAATATATTCTATTTATAGTCTAATAAAACAAATAACTTTATAAAAGTATTCTGTTTTATATAAAAAGCTTTTCTGTTTTATTACATTAATAAAACTAATAAAACAATATAATTTCGTTTTATATATATATATATATAAACTTTCGTGACTTAATAAAAAGACACTTCAATATAATTAACAACATTTATCATCATTATTATAATTCACAATATTAATCGACCATATCGTTTCCAAGAAAGAGGGGGCTTTCCAATAAGGATTTCTCCCTATTGGCGCGCAATTAGGTGATCAAACCACTCCTTGACAGAACTTCTAGACATCGTTAATATTGCAAATAATAATGTTAATAACTTTGTCGTCTCAATTATTGATTATAAAATATTGACAATAATTAAATCAAATAACGTGAGATACTATGCAGCAATTACTGTAATAATAATTGAACAAAACTGAGTGACTTCTCATGTAAGCATCAATAATCAATACCGTGTTCTACTATGCAACCACGCGTATTACTGTACTTTTAACACCGGGTGTTTCAACAGTTAACGGTAAAACTTCTGCCGTTATTTTCATAAAGTATTTTTGTCGTTTTCTTAATCCGAGGTTCACCAATGATTGTGCCGTCGTACGAATATTCCCTGTTAAAACGAATATTTCCCGACCAATCGAGTATTATACAACAACTTTCGTACTTTGTAAAATTTATAAATATTACCCACAACTATAACATTATATCAAATTCATTCCATAATATTTAAAAATGATATTTATAGAAAATTCATCTTTATTAAAAAAATTGGGGTCTTACATTACATCTTATAATTGAATATCAAGCATTCATGACAAATAATAACTTGAATGATAAACTGGTTCAACAGAATAAAGGTACTTGCATGCTAAAATAACAAGTTTAGATTTAGGAAAAACTTGCACAATTTAATAATAGAACTAGCTCAACGAAAGGGTTGAGTTAGGAGAACTTGCATCATCATAAATAACTAGATACAATCAATTTGTTCAATGAAAGGAACTTTACCCAACGAAAGTAAATTTGCTAAACAAAGTATAGAGTTAGAAAACTTACTCAATGTAAAAAGATAGGTTTAGAAACTTGCTCAATGAAATTAAACTTGCACAACGAAGTTTTTAGGGTTAGAAGAACTTGCCTTGCTTGTAGGCTAACCGTTATAATGCAAATCACAATATCCTATATACATATGTTATCATAACATTATCAGTAATTATCAACTCTACATCACGTATGGTTTAGATGTCTAACTACATAATCAACTTATATACTTAAAACGATAATAGGCTCGTTAAGTATGAACACTATGCTCGTTCATAGCATTACAATACTACAATAACAGAAATAGATGTTCGTATAGCATCACCACTAACAATTACAGACTTCTGTGTCAGACAAAAGTCGTTTCTGGGTTTTCTGCTAAGTGGCGCCGCGGCGCCAAAGTTTGAACTATGGGCCGCGCTGCGGCGCTGAGGTGGCGCTTTGGCGCAAGAAATGTATAAGGCTTCGGCGCTGCGGCGCGAAGTATAGTGCTCCGGCGCTGACTTCGGCGCTGCGGCGCGGAGTCTGGGGCTAGGGCACGAATTTTTGTGCTAAGGCGCCGAGACTCACAGAAGCAATTCAATGAAGAACAGAACACAAATTTTTATGTCTATAACTTCAATTCTAACACTAATTAACATGCATTGCTTATACAAATTACACATAAATCTTATCAATCATACATAAACCAATTATCAACGACTAAACCATGATTTTAGAAAACTTAAATTTTGAAAGCACGATTTAAAATTTAAAACTCCATAGTTGATATATTGTAACACAGTAAACACTGTAAATTCTAATAACAACCGATTTGTTTACTTTAACTACAATTCTCTGAAATTCTTAACAACAGAATTAACATATTCACAGTTTTAATTCCCCAATTAGCTACCAACAATTTACTAATTTTGATCTTCTTACCAACCAAACTAATGAATATATTCACTGTCAATAGCCATGTACTAGAATACTGAAAAATAGTTTCCTTCCTTTTAAACGAAATTAACATAACCTTTCATGTTTAAACACTACTTCTAACATCATACACCCATAAAAATACCATAGTTCAGTTATATAATAATAACTACAGAATCTTGTAAAAACTTTATATTTACAGTGAAATAGAAGAACACAGACTTTAGCATCACGATGTAAAACATATAAGATTATGGGAAAATACATTTTTGTTGCTTAAGAAATCATTGTTAATAGCAGACAATTCTCTCACCAACCTTCCTCAAGCTCTGATAATTCTCTCTCAAACTCTCTGAGAACTCTTTTCTTTCTTCTCTCAGTTAGCAAATAATTCAAGGCGTAAACTGATACTCAAGCCAATTAACAATATGCGTTTAATAAAATAAAACCCACGTTCAACTTTAAAACGTATGAAAACCGACGCTACACTTATTACACTAATAAGTTATCAATTATACAAATTAATATATATATATATATATATATATATATATATATATATATATATATATATATATATATATATTATACTTTATTTGTTAAATTTAAATTCTAAAGAAATCTAAAAGCCATATGGCTTTGTTTGGCAAACCAAATTAAATTTAAATACTTAATAATCTTAAGCATTGTTTGGCAACTACTAAATAAAAACTACTTTAATTTATTTTAATAACTCCTTATAAAATAGTTATTTATCACACTTTATTTAATTAATTTTTCATACCTAATTCAAATAACAATTTATTAAATAAATTATTTAATCACATACTCAACACAAATAATTAACTATCAAATTGAAATATCATTATAATAATAATTTCCTTACTCATTAATTATTTAACAAATAATTAACTAATTCAAATCAAATCAATTTGAACAAATATTTATTCAACACAATAACACACATTCATTAAATATTTATATAACTCAAATAAATATTTAAAATTACAAATAAATTTCTAAAATGCTGGAATGTTATAGGAATTCTCCTACAACAACAATTATCAAGCAAGTATCGGTATGGCTCCATTTGAGGAGTTGTATGGACGCAAGTGTCGTTCTCCAGTATGCTAGGATGAGGTGGGTGAAGCAACGTTGTTGGGACCGAAATTAGTACATATGACTACGGAGAAGATTCAAATGATGCGGCAAGGTATAAAGACCTCACAAGATCGATAAAAGAGTTATGCTGATCTTCATCGAAAAGACGTGAAATTCAATGTTGGAGAGCATGTGTTGTTACGTGTGGCACCATGGAAAGGAGTTCCGAGATTTTGAAAGAGAGAAAAGATCAATCCTCGATTCATTGGCCCATTTAAAATCCTCGACCGAGTAGGAATAGTGGCCTATGGACTCGCGTTACCGCCAAGTATGTCTCTTGTTCATAACGTTTTTCACATATTCATGTTACGTAAATATGTGGAAGACTCGAACCATATTATTAAGTTAGAACTAGACGAAATAGCAGAAGATTTAACGTATGAAGATGTTCCTGTTAAAATCTTGGATAAGAAGGAACATATTCTACGCTCCAAGGTTATACCTCAAGTCAAAGTTTTGTGGAGAAACCACGATGTTGAGGAAATAACCTGGGAGTTAGAATCTGAAATGAAATCAAGGTATCCTCACCTCTTCGATATACCGGGTATGCACCCTAATTTCGAGGGTGAAATTTCATAAGAAGGGGAGGTTGTAAGACCCCAACTTTTATGAATAAAGATAAATTTTCTATAAATATCATTTTTGAATATTAGGAGTGAATTTGATATAATGTTATAGTTGTGGGTAATATTTATAAATTTTACAAAGTACGCAAGTTGTTATATTATATTCGATTGGTCGGGAAATATTCGTTTTAACACGGAATATTCGTACGACGGCACAATCATTGGTGGACCCCACAACGAAATTATTGTCAGAATGAGAAAATGACAAAAATATTTTATAAAAATAACGGTGAAAGTTTTACCGTTAACTGTTGAATTACCAGGTGTTAAAAGTACAGTAATACGCGTGGTTGCATAGTAGCACACGATATTGATTATTGATGCTTACGTGAGAAGTCACTCAGTTTTGTTCAATTATTACTACAATAATTGTTGCATAGTATCTCACGTTATTTGATTCAATTATTGTCAATATTTTTTATATTATTAAATCAATAATTGAGACGATACAATTATTCATATTATTATTTACAATATTGATGATGTCTAGAAAATTCTGTCGAGGAGATGTTTGGTCACCTAATTGCGCGCCAATAGGGAGAAATCCTTATTGGAAAACACCCTCTTTTCTGGGAACGATCTGGTTGTTAAATATTGCGAATAATAATAATGATGAATAAATGTTGTTAAAAAAATTGAGAGAATTTTTATAAAGTATTTATTGTAAATTTACTTATTATTTGGACCCCTATTTACCCATTTTTCAAAATAATCGGTAGAAGTTTTTCATTATTTATATAATAAGAAGTGGGGCCCACATATGATGATGACATAGGTGGGGCCCATGAGTGTTGAAAATTGAAGTTGGCAGAAATGGGGGGGGGAGGTGTTAATACGTAAATGGAGGGTAATTGTATACATATATATATATATATATATATATATATATATATATATATATATATATATATATATATATATATGGTAGTGACATGTGGGGTGGGGTCCACATGTTGGAAAATGAATTGGGGGGGGGGGCGAGGAAAGCAGATGTCACGGGAGAGATGTGATTATATAAGTGTATATATATATTTGAAGTTTTTATTTTATTAGAATATTTTATTGCATAGCAGCATAGTAAATCAAATTTTTTTTCAAAATTCGCCGAAGGATTCGGCGCTCATGAAAGTTCTATGCAGTCCGTGAGAAAAATTCAAATAGTATCATTTCCATTCTCCTATTAATAGGATGCTTAGTTAGAATTGAAAATCACACCAGAATCAGAGAATTCTTCTACTATAATATTGAGCGTATTTCTTTCGAGTTTTAGAAAGCTTTGAGTATAGAAAACAGTTCAAGTTTTCTTCAAGAATATCCCCGCTATACCAGTTGGAATACTTTTCTTTTTAAGGTAAGGGATGTTATTTTTGTTCAATATTCGTATGAAATAATATTTTCTTTCATACTCTGTAGTATGTAAGTAATATTATTTCGATTCAGATTTCGAATTTTACACTCATTTTGTTAAAGTTTTGGCTTCTATACTCCATGAAATTAGTAGAATATCCTTGATATTTGCGCTTCCTCCAGTATCTTTTCATGAAAATATTATTCTGAGCATTCTTGATAAGTTTTAACTTTTTTATGCAGTAGTACTATTCACGGGATACTATTCACTTGGTTACTATTCACCCGTGGTACTATTCATGATAAAAAATTGATTTTTTTACTGTTCAAATTATTTTTGATACAATATTATTCTTGAATTTTACTTCACAAAGCAGTATCATGTTGATAATTTGGACATTATTGAATTCTGGATAAATTAAATTATAAATCTTTAAAAATTTATCATTTGCTTTCTTTTAATTGAATTCTTATATTATTGTCATCATCCTCATGCTTATATTGTTATGAAAGTTATATTGTAGTGCATAGATGGACTTGGTATGATTATGACCAGGGATTATTCAGTATAATCATGACCGTAATGTTACAAATGATGTGGTAAAAGTCCTCATTGGCCCGTAGTGCATTGATGGACAGTTGTTGGCATGATCATGACCATTGATGAAAACATGAATATCCTTGGCCCGTAGTAAAGAATAGTATGACTAAGATAATATACAACAAATTATCGTTAGTCTTCAACAGGAAAAAATCTGATAAAATATAATAGACAACAAGTTTTAGATCAACAACTGCAGCGGAAACAACAATCCATTAAAAGAGTCAAGTAGAGAAAGAATTTTACTATCTTCTAAGATTTAAAAGTCCATCATCAATATTTTATCCTTGTAACATCAATCAATATACATCTTGAATCAAATATTCATCTTTGCACTACAGGCCAAAGATATTCATTTGTATCACCAGTTGGTCATGTACAACACCTGTTCATCTTTGCACTACGGGCCAAAGATATTCATTAGGTAATCATTCATCTTTGCACTACAGGCCAAAGATATTCAGTAATATCATCATTTAGGACTGAGGATGATTAAAAATATCTTAAAAAAACGAATCCAGTGAGACAAAAGGACAAATATTAGGGACTCGTATTACAGTTTATCCAAGTTCAATAATACTTCGTAATAATCAATTTTGAAGCAGAATTCAAAAATAATGATCAAAATATGGATACAATCAAAGATAGTAACCATAATAGACATCTTGGACAAAAAGAAAAAAATTTATTTTTAGGTGAATAGTGTCGTATTCGTGAATAGTGCCGTATACGTGAATAGTGCCACATACGTGAATAGTAACCCCGACACAAAAAGGATAGAAATTCTACAATAAAATCCATACCAATATTTTGGTATAATGATATTGAAAGAATAACATCATTATGAAGAAAATAACATCCCTTACCTCAAAATAACAGTACTTCTGATCGGGATATCGGATGTAAAAAAGAAGGAAACTTGCACTGATGAATAGCAACTCACAAAGTATCTAAATACTCACACAATACGCTCGATAATATAGAGAGATAAAGAGAGAAAACTTGTTTCTGGTGTGATTTTTAATTCTAAATAAGCACCCTATTTATAGGAAAATGCTTAGAATGTCATAGCAGACTAACCTGCTACCTGATGGCTTTACCTACTACTATTCAAGCCCACCACTTTTGAAAATAAATTCCAACACATTTCATTGTTCAGCAACTAAAAGTGGGGCCCACCCATATTTAAATAAAAACATTTATTTTTGAAACTTCCATAATTCATAATAAATAGTCCTTTTATCAGAAAAATTCGAATCTCATGTGCTTGCCATAGGAAAATTAATTCTCTACAACTTTGTAAGTTTAAGTTCTTCCAAATTCGAAACAGAAAATACCCGAAATCCACATACGGACGATTTTTAATACCTCCATTCCGATAAAATAATGATAAAACACCCTAGCATTTATTCCTTCATTTATAACCATAATAAATATATCCATCATTTATATCCACATAAAATAAATATTTTCTTATCATATAAATCAATAACTAATTATTCATAAATAATATTACAGAATCACAATTATGACAACCAGGCCGTTTCCAGGAAAGAGGGGGCTTTCCAATAAGGATTTCTCCTTACTGGCGCACAATTAGGTGACCAAACCTCTCCTTGACAGAATTTTCTAGATATTGCCAATAATGCTATCTAATAATATTATTCAAATAATATGAATTATTGATCTGATAATGGGAAATACTGTGCAGTGACAATTATTGAAACAATAATAATATAAAATATCAACGCAGCAATTATTGAATCAATAAAATAAAATATTTAATAGTAAATACTGTAAAAATTATTGAGTAGTGTCTTCTTACGTAAGAATCAATAATTCAATACTGTGCAATACCGTGTGCTACTGTGCAACCACGCGTATTACTGTGTTTTAACCATCGGATATTCCAACAGTGTTAACGGTAACTACACCGTTATTTGTAAAAACTCAATTTTGTCGTTATTTCATCCGACCGTTTTCCGTTATGGAGCCCACAAATAGCTGCACCGTCGTATGAATATTCTCCGATAAAAAAAATATTCCATGACCAAACGAATATTCTCTGATAACAATGAATATTTTATAACCACTTACTTATTTTATAAAATTTGCACATTTCACCCATAACCAAAGCATTATATCAAATTAAAACCTTATTATTCATAATAATAAATAGAGGAAATTTGATTTTATTAATTAAAAATTTGGGGTCTTACAACCTCCCCTCCTTATGAAATTTCGTCCTCGAAATTGACGTACGTACTTGGTGTTTTGAAAAGGTGAGGATACCTCGCTTTCATTTCTGATTCCAACTCCCAAGTCATTTCTTTAATAGCATGATTTCTCCATAAAACCTTAACTTGTGGTATAACCTTCGTGCGTAGGATATGCTCTTTCCTATCCAAGATCTTAACAAGTACATCCTCGTATGTTAAATTTTCGGCTATCTTGTCTAGCTCTAAATCAATAATGTGGTTCGGGTCTTTCACATATTTACGAAGCATAGATATATGAAAAATATTATGAACACGAGACATACTTGGAGGTAATGCGAGTCTATATGTCACATTTTCTATTCGGTCAAGAATCTCAAATGGACCAACAAATCTTGGATTGAGCTTTCCTCTCTTCCCAAATCTTGTAACTCCCTTCCATGGAGCAACACGTAATAATACATGATCCCTAATATTAAATTCCATGTCCTTTCGATGAAGATCCGCATAACTCTTTTGTTGATCCTGTGTCGTTTGTATACGTTGTCGAATCGTTTGGATCTTTTCTGTAGTTATGCGTACCAATTCTGGTCCCAACAATGTTGTTTCACCCACCTCGTCCCAGCATATTGGAGAACGATAATTTCTTCCATACAACGCCTCGAATGGAGCCAATGCCTATACTTGCTTGATAACTGTTATTGTAGGAGAATTCCACCAATGGTAGGTACTTATCCAAACTCCCTTTGAAATCTAGGACACAGAGTCTTAATAGATCTTCAAGAGTTTGAATTGTCCTCTCTGATTGTCCGTCCGTTTGAGGATGGTAAGCCGAACTGAATCGTAAATCTATGCCCATAGCTTTCTGCAAGCTAACCCAAAATCGTGAAGTGAATCTTGGGTCACGATCTGAAACTATGGATACTGGCATGCCATGCAATCTCACAATCTCATTTACGTACTAGCAAGACGTTCAAGGGAGTAAGTCTCCCGTATAGGCAAGAAATGAGCAGACTTGGTTAATCTATCGACAATAACCCAAATCGCATCTATGCCTTGAGAAATCTCAGGAAGACCCATAACGAAATCCATAGTAATGTGTTCTCACTTCCATTTCAGAATCTCAAGTGGTTGCAATGGCCCTTTGGCACTTGATGCTCCGCCTTTACACGTTGACAAGTTAAACACCTCGAGATAAACTCCGCGATCTCTCTCTTCATATTGCTCTACCAAAATGTATGTCGAAGATCATGATACATTTTGGTACTCCCAGGATGGATTGCAAATGGTGTGGTGTGTGCCTCCATCATGATTCTATGGTTTAAGTCAGAATCGTTAGGAACACAAAGTCTGGAGTTGACTCGAAGTATTCCTTTTTCATCAACTCTTGCTTCTAGAATAGCACCTTCTTGCACTTTCTTCTTCATACGCATCAGCTCCATGTCTGTAGCTTGAGTAGCTTTAACTTTATTGATTAAAGTCGATTCTACTCGTATGCTTGATATCATCACGTGGGTACTTAGAGCCTTTACCTCTATCTCCATTCTTTGCAAGTCATACAAAATGGGCCTTTGTGTTAACAACATTGCACTCGTACGTGCATGATCTTCTACTCAATGCGTCAGCAACTGCGTTTACTTGTCCAGGATGATATTGGACGATATGATCATAATCTTTCAACAGCTCGAGCCAACGTCATTGCCGCATCTTGAGTTCCTTTTGGGTGAAGAAATATTTGAGGCTTTTATGATCTGTATAGATCTCCACTTTATCCCCATACAAGTAGTGTCTCCAGATCTTTAACGCGAAAACGACTGCTGCCAACTCCAAATCATGAGTAGGATAATTCCTCTCATATTCTTTGAGTTATCGCGAGGCATAGGCTATGACTTTCCCATATTGTATGAGAACACTTCTTAACCCTTTGCCTGAAGCATCGCTGTAGATAACAAATCCATCCGAACCAGATGGTATTGTCAGAACAGGTGCCAACATGAGTCTCCTCTTGAGTTCTTGAAAACTCTTCTCACAATCCTCTCTCCAACCGAATTTTGTATCTTTATGAGTCAGCTGATTTAACGGAGTAGCGATTCAAGAACATCCTTCCATGAATCTCCGATAATAACCAGCTAAGCCCAGAAAGCTACGTACTTCGGTCACCGACTTCGGTTGCTCCCAACTTTGTAGTGCTTCAATCTTCGCCAGGTCAACAGATACTCCATGTTTTGTCACGTGCCCAAGGAATGCTACTTCCTCAAGCCAGAACTCGCATTTTTTCAACTTGACATATAGCTTGTTGTCACGAAGTCTTTGAAGTACCAGCTTCAAATGGCGCTTATGATCTTCACGGCATTTGGAATAGATGAGGATGTCATCAATAAAGACAACAACGAACTGATCCAAATATTCTTTGAACACACGGTTCATCATATCCATAAAAGCAGCAAGAGCATTAGTCAATCTAAAAGACATGACTAAGAATTTATAATGCCCGTACCATGTTTTGAAAGCAGTTTTAGGAATATCCTCAGTTTTAATCTTCAGCAGATGATATCCAGAACGAAGATCGATATTTGAAAAGAATTGTGCTCCTTGCAACTAGTCGAATAGGTCATCAATGCGAGGAAGCGGATACCTATTCTTGATAGTGACATGGTTCAATTCTCAGTAGTCAATACAAAGTCGCATACTCCCGTCTTTCATCTTTACGAATAACACAGGAGCACCCCAAGGAGATGTAATAGGACGAATGAAACCGATGTCCAACAACTCCTGTAGTTGGACCTTTAACTCCTGAATTTCAATAGGAGCCATTCGATACGGGGTTTTAGAAATGGACTTTGTACCAGGTTCAAGGTCAATAAAGAATTCAACTTCTAGTTCTGGGGGTAGTCCGGGAAGTTCTTCAGGAAATACGTCAGGAAATTCACTAACAACAAAAATTTTATTCAAATCTGACGTGTTTTTGTTCAAGTCCGTGATATGGGCTAAGAAAGCTTGACATTCGTTTTTCAATAAACGAATAGCTTTATGGCTTGATATGACAGTGATTGACTTTAATGATTTGGTTGTTTGAATTCGCATAATAGGTTGGTTGGGAATATAAAAACTAACAACCTTACGAAAATAATCAATTTTAGCATGATGCGTGATTAGCCAATCAATCCCCAAAATCACATCAAATGCAAGAATTTTCAACGAAATAAGATCGGAAGGTAATGTGATGGTACGAACTTGAATCAAGCAAGATTTATAAACAGTAGATGTAACGAAAGTTTCTCCTAACGAAGTTTCAACAGATAAGTCAAAGTCTAATTTCTCCGGAGTCAAGTTCAAACGTTGAGCGCAAGCAGGAGAGATAAAAGAATGGGTAGAACCAGTATCTAATAAAGTATAAACTTCGCAAGAGTTTATGATTAGCTTACCCATGATCACCTCGTCGGGTTCCTCGCGTTTTGGGCAGTCACGACAAACGCCCTTCCAGGAACCACTGACTTTGAATTGTCCGAAACATCCTTCGGAGTCACCATTCTCGTTGGACTTGGTTTTGTTACAAGACAGTCTCTAGCTATATGACCTTCCTTTCTACAGTTATAACACACCTTGGATTGTTGTGGGCAGTTTGGGCTGATGTGTCCCTCTTTCCCGCATTTGTAACATACGATCGGTGGTCGTTCTCCTCCCCTAGAAATAGTTGGTGCTGACGTCTTCACGTTATCATTGTTGTACCTTCTCCTTTTGAAATCTCGTCCCGACTCGCTCCTATTATCACGACCACGATTACCACCAGAGTGGTTACCGCTTTTGTCCGAATGTTTTTCTCCCTGCTGGTTTTCAGTGCTTCGATGACTGCCGCCACCGGTATGACCCTGGTTGTGTTCCCTCGATTGAACATACTCATTATCTCGCTCTAATAATTGAGCCCTGTTTACAATATCTGAATATAAAAAAAATTTAATGAGAGGTTGATATTGCCGAATCACGGGTTTTAGACCTCTCAGAAACATCCTCGTCATTCGTTCCTCATTCTTTATCAAATGAGGTGCAAACCTGGATAACTCTGTGAACCTCACCTCGTATTGGGACACCGTCATGTTGTTTTATTCCAGTCTAATAAACTCTACCTCTTTCATATGACGAATACTTTCAGGAAAGTACTTGTTGTTAAACAATTTCTGAAATGTTTCCCAGGACATGTTGAGTGCGTCAGGCTGGGTACGCTTCACAGACTCCCACCAGTAGTCTGCCTCACCGCGGAACATAAAGGTGGCGAATGGAACCTTCTATTCCTCTGTCCATCCCAAGACATTGAATATCTTGGTAATTTGCTTGACCCACGTTTCTGCCTTGATCGGATCCGGCTTTCCCGTAAATTCTGGTGGTCCCAACTCTTTGAACCGGCTGTGACAAGCCGCGCATTGCTATCATTTCCACCCGTTTTTTGTACACGAGTCTCCCTCGTCTGATTTTGCATGAACTGTAAAAAGCTTCTAATCATCCCATCATTCATCATTTGTTCGATAGTGTTGTTTACAGGAGGAATATTATTTTCTTGTTGCACGTTCTCCTAGGTGGTGATTAAAGGTGTCTCTACAGTCTGATTCACTCCATTATTAATATTTTCAGCTGCCATTCTCAAATACTACAACAAAACAAGGGTTAATTGACATGTCACATATTATCCCTGTACTCTGACCGACCAAATAAATATCAAATAAACTTAGTCATGTCATACTAGCGAAGGAATTTTCCGTCTCTCCCCTCCTAGTTCTTGTCTCATATCTCAGCCAGGGATCATATCCCTAAGCTTTGATACCAACTGTGACACCCCAAAATAGATATACATCACCCATTCTGAGTCGCCAAATACATGGTACAGAAGCAAATATAACTTCAGTAATACAATTATCGTGTAAAATACGACAACATATATATTGTGAGTTTGAATACAAATATTGTCTATTAGACAGTATACAAACTCAAAAGGAGTCCAAATTACAATTATTGATACACTATTTTACAAAATAGTGAGGACTACTAAAATAACTATCTTGAATCATCACTCCATACCCCGGCTAGTTCCTGCTAAATTCTCTCCTCCTAAGAAGAACAATGGAACAAAAAGGAAAAGGGTAAGCTCAACTAGCCCAGTAAAGAATATTATGACTAAGATAATATACAACAAATTATCATTAGTCTTCAACAGGAAAAAATTTGATAAAATATAATAGACAATAAGTTTTAGATCAACAACTGCAGCGGAAATAGCAATCCATTAAAAGAGTCAAGTAGAGAAAGAATTCTACTATCTTCTAAGATTTAAAAGTCCATCATCAATATTTTATCCCTGTAACATCAATCAATATACATCTTGAATCAAATATTCATCTTTGCACTACATGCCAAAGATATTCATTTGTATCACCAGTTGGTCATGTTCATCTCAACACCTGTTTATCTTTGCACTATGGGCCAAAGATATTCATTAGGTAATCATTCATCTTTGCACTACAGGCCAAAGATATTCAGTAATATCATCATTTATGACTGAGGATGATGAAAAATATCTTAAAGAAAACGAATCCAGTGACACAAAAGGACAAATATTAAGAATTCGTATTACAGTTTATCCAAGTTCAATAATACTTCGTAATAACCAATTTTGAAGCAGAATTCAAAAATAATAATCAAAACATGGATACAATCAAAGATAGTAACCATAATAGACATCTTGGACAAAAAAAATTCATTTTTCGATGAATAGTATCGTATTCGTGAATAGTGTCGTATACGTGAATAGTAACCCCGACACAAAAAAGTAGAAATTCCATAATAAAATCCATACCAATATTTTGGTATAATGATATTGAAAGAATAACATTATTATGAAGAAAATAACATCCCTTACCACAAAATAACAGTACTTCTGATCGGGATATCGGATGTAAAGAAGAATGAAACTTGCACTGATGAGTAGCAACTCATAAAGTATCTAAATACTCACAAAATACGCTCGATAATATAGAGAGAGAAAGAGAGAAAACTTGTTTCTGGTATGATTTTCAATTCTAACTAAGCACCCTATTTACAGAAAAATACTTAGAACGCCATAGCAGACTAACCTGTTACCTGATGGCTTTACCTACTACTATTCAAGCCCACCACTTTTGAAAATAAATTCCAGCACATTTCATTGCTCACCAACCAAAAGTGGGGCCCACCCATATTTAAATAAAAATATTTATTTTTGAAACTTCAATAATTCATAATAAATAGCCATTTTATCAGAAAAATTTGAATCTCATGTGCTTTCCATAGGAAATTTAATTCTCTACAACTTTGTAAGTTTAAGTTTTTCTAAATTCCAAACAGAAAATGCACGAAATCCACATACGGACGATTTTTAATACCTCCATTCCGATAAAATACTGATAAAACACCTCATCATTTATTCCTTCATTTATAACCACAATAAATATATCCATCAATTATATCTACATAAATAAATATTTTCTTATCATATAAATCAATAACTAATTATTCATAATTAATATTACAGAATCACAATTATGACAACCAGTCCGTTCCCAGGAAAGAGGGGGTTTTTTAATAAGAATTTCTCCTTACTAGAGCGCAATTAGGTGACCAAATCTCTCCTTGACAGAACTTTCTAGACATTGCCAATAATGCTATCTAATAATATTATTTAAATAATATGAATTATTGATCTGATAATGGGAAATACTGTGCAGTGACAATTATTGAAACAACAATAATATAAAATATCAACGCAGCAATTATTGAATCAATAAAATAAAATATTGAACAGTAAATATTGTAACAATTATTGAGTAATGCCTTCTTACGTAAGAATCAATAATTCAATACTGTGCAATACCGTGTGCTACTGTGCAGCCACGCGTATTACTGTGTTTTAACCACCGAGTATTCCAACAGTGTTAACGGTAAGAACTACACCGTTATTTGTAAAAACTCAATTTTATCGTTATCTTCATCCGACCATTTTCTGTTATGGGGCCCACAAATAGCTGCGCCGTCGTACGAATATTCTCTGACAGAAAGAATATTCCGCGACCAAACGAATATTCCCCGCCAATAATGAATATTTTATAACCACTTGCTTATTTTGCAAAATTTTCACATTTCACCCATAACCAAAGCATTATATCAAATTAACACCTCATTATTCATAATAATAAATAGAGAAAATTTGATTTTATTCATTAAAAAGTTGGGATCCTACAATATATATGAATGAATATGCAAGTATGCTTGCATTAAGAAAAGCTGTAAAGTCCTTTGATAGATAATAGAAACATGTGTACAAGGACTTAGAATGAATTGATCAAATATGTTAGGGTGATCCTACATAAGTAAAATAACTTTGTAAAGTCCTTAAAAAGAAATAATGTACAAGGACTATAAATATAGAAAGATCAAGCATGTTAGGTTGATCTTATGATGTAATAGATAGGCTTGTCTGATCGTCGAGCACTGCACCAAAAATCGTAGTCTGTCAGGAGAGTCAAGGAAAACTCGAGAGCTATAGAGACAGAATCGTAGTCTACAAGATAGTATATCTCAGAGTTCGTAGACTGCCAGGGGAGACGAAGAAGGATCGTAGTGTGTCGGTAGTGCTTCCTCGGAGCCGTAGCCTACTGAGGAAGTCATGTTAGAATCGTAGAGACAGCCTGCCTACGAGCCGACCAAGCATCTGCCGAAAGCCAAGCCAAGGATTGTAGACCACACCAGAAATCGTAGAGTCTACTGATCATATCTAAGGCAGAGATCGTGGTCGAGCAAGATCAGATGAAGACAACGAGCACACAGTCAGAAATCGTAGTGTCAAGATCTGATCTCGGAGTCGTAGTGTCTGCACAGTCGAAGCTGAATCGTAGAGCGCAGAACTAAGACTTCAACAGATGTGCTCACAATGCCAAGGCAGAATCGTAGAGCAAACACGATTCTCAATAAATGAGCACTCCCAGAATATCCAAAGAAGTGAAGCCTCTGGTTCAAGCTGCAATGTTACATCCAACCTGAAGGAAACCAGAGAGCACTCAACGAATGGCATGCAAGCTAACAGAAGATCTAAGCACCAACACAATCAGCATTCAGATTGAGTTGGGAAGCCATTCGAGATGAAGTCTTCCACAAGTTGATCAGAAGAAGACTTCAGTAACTGACTAAGGAAAGTTAGCAAGCGCAGTAGCTGTCAAGTAAATAGAAGACAACGATCTTTGAAGCAATCAGGATCGTAGTGTTTGCCTAACAAAGAAGGAACTGATGGAGTGTACACAGAGATACTGGTCAGCCGCTAAAGAACAAGGCTAAAGTGATTAAGCATTGGGTCAGTTCATAGATGATAAGTGAACGAGAGATCACAAGGAGAAAGCGAGCTGGACACGCCAAAAATCTGAAGTGTCTTGGTATTCAGAAGGGGCCAGAGCAAGGAGTCAAACCATCAGTGTCTGAGAACAGTCGAGGCATACAGAAATGATGAAGCACTGCACAATAAAAGGAAGAGGTGTTCTACATTGAAGATCCAATGAACACTCTTCAGGATCGTAGTGTTGACTCTACTAGTCAATGAGCAACATTCAACAAGACACTACGATCAGGTCCAAGAAGGCATGCATCAGAATCGCAGAGTTCGGTCATCCGAAGATTGAAGCATTGGCAACGGTTCAATCTGAAGAGTGATATTTGGATAAGAGCTTATTGAGAGCATTGATGCAAAAGGACAACCTCTGATCGAGAAATCAGAAGGAGAAAATAAAGTCGTCGACCTGCCCAAGATATTAAAGTGATATATCTGACGGGGTAGGTGAAACAGTAGACTGCAGTATCAGAAAGTCAGAAAAGGAGATGTCATGTCACATCTGTTGTAATAACCCATATTTTTTTTAAATTAAATATTAATTAATTTTATTGTATACAATTGTATTTAAATTGGAAAAGGTAAATGATTTTTTTTGTTTCCCTCTTTTCTTCCTTGTTTTGTTTGGAAAATTAAATTCTTTTAGTTGGTAATTAAATAACTGATTAAATTAAAATTGAGAAAGATAATTCCTTTTGTTAAAAGTCTTGTGGTAAAATTATTCGGAGTGGGAAGCTACTTGGGAGATAGAGGAGTCTATTCGAGCGGAGTATCCACATCTTTTGATAATTAGGTACGTTCATTCTTTTAATTCAGGGGACGGAATCCTTTTTAAGGGGTAGGTGATGTAATACCCGGTAAAAAAAATAATAATAAATAAATAATATTTAAATCCATATTTTAATTGGACTTTTCTTATATTTGGTCAAATTGTATTAAATTTGTGTGAACTATAATATGTATGTGATTACATTAATTTGGGCTTTTATACTACTTGGGTATATTTGGTATTTGGGTAATATTAAAATCCTATTAAAATTAGAAGACACAATAAGATATATAAATAAACAAGTAAAACCTAATTAGACTCTCGTACGCTTATTACGTAATTAAAAAGAAGAAGAAAAAAAAGGGGAGAAGGCTAACGGCGACGCGCAAAAGAAGAAAGAGAAATCATATTATTTGGTTGTAGCTTGTGATTTCAGGTAATATATATGTTGTACTCGGATCATTCTACATATTTATATAAGGATATCACGTGAATTGATGATTGCTTTTCTTAAAAAAATAAGATAAAATGGTTAAAGTGATTCAATTGAAAGCTGTGGTACTGTTTTATTATTATAATGATTATATATATAATAGGTTATGGCAGCTTTGCAGGCATACATCATTCTGTTACTTTATATAAGCATTTATATGAGGAATCTATATTTAAATATATATATCGTTCAGGCTTCCTGCATGCATTGATTTCAATTTATATATATATATATATATATATATATATATATATATATATATATATATATATATATATATATATATATATATTGAACATGCTTAAAAATAATAATTTAACGTGATGCTATTGAAGTTACTGACTTTGGTAATATTATAAGAATTATTTATATATTAAGTTTGTTTGCATGATGAATTGTATATATATATATATATATATATATATATATATATTAGTGAATTAAATTGATAGTTTTGTATATTAATTTAAACTAGTTAATTTTGTCGAAAAAAATTTATAAAATGTACTTGATAATAAATTTATCAATACTATGTGGTTAATGGGTAAATTTGTAATAAAATTTTATTTTATTATTAGATCGGTCGGAGGAAATTTAAGGAGTATATTTGGAATATAAATTTTGAAGTATTAATAATTGATAAAAGGCGATGATTAAAGGCATATTAAATAGATTATGAATTGTTTTGGAATTATTAGTTTGGATTGTTTTTAATTGAGGTGAATATGTTTAGGTGGTGAATAACGTTTCGTATTTGATATCGTTGGCATTTGAGGATAACATTTTGTGGAGTGTGCTATAAATGGTTTGGAAGTATCAGGTATGGATTCCGTACTCTTTCAGCGATACTCTTGTTAAATTTGATTTGTTCGTTTTGTCGCTCATTCAAATTTCGTTATTATTTCACATAATTGTTTCCTGTGAAATAAATATATTAGTTTCATTTTGGAGTTGATATATATGACTCGTATTTGTACTCTTTGAATTAGGTTATCATGTTTAGTACTATATATTTTTGATAGTTGTAGAGCGGTACATGTTGCTACCTTCTTTTTGAGACCTTGTGACTAGAATTTAATTTGGTTCAACATGTACATATAGAACCCTTTTTGTTGGTATTATGTCGCATGTGTTGTGACATGATATTTTTGTTAGAATATACCATAGGGTATACCTGAGCTATAACCACCTGTGGGGCTACCACAGGCATGTCGTCTTGGCACGAGAGGCATGACACTTTCCGTGGCGGTGTGATTAGTCCACGGCGTCTCCGTTTTGGGCTCCGGAGGAAGTGGGCCATTTGGTGTTTTGTTGTGGGAGGCGTATGGGTTAACCCTAATTTTCTGTTCTGCGGATTGGTGATGTTGTGCCAAACACACTATCCGATTTGCATACATTTGGATTCGCGGTCTAATGTGTGATTTGCCTCTATGGCATCATTTGATTTGCCTGTGTGGCATTGTTTTGATTTGCCTATGTGGCATTATTTTGACTTGCCTGTGTGGCAATGTATATTTCTGAGCTCATTTGGCATGAAATAACACTCAACCATTTTATTCAGCCTATTATTTTATTGTATTAGTTTTGTTTGTTTATGTTCAGTTCAATTCATTGAGTTAATTACTTCAGTTCATTAATTCTTTATTCTTCTATTGGTTTCGTCAATGTTGTTGATTCAGATATATTCCATTCAGATCTTTGGGGCTTATATTTTCGTCCGTATTTACACTTGAGGCTTTGTTCAGTATTTTGTCTCAGTTATTTTCGTATATCAGTTATATATTTTTTGTATATCTGCATCCGTACTGGGCAATTGGCTCATGCTGTGTTTTTCTTCCGGCAGGTTTCAGGGGTGATTCAGGGCTAGTGTGATGAGAGAGTTGCCTTTGACCATCTAGTTTGATTCAATTTTAGGTTTTGATTATTTTGACTCTATTTGGAGAATTGTATTTAATACTTTATTTATGGATATCATTATTACATATTTGAAGTCATTAGTGCTCTGTTTACTAATTTTGAGGTTTGTTGTGCTTTGCACGTGACCTCCCTTTCCTTTTCGGGAAGGGGGTGTTACATCTGTAGTCTACATCAAATAACTCAAGATCTGCGAAGCATTTCAAAAAACTTTCAATGGCTACTTCTCAACGGGAAGATTGGGGAGGAGTATAAATCAACAAGAGCTTCAAAGATCAAAGTTAGCCGAAGTTGCTGGAGTTGCTGAGTTTGAAGGAGTGGTGGACTGATCTAAATAACGTAAAATAGTGAGTGACCAATAAAGGTTCGAAAGCTCACTCTATGATCCACCAAGAACACTTAGAGATAAACAGAGTAAGAATTAGAAGTGAGAGTTCTACTACAAGAAGAGTGTTTTGAATTGTAAAGAGAAAGAAGAGCATCAATGTCATCTTGATGTGCATCATTGGAAGACTCTAAGTACCAGAGAGAAGAGCTTACAGTCATCTTAGCAAGTCCATCATGAGAAGGCATCAAGTACAAAGGAGGAAGATCACCAACGTCATCATGATGTCAAGCATGAAAAAGTTTCTGAGTACCTAACAAAAGAGCTTATAGTCATCTTAGAAACTCATCATGTGCAGCCATCATGTATCAAGAAGAATGATCTTCACTGCAGTTCAACAAGGGATCATCAGAAGTGGTTGAGTATCTGAAGAAGCTGAGCATTATGCAACACTCAACTGCACCTCAAGGATGATCACGTTAAGCTGCTAAGCATTCAGAGATGAAGAGCTTAAAGGATGGCTTAGCAGCTCAGCACCAACACCTCCAACAAACAAAAACAACAAGAAGCCAGGGCCTGAGGAGTCCTTGTCCGGAGGAACTAAATGAAGTTCCAAGCCTTCTGGACTTGAAGAGTTCCTAGGGAACTAGAGAGGTTCCAAGGCTGCTA
This sequence comes from Panax notoginseng, assembly GCA_016801055.1. Taxonomy (NCBI): domain Eukaryota; kingdom Viridiplantae; phylum Streptophyta; class Magnoliopsida; order Apiales; family Araliaceae; genus Panax; species Panax notoginseng. The sequence continues at coordinate 106,293,785 of CM029023.1, read as the reverse complement.
GCCTTGAAGAGTTCTTAGTGAACTGAAGTCCCAAGGCTGCTGGCCTTGAAGGAATCTTAGTGATTCAGGGTGCTGCCCTTCCTTAGTGGAAATCCTGCTAGTTGAAAGCAGAAGAGTGGATTAGGAGCTTGAGTATCTGAACCACTTAAAATTCCTTGTGTGTTTTATTTTATGTCATTTACATTATGTACTTAACTGCTATGTATGTATTAACTGCTTACCACTGAACTAACTCTAAGAACAATGTATGTATGATTATAGATATATCAATGAAGGGGATCTTTTACTTATTCCGTTGTGCTTGAAAAGATTCTTATGTTTGTCATATGCTAATTTATTAGCAACACAAAATAAACCAGAAAAATATTTGAAATTAAAAGGATCTATTCAACTCCCCTTCTAGATCTACTGTGTGCCTATTGGGAACTAACATAATCAAATAGAAAATTCGGGTCAATTATAACCGAATATTCATCCTTAACCCAATTAGTGAAATAAAGTTATGTTTATAAGGTTAAATTTCACACAAATTAAAATAATCAAATAATAGGAGAAAATATAACTTATTTTTTTTTTCTCCTTATAATGGTATCTGCATTAATTGTTTTAATTAGCGCTGAGTTTGTTGAGAGAGTGAATTAATTTGAGTCATTTATCTATGATATGGCTGATTTATTATTTGACTAATATATAATACGATCAAGGGTAAATTAATCAATGTAAAATTTTATAATTAATTTATATATTTTACACGTGTTTTTGATAACAAAATCTTTTGTTACTTGAGTTGTCTTTTTGGAACGTGGTGAATATCCTTTTTTAATCTTTCATTTTTATAGTTATTAGAATTTATTTTTTAGAATGAGAATAAAAATCATGTAAGATTTGTCTATAAAATCAATATTTTATAACAATTAATCGCAACATGTTATGTAGGTAATTTAAGAGAAAATCGTGATTTCAAGTTCAGTATGATTAACTAAACAGTTTTATAATTATAATAAATAATAATTAAACAACCTGATGTTACAATTCTAATCTCTTAACTATCTCATAGTTTACCTATATTACATATTATTATTATATAGTATAAAATGTTAGTTTTATAACTCATCTTAATATCATTTATTTGTTTTTGAAATATATTTTATATGATTCAAAATATAAGAGTAATTTTAAAATTTTAATATTTTTAAACGTAAAAAAAATGTATTTCAAATTAGCAAAAAAGAAAAGAAAAAGTATTTCACAAAATATCTTTAACGTGAATAGTAAATGTGATGCGCCCAAAATAGGTATACATCACCCATTCTGAGTCGTCAAATACATGGTACAGAAACAAATACAACTTCATTATAATAATTATCGTGCAAAATACGACAACACAAATACTGTGAGTTTAAATACAAATATTGTCATTTAGACAATATTCACACTCAAATAAGTCCTCATTACAATTATTGAAATACTATTTTATAAAATAGTGAGGACTGCTAACACAACTGACTGGAAACATCACTCCACACCCCGACTAGTTCCCGCTATATTCTCGCCTCCTGAGAAAAATGGAACAAAAAGAAAAAGGGTGAGCTCAACTAGCCCAGTAAAGAATATTATGACTAAGATAATATACAACAAATTATCGTTAGTCTTCAACAGGGAAAAATCTGATAAAATATAATAGACAACAAGTTTTAGATCAACAACTGCAGCGAAAATAGCAAACCATTAGAAGAGTCAAGTAGAGAATGAATTCTACTATCTTCTAAGATTTAAAAGTTCATCAACGATATTTTATCCCTGTAACATCAATCAATAACCAGTTGGTCATGTTCATCTCAACACCAGTTCATCTTTGCACTACGGGCCAAAGATATTCATCAGTTAATCATTCATCTTTGCACTACAGGCCAAAGATATTCAGTAATATCATCATTTAGGACTGAGGATGATGAAAAATTATCTTAAAGAAAACTAATCCAATGAGACAGAAGGGAAAATATTAGGGATTCGTAAAACATCTAAGTACAATAATACTCCATAAAAACCAATTGTGAAGGAGAATTCAAAAAATAAAGATCAAAACATGGATACAATCAAAGATAGTAACCATAATAGACATCTTGGATAAATTTTTTTTTTTGGTGAATACTGCCGTATTCGTGAATAGTACCGTATACGTGAATAGTGTTGTATACGTGAATAGTAATCCCGACAAAAAAAGTTCCAAATTTGATAAAAAGTTCATATCAATATTTCAGCATAATGATATTGAAGAAAATAATATCATTTAAGAAGAAAATAATATCCCTTACCTCAAACGAACAGTACTTCTGATTAGAATATTGTATATGAGGCTTAATGAAACTTGTGCTGAATAGCAACTCTCAAAGTATCAAAATACTCACAAAATACGCTCGAGAATATAGAGAGAGAAAGAGAGAAAACTTATTAATTCTGGGGTGATTTTCAATTCTAACTTAGCCCTTTATTTATAGGAAAATATTAGCACGCCGAAGCAGACTTGACCTGCAACCTGATGGCTTTACCTGCTACTATTCCCACCCACCACATTTGAATAAAAATTTTAGCACATTTCTCACCAACTAAAAGTGGGGCCCACCAATTCTAGAATTTTCTACCAAAATGATAAATTTTGAAACTTCAACAATTTATGAACCAGTCATCTCTTAAAATTCATAATAAATTATACGTTCATTTTTAACGGTTCAAAATTTGTGGACATATGCTCAACTTATATATGTATAACATATCCAAAAATCACAACGATCCAACGGTCGGATTAAAAATTATAACCCCCGCAATATATCTCAAAAACCCTGATTGATTTTTAATACCTCCATTCCGACAAAAATACTGATAAAACATCTCAACATTAACTCCTTCATTTTTAACCACAAAATATATCCAACATTTATATTCACATAAAATAAATATTTTCTTATCATATGAATCAATATTTAATTATTCACAGTTAATATTACAGAATCACATTTATGACAACCAGACCGTTCCCAAGAAAGAGGGGGCCAATAAGGATTTTTCCTTTCTGGCGCGCAATTAGATGACCAAACCTCTCCTTAGACAGAACTTTCTAGACATTGCCAATAATGTTATCTAATAATATTATTCAAATAATATGAATTATTGATCTGATAATGGGAAATACTGTGCAATGACAATTATTAAAACAACAATAATATGAAATATCAATGCAGCAATTATTGAATCCATAAAATAAAATATTAAATAGTAACTACTGTAACAATTATTGAGTAGTGCCTTCCTTCGTAAGAATTAATAATTCAAAAATACTGTGCAATCCGTGTGCTACTGTGCAACCACGCGTATTACTGTATTTTAACCACTAGGTATTCCAACAGTATTAACGGTAACAACTACGCTGTTATTTATAAAAACTAAATTTTTATCGTTATCTTCATCCAATCGTTTTCCGTTATGGGGCCCACAAATAGCTGCGCCGTCGTACGAATATTTCCCGACATAAAAAATATTCCACGACCAAACGAATATTTCCCGACAAAATGAATATTTTATAACCGCTTATTTATTTTGTAAAATTTGCACATTTAATCCATAACCAAAGTATTATATCAAATTAACACCTTATTATTCACAATAATATTTAGAGAAAATTTGATTTTATTCATTAATAAGTTGGGGTCTTACAACCTCCCCTCCTTATGAAATTTCGTCCTCGAAATTGACGTACGTACCTGGTGTTTCAAAAAGGTGAGGATTCCTCGCTTTCATTTCTGATTCCAACTCCCAGGTCATTTCTTCAATAGCATGATTTCTCCACAAAACCTTAACTTGTGGTATAACCTTCGTGCGTAGAACATGCTCTTTCCTATCCAAGATCTTAACAGATACCTCCTCGTACGTTAAATCTTCGGCTATCTCGTCTGGTTCTAACTCAATTATGTGGTTCGGGTCTTTTACATATTTACGAAGCACAGATACGTGAAAAACATTATGAACACGAGACATGCTTGGAGGTAATGCGAGTCGATATGCCACATTTCCTATTCGGTCAAGAATTTTAAATGGACCAACAAATCGTGGATTGAGCTTTCCTCTCTTCCCAAATCTTGTAACTCCTTTCCATGGTGCAACATGTAACAATACATGATCCCCAATACTAAATTCTACATCCTTTCGATGAAGATCAGCATAACTCTTTTGTCGATTCTGTGCCATTTGTATACGTTGTCGAATCGTTTGGATCTTCTCTGTAGTTATGCGTACCAATTCTGGTCCCAACAACGTTTCTTCACCCACCTCGTCCCAGCATACTGGAGAATGACACTTTCATCCATATAATACTTCAAATGGAGCCATACCTATAGTTGCCTGATAACTGTTGTTGTAGGAGAATTCTACCAGTGGCAAGTACTTATCCCAACTTCCTTTGAAATCTAGAAAACAGAGTCTTAATAGATCTTCAAGGGTTTGAATAGTCCTCTCTGATTGCCCGTCCGTTTGAGGATGGTATGCTGAACTGAATCGTAAATCCGTGCCCACAGCTTTCTGCATGCTAACCCAAAATCGTGAAGTGAATCTTGGGTCATGATCCGAAACTATGGATACTGGCATACCATGAAATCTCACAATCTCATTCACCTACATACTAGCAAGACGTTCAAGGGAATAAGTCTCACGTATAGGTAAGAAATGAGCAGACTTGGTTAATCTATCAATAATGACCTAAATCGCATCTATGCCTTAAGAAACCTTGGGAAGACCCGTAACAAAATCCATAGTAATGTGTTCCCACTTCCATTTTGGAATCTCAAGTGGTTGCAATGGACCCTTTGGTACTTTGATGCTCTGCTTTTACATGTTGACAAGTTAAACACCTCGAGATAAACTCCGCGATCTCCCTTTTCATATTGCTCCACCAGAATGTATGTCGAAGATCGTGATACATTTTGGTACTCCCAGGATGGATTGCAAACGGTGTGTTGTGTGCCTTCATTATTATTCTATGCTTCAAGTCAAAATCGTTAGGAACACAAAGTCTGGAGTTGACTTGAAGTATTCCTTCTTCATCGATTCTTGCTTCTGGAATAGCACCTTCTTGTACTTTCTTCTTCATACACATCAGCTCCATGTCCGTAGCTTGAGTAGCTTTAACTTTATCGATTAAAGTCGGTTCTACTCGTATATTTGATATCATCATGTGGGTACTTGGAGCCTTCATCTCTATCTCCATCCTTTGCAAGTCATACAAAATGGGCCTTTGTGTTAACAACATTGCACTCGTACCCGCATATGATCTTCTACTCAATGCGTCAGCTACTACGTTTGCTTTTCCAGGATGATATTGGATGGTATGATCGTAATCTTTCAGCAGCTCGAGCCAACGTCGTTGCCGCATGTTGAGTTCCTTTTGGGTGAAGAAATATTTGAGACTTTTATGATTTGTATAGATCTCCACTTTCTCCCCATACAGGTAGTGTCTCCAGATCTTCAACGCAAAAACGACTGCTGCCAACTCCAAATCATGAGTAGGATAATTCCTCTCATATTCTTTGAGTTGTCGCGAGGCATAGGCTATGACTTTCCCATGTTGCATGAGAACACATCCTAACCCTTTGCCTGAAGCATCGCTGTAGATAACAAATCCATCCGAACCAGATGGTATTGTCAGAACAGGTGCCGAAATGAGTCTCCTCTTAAGTTCTTGGAAACTCTTCTCGCATTCTTCACTCCATACGAATTTTGTATCTTTCCGAGTCAGCTGAGTTAACGGAGTAGCGATTAGAAAAAATCCTTCCACAAATCTCCGATAATAACCAGCTAAGCCCAGAAAGCTACGTACTTCGGTTACCGACTTCGGTTGCTCCCAACTTTGTATGGCTTCAATCTTCGCCGGGTCGACAGATACTCCATGTTTTGACACCACATGCCCAAGGAATGCTACTTCCTCAAGCCAGAACTCGCATTTCTTCAGTTTGGCATATAGCTTATTTTCACGAAGCCTTTGCAATATCAGCTTTAAATGGCGCTCATGATCTTCACGGCTTTTGGAATAGATGAGGATGTCATCAATAAAAATAACAACGAACTGATCCAAATATTCTTTGAACACACGGTTCATCATATCCATGAAAGCAGCAGGAGCATTAGTCAATCCAAAAGACATGACTAAAAATTCATAATGCCCGTACCGTGTTCTGAAGGCAGTCTTTGGAATATCCTCAGTTTTAATCTTCAGCTGATGATATCCAGAACGAAGGTCGATCTTTGAAAAGAATTGTGCTCCTTGTAACTGGTCGAACAGGTCATCAATGCGAGGTAGCGGATACCTATTCTTGATGGTGACATGGTTCAATTCCCTATAGTCGATACAAAGTCGCATACTCCCGTCTTTCTTATTTACTAATAAAACAGGAGCACACCAAGGAGATGTACTAGGACGAATAAAACCGATGTCTAATAACTCCTGTAATTGGACTTTTAACTCCTGAAGTTCAATAGGAGCCATTCGATATGGGGTTTTAGAAATGGGCTTTGTACCGGGTTCAAGGTCAATAAAGAATTCAACTTTACGTTCTGGGGGTAGACCAGGAAGTTCTTCAGGAAATACGTCAGGAAATTCACTAACAACAGAAATATTATTCAAATCTGTCGTGTTTTTGTTCAAGTCCATAACATGGGCTAAGAAAGCTTGACATCCGTTTTTTAATAAACGAATGGCTTTATGGCTTGATATAACAGTGATTGATTTTAATGGTTTGGTTGCTTGAATTCGCATAATAGGTTGGTTAAGAATATGAAAACTAACAACCTTACGAAAATAATCAATTTTGGCATGATGAGTAGTTAATCAATCAATCCCTAAAATCACATCAAATGCAAGTATCTTTAAAGAAATAAGGTCAACTGGTAATGTGATGGTGCCAACTTGGATTAAGCAAGATTTATAAACTGTAGATGTAACAAAGGTTTCACCCAACGGAGTTTCAACAGATAAGTCAAAGGTCAATTTCTCCGGAGTCAAGTTTAAACGTTGAGTACAAGCAGGAGAGATAAAAGAATGGGTAGAACCGGTATCTAGTAAAGTATAAACTTCGCAAGAATTCAAGATTAGCTTACCCGTGATCACTTCGTTCGGGTTTCTCGCGTTTTGGCCAGTCACGATAAACGCTCTTCTAGGAACCGCTGATTTCGACTTATCCAGGACAGCTTTTGGAGTCACCATCCCCGCTAAACTTGGTTTTGCTACAGAACACTCTCGAGCTATATGACCCTCCTTTCCACAGTTATAACATACCTTGGATTGTTGTGGGCAGTTTGGACTGATATGTCCCTCTTTCCCACATTTGTAACATACGACCGGTGGTCGTTCTCCTCCCCTAGAAACAGTTGATGTTTGTGCTGACGTCTTCACGTTATCATTGTTGTACCTTCTCTTCTTGAAATCTCCTCCCGACTCGCTCCTTCTATTATCACGACCACGATTACCACCATAGTGGTTACCGCTTTTGTCCGAATGTTTTCCTCCCTACTGGTTTTCATTGCTCCGATGACTGCCACCACCGGTATGTCCCTGGTTGTGGTCCCTCGGTTGAACATACTCATTATCTCGCTCTAATAATTGAGCCCTGTTTACAACATCTGAATATAAAGAAAATTTATGAGAGATAAAATATTACCGAATCTCGGGTTTTAGACCTCTCAAAAACATGCTTGTCATACGTTCCTCGTTCTCCACCAAATAAGGTGCAAACCGGGATAACTTCGCGAACTTCGCCTCGTAATGAGACACGGTCATGTTATTTTGTTCTAGTCTGATAAATGCTACCTCCTTCATATGACGATTACTTTCAGGAAAGTACTTATCATTGAACAGCTTCTGAAATGTTTCCCAAGACATGCTAAGTGCGGCAGGCTGGGTACGCTTTACAGATTCCCACCAGTAATCTGCCTCACCACGGAACATAAATGTGGCGAATGGAACCTTCTATTCCTCCGTGCATCCCAAGACATCAAATATCTTGGTAATTTGTTTGACCCACGTTTCTGTCTTAATCGGATCCGACTTTTCCCAGAATTCTGGTGGTCCCAACTCCTTGAACTGCTTGGTTGTGACAAACCGCGCGTTGCCATCATTTCCACCCGTATTTTGTACACGAGTCTCCCTCGTCTGATTTTGCATGAACTGTAAGAAGCTCCTAAACATTCCATCATTCATCGTTTGCCTGGTAACGTTGTTTACAGGAGGAATATTGCCTTCCTGTTGCACGTTCTCCTGGTTTGTGACTAAAGGTTGTTCCACAGTATCATATACTCCATTGTTAACGTTCTCGGCTGCCATTCTCAAATACTGCCATAAAATAAGGGTTAATTAAACAAATTAACATATCACATAATATCCCTATATTATTACTGACCAACAATTAAGCTTAGGTAGGACACACTAACGAATGATTTACTCGTCTCTCCCCTCCTAGTTCTATTCCCCGATCTCCGCCAGAGATCATATCTCTAAACTCTGATACCAACTGTGACGCCCCCAAAATAGGTATACATCACCCATTCTGAGTCGCCAAATACATGGTACAGAAACAAATACAACTTCATTATAATAATTATCGTGCAAAATACGACAACACAAATACTGTGAGTTTAAATACAAATATTGTCTTCTAGACAATATCCACACTCAAATAAGTCCTCATTACAATTATTGAAACACTATTTTACAAAATAGTGAGGACTGCTAACACAACTGACTGGAAACATCACTCCACACCCTGACTAGTTCCCGCTATATTCTCGCCTCCTGAGAAAAATGGAACAAAAAGGAAAAGGGTGAGCTCAATTAGCCCAATAAAGAATATTATGACTAAGATAATATACAACAAACTATCGTTAGTCTTCAACAGAAAAAAATCTGATAAAATATAATAGACAACAAGTTTTAGATCAACAACTGCAGCGGAAACAGCAAACCATTAGAAGAGTCAAGTAGAGAATGAATTCTACTATCTTCTAAGATTTAAAAGTTCATCAACGATATTTTATCCCTGTAACATCAATCAATAACCATCTTTAATCAAATATTCATCTTTGCACTACAGGCCAAAGAGATTCATTTGTAACACCAGTCGGTCATATTCATCTCAACACCTGTTCATCTTTGCACTACGAGCCAAAGATATTCATCAGTTAATCATTCATCTTTGCACTACAGGCCAAAGATATTCAATAATATCATCATTTAGGACTGAGGATGATGAAAAATTATCTTAAAGAAAACGAATCCAATGAGACAGAAGGGCAAATATTAGGGATTCGTATTATAGTTTATCCAAGTACAATAATACTCCATAATAACCAATTGTGAAGGAGAATTCAAAAAATAAAGATCAAAACATGGATACAATCAAAGATAGTAACCATAATAGACATCTTGGACAAAAAGAAAAATTTTTATTTTTTGGTGAATAGTGCCGTATTCGTGAATAGTGCCGTATACGCGAATAGTAACCCCGACACAAAAAGTTTTAAATTTGATAAAAAGTTTATATAAATATTTCAGCATAATGATATTGAAGAAAATAATATCATTTAAGAAGAAAATAATATCCCTTACCTCAAACGAACAGTACTTCTGATCAGAATATCGTATATGAGGCTTAATGAAACTTGTGTTGAATAGCAACTCTCAAACTATTAAAATACTCACAAAATACGCTCGAGAATATAGAGAGAGAAAGAGAGAAAACTTATAAATTCTGGTGTGATTTTCAATTCTAACTTAGCCCTCTATTTATAGGAAAATGTTAGCACGCCGAAGCAGACCTGCAACCTGATGGTTGTACCTACTACTATTCCCACCCACCACATTTGAATAAAAATTTCAGCACATTTCTCACCAACTAAAAGTGGGGCCCACTAATTCTAGAATTTTCTACCAAAATGATAAATCCCGAAACTTCAATAATTTATGAACCAGACATCTCTTAAAATTCATAACAAATCATACATTCATTTTTAACGGTTCAAAATTTGTGGACATATGCTCAACTTATATATGTATAACATATCTAAAAATCACAACGATCCAACGGTCGGATTAAAAATTATAACCCCCGCAATATATCTCAAAAACCTTGATTGATTTTTAATACCTCCATTCTGACAAAAATACTGATAAAACACCTCAGCATTAACTCCTTCATTTTTAACCACAAAATATATCCAACATGTATATTCACATAAAATAAATATTTCCTTATCATATGAATCAATAATTAATTATTCACAATTAATATTACAGAATCAAATTTATGACAACCAGGCCCTTCCCAGGAAAGAGGGGGCTTTCCAATAAGGATTTTTCCTTACTGGCGCGCAATTAGATGACCAAACCTCTCCTTAGATAGAACTTTCTAGACATTGCCAATAATGTTATCTAATAATATTATTCAAATAATATGAATTATTGATCTGATAATGGGAAATACTGTGCAGTGATAATTATTGAAACAACAATAATATAAAATATCAATGCAACAATTATTGAATCCATAAAATAAAATATTGAACAGTAACTACTGTAACAATTATTGAGTAGTGCCTTCCTTCATAAGAATCAATAATTCAAAAATATTGTGCAATCCGTGTGCTACTGTGCAACCACGTGTATTACTGTATTTTAACCACCGTGTATTTCAACAGTGTTAACGGTAACAACTACGCCGTTATTTATAAAAACTCATTTTTTGTCGTTATCTTCATCCAATCGTTTTCCGTTATGGGGCCCACAAATAGCTGCGCCATCGTACGAATATTCTCCGACAGAAAGAATATTCCACGACCAAACGAATATTCCCCGACAAAATGAATATTTTATAACCGCTTGTTTATTTTACAAAATTTGTACATTTCACCCATAACCAAAGTATTATATCAAATTAACACCTTATTATTCACAATAATATTTAGAGAAAATTTGATTTTATTCGTTAATAAGTTGGGGTCTTACAGTAAATGTATGCCACACTCATATGAGATGAATTTTGGGGAAATATCAAAATTTACTTGTGATATTACTATTCTCTATTTTTAATTTTGAAAATTAACTTTAAATTTAAAAATTATTATGATGCGTTTATAGATAAAAATAAATTTCCGTAAGTAATAATATTTTTAAATAATTTGTAGCATTTTATATTTTATTAACAAAAATTAGATGAACTTATATCAATTTGAAGTATGAAAATGTCTCAAATTAATTTTTAAAAATTAAAAATAATCCTATTTTTTGAAACAAAAAAATATATTTAGTATTTTAAAAATAACCAAAATTTCTAAAACTAGTCATGATTTTTATATATTTAAAATAAGTTACTAAAGAGGTGATCCAATCACTCCCTTACCTCCCATACTTAAAATATCGAAAAATTCACATGACTTTATTAAGGAATTTATTATTATTGTTTTTCTTATCTTTTGAAATTAAAAAGCTTCGGGTAATTAGTTCTATTTTGGAAAAAATTATAAATATGTTGAATGTCTGGTTTAGTAATAATGTGATGACAATAAAAATTATGATAATTTTTTTAGAACATTGTTTATTCTATAAGAAATAAAAAAATCACTTTAAAAAAAGAGTAAACAAAAATAAAGCTATAAAAATAGAACAAACAGAGTAATCTATCTAATAAAATACAAATAATTTTGAATTTTTCACTCACTCAATAAATCATCTGGGCCGTCCAAAATTTTAAATAAATCATACCGTCCATACAGTGCCGAAGGCACGGGACACAGCTAGTATAATACATAATACAAGTTAGAAAAAAAAGACCTTCAATATTTTTCCGTTTAAAAATTAGAGATACCATCATAAAATGGTATTTTTAATTTTTTTAGTTATTCTAAATTAATCCATAACATTATATAAAACTTAAACAAATCAAAAAAAATATACATTTATAATTTTTGATTTTTCTATAATCAAATAAAATTATATAGGACTAAGTAAATAAGTGTCCATGTATGATGACTGTATGAGTGTCCGATTGACGGAGTTGTGCAATGTTGTTAGGCAGAATGAAACACTAGAAGTAGAGTTTTTGATAAAGATGTTTATATATATATATATATATATATATATATATATATATATATATATATATATATATATATATATATAATTAGAATAATATATAATTACAAACTTATAGAAGTGCTTTTAAAGATATTAATGATAATTTATAGACAAATATGTGGTATGAGATTTTTTTTAACAATATAAGAATAATATTGTACTTTTTGCTTTAGTTAAAAGTGCTTCTTTTGAACCTAAATCTGCTCTTTAAAATTATTTTTAAAAAAATTATCAAATGCCAAAATATTTTTATATTTAATTTAAAAATATTTTTAATTCACTCAAAAGCTCTAAAATGCCTTTATTCTCAATAAAAATCCCAACTTTTTTAATGGTAAGAGATCACCTCCATAACTAATTACATATACCAAATCATCATCCAAAACCAAACCCCTAAGGCCTAAACCCTCTCTAAGATACTTTTCTCTCCTCTTTCCTTATTTCTCTCTCCTTTTAATAACACTGAATCCTAAATTACTCCCTCTATTCTTAAAAGATTGTCGTTTAAGGTTAATGCACACAGATTAAGAAATATAATTAAAGCCTAGCAAAAATACTATACTACTCTTATTAATTGGCTCAACCAATTATTCTCTTCCTAATGTTTCTTATTCAATTCAACCAATTACTTCTTATTCAACCAATTACTACTTAGATAGTATTGAATTGAATAAGAATCATTGGAAAGAGAAAAATTTTTAAATAGGAGAAAGCTTTAAATAAAGGTAAAGTAGAAAAAAAATAGCTAATGTGTATTGATAAACTCAAAACGACAATCTTTTTGGAACAAAAATTACTTCCTAAAACGACAATCTTTTAAGAACGGAGGAAGTACTATATATATCTCATAAATGAGGGGGATAGAGCTAAAGGGGCTACTACTACTTTTTTTCTGTTGATGAAGAGGCTTGAGAGAGAGATAGAGATATAAATATTAGGAAAAGGTGCATAATTGTTTATGAAATTTTGGCCAAAATTTCACTTAGCCTTAGAATATTTTTTCTTCCAAAAGTATCATTAATGTTATAAAACTAGTTACACTATGTCACTTTCGTTAACAAACATGTAACCTAGACAAACGGGTGTTACAACCTCTCTGATGTGACTGACATGTTGTAAGACTCTGAATTTTATTAAATGAAAATATTCAAATTTTTTATAATTATTATTATATTTAGTGAATGGTTAAATTAATAAAAGATTAAAGTTAAGGGTGATATGTGAAAAATTTACAAAGTAAGCAAGTTGTCGGGAAATATTCGTTGTGTCGAGAAATATTCTTTTTGTTGGGAAATATCCGTACGACGACACAATCATTGGTGGACCCCACAACAGAATGACTGTCGGATATAGAAAGCGACAGAAATAACCTTTTTATAAAAATAACGGCAAAACTTTTACCGTTAACTGTTGAAATACCGGTGATAAAAGAACAATAATACGCATGGTTGCATAGTAGCACACGATATTGTACAATATATCTGATTATTGATGCTTACGTAAAAAGTACTCAGTTCATTTAATAATTGTCATAGTTGTTGTTGCATAATATCTCATATTATTAATTCAATTATTGTTACAGTATCATCTGCATAATATTTTATATTATTAAATCAATAATTGAGACGACACAGTTATTCATGTTATTATTTGCATTATTGATAATGTCTAGAAAGTTCTGTCGAGAAAAGGGGTTAGGTTATTTAATTGCGCGCCAATAAGGAGAAATCATTCTATAATCCCTGAAATTAGTAGAATATCCTTGAGTTTTGTGATTCATCTAGTATCGTTTCATTGGAATATTGGTCTGAACTTACTTATTTAAATATTTTCATTCGGGATACTATTCACGGGGTACTATTCACTCGGGGTACTATTCACTCGGGGTACTATTTATTTGGGATACTTTGCATGACGGGGTACTATTTATTTGGTACTATTCATTCGGGTACTATTCACTCGGGGTACTATTTATTCGGGGTACTTTTTATGACGGGGTATTATTCATTCGGGTACTATTCACTCGGGGTACTATTTATTTGGGGTACTTTACATGATGGGGTACTATTCATACGAGTACTATTCACGATAAAAGTGATTTTTTTTTCTGTCCAAATTATTTTTGATACAAGAATATCATTCTTGAATTTTACCCCACAATTAGTTATCGTGCAGACAATTTGGACATTCTTGAACTCTGGATAAATTGAATTATAAATCTTTAATATTTATCATTGATCTAACTTAATTAATTACTTATATCATTGTCATCATCCTCATGCTTATGTTGTGGTAAAAGTCATCTTTGGCCCATAGTGCATAGATAAACTGTTGATTGGTATGATTATGACCATGAATTTTGTATTGGTATAATCATGACCTATAATGTTTCAGACAAATGATGTGGTAAAAGTCCTCTTTGGCCCGTAGTGTATAGATGGACAGTTGTTTGCCATGATCATGACCACTGGTGATACAATCGAATATCCTTGGCCCGTAGTGCATGGATAATTTGTTGGTGATTCATACGAATTTTCTTGGCCCGTAGTGCATGGATAATTCGTTGATGTGAAATATTTATTGATTGGTATTATAGGGATAAAATATTGATGATGGATTTTTAAATCATAGAAGATAGTAGACATCATTCTCTACTTAACTCTTCTAATGGATTGCTGTTTTCGCTATAGTTGTTGATCTAAAACTTGTTGTCTATTGTATTCTATCATATTTTTCCCTGTTGAGGACTAATGATAATTTGTTCTACATTATCTTAGTCATAATATTCTTTACTGGGCTAGTTGAGCTCATCCTTTTTCTTTTGGTTCCATTATTCTTGTCAGGAGGTGAGAATGTAGCTGGGACTAGTCGGGGAGTGAAGTAATGGTCCAAGATGGTTCTTATAGTAGTCCTCACTATTTTGTAAAATAGTGTGACAATAATTATAATGAGAACTTTATTTGAGTTTGGATATTATCTACAAGACAATATTTGTAGTAAAACTCACAGCGTATGTGTTATCGTATTTTACACGACAGTTGTACAAATAAATTTTGTATTTGAATTTTGTACCATGTATTTAGCAACTCAGAATGGGTTGTGTAAAACTATTCTGGGGGCGTCACACATGTGACAAGATTTATTGACGCGTACAAAAATTCATTAAGATATTATATCAAATAATTCAAATTGTTACTTAATTATAAGAAATTAACTATCACTTTCTCTATCTAAATCTACCCACTCATTTCTTTCTGCTAAACAAAATCTTTTTTCTTATCTCATCTCACTAAAACATTGTAAAATTCATTTTCCAAAAATTAAATAATTTAACAAAGACCCATCAAGAATGAAAAAAAAAAAAAAAAAAAAAACACACACACACACACACACACACACATATATATATATATATATATATATATATATATATATATATATATATATATATATATATATATAGCTCGGCTCTCTCCAGCTAACTAGAGGGAGCGAACTAAGAGTGAACCAGTTATAACGACGGTTTTTTCCGTGCTATAGCATAAAAAAACTGGTTTTCTATGCTATAGCAACGGAAAAACCGTCGCTATAGCCGGTTCATTTTTAGTTCGCTCCTTTCAGTTCGCTGGAGAAGCGGACTGTATATATATATATATATATATATATATATATATATATATATATATATATATATATATATATATATATATAATACTAACCCAAAAACCCCAAAATCCCTTATCTATTGGAGACTCATCGTCTTGTGCAGACGATGGAATGAAAATCTTGGGCTCCAAACTGCTCACCATTCTCTTTAAAAACCAGAATTTACCTAAAATTATGCAATGAATTGGGGGTGCAGAACTTGCAATTACTAAGGAAATTCAAGGAAGAAGAAACAAAGAATTGGTTTGGAAGTGAGAAGAGAGAAGATAGAGTAAGTGAAAGTAGTATGCACACAAGTCAATCATGTTTAATGATAAAGTATATACTTTGTAACAATCTTATTTATTTATTTATTAATAAACAAATTGTTTAACTAAAGGCTTTTAATTTATCTACATGGTGTTGTTTTATAATATGTGAGAAACCCATAATTTTGAGCAATACTTTTAGAATCATGATGATGATCATGCTAATGATATCTAAATTTTTAGATAGCTCATGTAGACACTCAAAATTTTGCATTCTTGTTACTAACTATGCAGGAGGGCAGAATCATCTTTCATCTTCCAGAGATAACCCTAGAAGTCAAAATCATCAAACCAGACCCCCGAAAATAGCCCCGGGAAATCATTAAACCGGACCCTCGGAGACAGCCCCGGGAAATCATTAAACTAGACCCCTGGAAACAACCCCGGGAAATCATCTGAAAGTCCAATAATAATCTAGAAGGAGGGTTGAATAAATTGTTACAGATTAAAAAACTATTTTAGGCCTTTGTGAATTTTTAGATAATTAATTTGCATTGTTAGAAATTAATATGCAAGACAGTAAAAATTCAATCACACAATGCACAGAGATTTGTCTGGTTCACAACATACATCCCGGGTATGCTGCTACGTCCAGTCTCAAGCTCCTCTCCAAGACTTGAGATCCTATTACTTTCTGTAATAAAAACTCCTTTAACATGCGGAGAAGCATTTACAAAGTTTTATAGACAAACTTCTAACTATTCCCAACTTATCTATCTTGGACAACACCAGCTCCCTCCTCAAGCTTAGTTGTACCTTCTTTTGAGTTCAGCTCTATTCTATGATCAGGTGTTGAAAGAAAAGCCTCTTTCTCACCTCACAAGTTCACTACAGATCCAACTCCCAGCTGACCTCTCTAAAACTCTGGTCTTGGTCGAAAAATTACTTGTCTTTCTCACATGTACATAAAATAAACTAACTCTACTGTGACGCCCCCAAAATAGGTATACACAACCCATTTTAAGTGGCCAAATACATGGTACAGAATTCAAATACAAACTTAATTATACAACTGTCGTGTAAAATACGACAAAATATAGTTGAGAGTTTTAACACGAATATTTTCTCATAGACAATATCCAAACTCAAATGGAGTCCTCATTACAATTATTATCACACTATTTCATAGAATAGTGAGGACTACTATAACCACCATCTCAGACCGTCACTCCATTCTTCGACTAGTCCCAACTATGTTCTCACTTTTTGAAGAGAATAATGAAAGCAAAGGGTGAGCTCAACTAGCCCGGTAATAAATATTATGACTAAGATAATGCAGAATAAATTATCGTTAGCCTTCAATATTGTTAAACTAATAGAATACAATAGACAACAAGTTTAACTGCAGCGGAATAAATAATCCATTAGAAGAGTTAAGTAGAGCATGATATCCACTATCTTCTATGATTTAAAAGTTTATCATCAAATTTATCGCTGTGACTCAGCTCAGTAAATAACCCACATCACTAAATTATCCATGCACTACGGGCCAAGGATATTCATTAGTATCACATCCATGAATTATCCATGCACTACGAGCCAAGGATATTCGCTATTATCACCAGTGGTCATGATCATGCCAACAACTATCCATCAGTGCACTACGGGCCAATGAGGACTTTAACCACATCATTTGTAATATTACAGGTCATGATTATACCAATACATAGTCATAATCATACCAATCAACAGTCCATCTATGCATTACGGGCCAAAGATGACTTTCATCACAATATAAGCATGAGGATGATGACAATGACATAAGAATTCAATTAAATGAGAGCAAGGATAAATTTTAAAGATTTATAATTCAATTTACCCATAATTCAATAATGTCCAAATTGTCAACATGATACTGATTTGTGGTGTAAAATTTAAGAATAATATTGTATCAAAAATAATTTGGACAGAAAAAAAATTAATTTTTGTTATGAATAGTACCTCGGGTGAATAGTACCCGAGTGAATAGTATTTTGTGAAGAGTACTCGTGAATAGTACTCCGTGGATAGTATCCCGACATGAAAAGATTAAAATTTAACAATAATGTTCAGAAAAATATTCTTGTGAAAAGATACTAGATGAAGCGCAAATTTCAAGGATATTCTACTAATTTCAAGGAGTATAGAAGCAATACTTTAACAAAATGAGTGTAGAATTCAAAATCTAAAACGAAATAATATTACTTACATACTACAGAGCATGGAAGAAAATATTATTTCTTACGAATATTGAACAAATATAATATGTACAACTGTTGAACGAAAATAATATTCCTATGAATATTGAACGAAGATAATATTCTTTACGAATATTGAACGAAAATAATATTCCTTACAAATATTGAACGAAAATAAAATTTCTTACGAATACGAAAAATAATATCGTAAGCGAATATGAAATAAATAATACTCCTTACCTTAAAAAGAGAGTATTCCGACTGGTATAGCGGATATATTTGAAGAAAACTTGCACTATTTTCTACACTCACAGCTTCCTTAAACTCTAAAGAAATACGCTTAATATTATAGAAGAAGAATTCTCTGATTCTGGTGTGATTTTCAATTCTAAACTAAGAATCCTATTTATAGGAGAATGGAAGGATACTATTTAGGAAATTCACGGATGCACAGTAAAGAAAATCACAGACAAATTCTTTACGGGCGAAACTAAAGAATTGTTTTTTGATTTTACAATGCTGCACTATGCAACACTATGCAGTACTATGAAACACTATGCAGTACTATGTAGTACTATGCAAATAATAAAATATAATATATTTTATTTTACATAAAAAACAAAACTTATTATAATATATATATATATATATATATATATATATATAAACAAAACTAAGATTACTTTCTACCGATAATTTTGAAAAATAGGTAAGTGGGGGTCCATATAATAAGCTAAATTTACAACAAATACTTCATAAAAATCCCCTCTATTTATCTCAACTCACTTGGCTTCACAAAATACCGTTTTAATAACATTCATCATTAATATTATAACTCACAATATTAACAACCAGATCATTCCCAGGAAAGAGGGGGCTTTCTGATAAGGGCTTCTCCTTATTGGCGCGTAATTAGGTGACCAAACTCCTTTCCTCGACAGAACTTTCTAGACATCGTCAATAATGCAAATAATAATATGAATAACTTTATCGTCTCAATTTTTGATTTAATAATATAAAATATTGTGACAATAATTGAATCAATAACGTGAGATACTATGCAACAATTACTGTGATAATAATTGAATAAAACTGAGTGACTTCTCACGTAAGTATCAATAATCAAAGATATTGTACAATACAGTGTGCTACTGTGTAACCACGCGTATTACTATACTTTTATCACCAGATATTTCAACAGTTAACGGTAAAACTTTCGCCATTATTTTTTGTAAAAAGTTATTTCTGTCATTTTCTAACTACGACAATAATTCTATTGTAGGGTCCACTAATGATTGTGTCGTCGTACGAATATTCCCTAATAAAATGAATATTCCCCGACTAATCAAATATTTTATGACAACTTGCTTACTTTGTAAAATTTATAAGTATTACCCATAACTATAACATTATATCAAATCCACACCTTATTATTCAAAATAATATTTAGAGAAAATTAATCTTTATTCATAAAAGTTAGGGGTCTTACAACCTCCCCTTCTTATGAAATTTCGTCCTCAAAATTGGTGTACGTACCTAGAATGTCGAACATGTGAGGATACCTTGTTTTTATTTCAGATTCGAACTCCCAGGTCATTTCCTCAATATCGTAATTTTTCCACAAAATTTTGACTTGAGGTGTAACCTTTGAGCGTAGAATATATTCCTTCTTATCCAAGATTTTAACAGGTACTTCTTCATACGTTAAATCTTTCGCTATCTCGTCTGGTTCCAATTCAATAATGCGGTTCGGGTCTTTCACATATTTTCGTAACATAGATATGTGAAAAATGTTAAAAACACGAGATATACTTGACGGTAAAGCGAGTCTATAAGCCACAGTTCCTACTCGGTCGAGGATTTTAAATGGACCAATGAATCGAGAGTTGAGATTTCCTCTCTTCGTCGATTATTGGTTCTAGAATAATACCTTATTGCACCTTCTTCTTCATATTCATCAACTCTGGGTCTGTAGCTTGAGCAACTATAACTTTATCGATTAAAGTCGATTCTAATCATATATTCATCATCTTCACGTGGGTCTCTGGAGTCTTTAACTCTATCTTCATCCTTTGCAAGTCATACCAATTGGGCCTTTGCATTGACAATATCGCACTCGTACTCGCATATGACCTTCTACTCAACGCGTCAACTACCACGTTCGCTTTTCCAAGATGGTATTGAATGGTATGATCGTAATCTTTCAATAGATCGAGCCAACGTCTTTGGCGCATGTTACATTCATTTTGGGTGAAGAAATATTTGAGGGTTTTGCACCAGGTTTAAGGTCGATACAAATTTTGATTTCACGCTCTAGGGGTAGACTAGGAAGTTCTTCAGGGAATATGTCAGGAAATTTATTAACAATAGAAATATCATTCAAATTTGACATATTTTTGTATAAATCCATGACATGGGCTAAGAAAGCTTGACATTCATTTTTTAATAAATGAATGGCTTTATGACTTGATATGACAGTGATTGACTTTAGTGGTTTGGTTGCTTGAATTCACATAATAGGTTGATTAAGAATATGAAAGCTAATAACCTTACGAAAATAATCAATTTTAGCATGATGAGTAGTTAACCAGTCGATTCCTAAAATTATATCAAATGCAAGTATTTTCAAAGAGATAAGATCGACAGGTAATGTGAGGGTACCGATTTGAATCATACAAGATTTATAAATAGTGAATGTAATGAAGCTTTCTCCCAACGGAGTTTCAACAGATAAGACAAAGTCTAATTTCTCTAGAGTCAAATTTAAACGTTGAACGCAAGTAAGTGAAATAAAAGAATGGGTACAACCGGTATCAAATAAGGTATAGACTTCGCAAGAGTTTATGATTAACTTACCCGTGATAACTTCGTTCGGGTTCCTCGCTTTTAAGGAAGTTACGAAAAATGCTCTCCCTTGAACTACCAGCTTTGACTTGTCTGGGACGGCTTTTGGTGTCTCAATCCCAGCTGGACTGGACTTCACTACACGACAAAATCGGGATAGGTGACCTTCTCTTCCGTAATTGTAACACGCTTTGGACTGCTACGTACAGTTTGGACTGATGTGTCCCTCCCCTCCGCATTTGTAGCATACGATCGGTGGTCGTTCTCCTTTCTTAACAACGGGTGCTAGTGCTGACGTCTTTCTATTATTATTGAATCTCCTCTTCTTAAAATTCCCACTTCTATTATCTTGGTCAGGATTACCACTGAAGTGGTTATCATTTCTGGCATATTGATTTCCTCCACGTTTGTTGTCATCGCTTCGATGACTGCTATCACTGGTATTATCATTTTGCCGGCTGCTCTCTCTTGGTTGGGTTGACTCATTATTGCGCTCCAATAACTGAGCCATATTCACAACATCTGAATACAAGCAAAGTTTGTGAGAAATGAGGTATTGCCGTATTTCGGGTTTCAAACCTCGCAGAAACATTCGCGTTATCCTCTCCTCATTATCAACCAAATGGGATGCAAACTGGGACAACTCGACAAACTTAGCCTCGTATTGTGACACATTTATATTGTTTTGTTCCAGCTTGATAAATTCCACTTCCTTCATGTGATGAATACTTTCGGGAAAGTACTTGTCGTTGAATAGTTGTTGAAACTTCTCTCAAGACATCTTCTGTGCGACAGGCTAAGTACATTTTACAGATTTCCACCAATGATCTGTCTTTCCTCGTGAAGGTGGCAAAGGGAACCTTTTGCTTCTCGGAGCATCCCAAGACATCAAATATCTTGGTGATCTGCTTAATCCACATCTCTTTCTTAAGTGGTTCTGGCTTTCCCAAAGACTCTGGCGGTCCCAGCTCCTTGAATTGCTTAGCAGTGACTAGTAGTGAGTTGACATGAGTCTCTCTCGTTTGGTGTTTCATAAATTCTAAAAAGCTCCTAAATGTACCATCGTTCGTCATTTTGTCGGTGTTGTTGTTTATACGAGGATTATTGCCTTCATGATGCACATTATCCTGGTTATTGATTGGCGGTGACTCAACGGTCTCATGTGCTCCATTGCTTATCTCAATAATTTCAGATGTCATTCTCAAATACTGCCACAAAACAAGAGTTAATTGATATGTCACATATTATCCCTATATTCTGATCGACCAATTAAATAACAAATAAACTTAGGTAGGTCAAACTAGCGAAGGATTTACCAGTCTCTCCCCTCCTAATTCTAGCCTCGAATCTCAGCCAGGGATCATATCCCTAAGCTTTGATACCAACTGTGACGCCCCCAAAATAGGTATACACAACCCATTCCGAGTCACCAAATACATGGTACATAATTCAAATACAAACTTAATTATACAACTGTCGTGTAAAATATGATAAAACGTAGCTGAGAGTTTTAACACAAATATTATCTCGTAGACAAAATTCAAACTCAAATGGGGTCCTCATTACAATTATTATCACACTATTTCATAGAATAGTGAGGACTACTACAGCCACCATCTCGGACTGTCACTCCATTACCCGACTAGTCCCGACTATGTTCTCATTTCCTGAAGAGAATAATGAAAACAAAGGGTGAGCTCAACTGGCTCAGTAAAAAATATTCTGACTAAGATAATGCAGAATAAATTATTGTTAGCCTTCAACATTGTTAAACTGATAGAATACAATAGACAATAAGTTTAACTGTAGCGGAATAAATAATTCATTAGAAGAGTCAACTAGAGCATGATATCTACTATTTTCTATGATTTAAAAGTTTATCATCAATTTTATCACTGTGACTCAACTCAATAAATAATCCATATCACTAAATTATCCATGCACTACGGGCCAAGGATATTCATTAGTATCACATCCACGAATTATCCATGCACTACGGGCCAAGGATATTCGTTATTATCACCAGTGGTCATGATCATGCGAACAACTATCCATCAATGCACTACGGGCCAATGAGGACTTTTACCACATCATTTGTAATATTACAGGTCATGATTATACCGATACATATTCATAATCATACCAATCAATAGTCCATCTATGCATTACGGGCCCAAGATGACTTTCATCACAATATAAGCATGAGAATGATGACTAGGATTGAGCAAAAAACGGGTATAACCGAATTACCGAACCGAACCGAAATAATTTAACCGAAATTTTTGGACAATTTGATTATTTTTAATATTTCGGTTATATCCGAATTTTTTTACGATTTTCAGTTAAGTTGTACGGGTTTTACTTTTGGGTTATTCGGTTAAACCGAATAACTGAACAACACTTGGGTTAATAAAATAATATGAGTCACAGTGTCAGCCCATTCAATATTCATTACTAATTTACTACTTTACTAAATTCTCGAAGACTCGAACTCTCAGATCAGATCTGAGATCTCTCAACTCTTAGTCTCAAGTCTCGTCTTCTCAAACTCTCGACCTCTCACTGTCTTAGAGTCTCAGATCTCTTAAGCCTCAAGTCTCGAACTCTCGAACTCTCGGCACCGACGACCCTTCATCTCGAACTCTCAGATCTCTCAAGTCGCAAGTCTCGGCCTTTCATCCGGTACGAATACCTTTCAGTCTTGCACTCATGACATGTTTTTAGTGTAAATAGTTTTTAACTTAGAATTTTAATTTGGAAAGGACGAGGTTGAAAGTCCTCACCCGATGAAGAATCCCTAGGGCCGATTCACATTACTTGTATTTGGAAGGGAAAAAAATTGTAGTAAGTATATGTTTAACACCTTGATTTTGAAGAAGAATGATGATCAGATATTATTTAATCACTAGTCTGTTCTGTTCTTAGACAGCTTTGTCCAGCTAAATCACTGGTAATTTGGTAAAAAAACAAGTCTTTTGGGGAACATGGATTTGCTATGGGTTTTACTGGTAATTATAGCAGTCTGATTCAAAGGGATAACACATGGGTTAAGGGTGTTGATCTTTCAACTAATTTCAAACATGAAAAAAAGAATCCATTGATCTACGAATAGGAGAAAAACTTCTGATAATCCTTTTTTTAAACCATTACTCCAATCACTGAATACTAAATAAATCATTGGTAAAAAAAATGATTCATGTTCTAATTTACAAACAAGATCCTAGCAAATAGCAATTCCCAGAAAATTAATCATTTTTTTCCCAATTCATATCAAACACACAGGTTACAACCCAATTCACTAATGAAATTTGTGGGTACCTGTGATCACCATGGGAGGTGCAACAGGAAATAGGGTCATCAATTAGAATGCAATGGTGAAATTTGTGGGTATAAATATAGTATGCAATAGGAAATTTATGGGTATCTGTGATCACCATGGTAACCAGTGATTTACCAGTGAATGCAATGGTGAAATTAAGTTCAATTGGATGTTAAGTAATTGCAATAGTTTTATAGTTTTCAGTTTCTATTTTTCCCTCTCATACTTTTTGCTATAACTGTTTCTTTCCTCTTCCATTTCCTTGATTGTTTTGTTCTGGAATGTTGTTCTGCACAGACTGCACTGCATTGATTCATTATGGATGACATTAAATTATTACTTGTACTTTTGGAAACAGGTGAGTGATTTTTTAGGAACTTTAAGACAAAAGATACTTCAACTGAAAAAGCTATACTTACTTTTGGAAACAGGTGAGTGAGTTCTATCAAACAATTAGTACAAATATTGTTTGCTTCTCCCATCTATGAGTTCATTTTAGCTGATTTCCTTTGATTTGATCCCTTATTAATTAATTTCAGTTGATGTACACTTTTTAAACTCTCGTTGTTACTGTTTGAAATTTTTAGATGATGTCAAGAAGTATTTTAAATGATTTGCATATGGTGGATGATACAGACGAGCCTGACCTTGATGACCTTGATGCAATTGGACATGAGAAAGAGGGGGGGTGACAGTGTTCCCACCCCTACCCCCACAAGTACAAAGAGTACGGGACAGTCAGAAAATATAAAGCTACAAAGAAAGAGGATGACACCTAGATCCAAGGTGTGGACTGAGGGGCACTTCATTCCAGTTAAAGATAATGATGGTAATGTCATCAAAGGTAAGTGTACTTATTGTGGAAAAGAATTAGCTGCTGATTCATCTTCAAATGGCACTACTGCTTTAAGAAATCACTTTAGAACTTGTAAACAAAATCCCACCAACATGGATAAAGCTCAACCCCAACTTGTAGGAATTAAAGAGGGTGAGGGGGAGAGAGGGGCATGAGAGAGTACACTCACCACTTGGAGGTTTGACCAAGAAGTTGTTAGGGCAGCCGTTATTTACCATCTTATTGCAGATGAGCTTCCTTTCAAACATGTTGAGAAAGATGGTTTTAAACGACTTATGCAAGCTACATGTCCTAGGTTTCAGTTGCCTTCACATTTTACATTTGCTAGAGACTGCATTCATTTGTATGATAATGAGAAAATTAAGCTGAAAACATTCCTTAGAAAAAATTATGAACGTGTTTGCCTCACTACTGATTCTTGGACTTCCAATCAACGCTTGAATTATGTGTGTTACTGCCCATTTTATTGATGAAAATTGGAAATTGCATAAGAAAATCTCAAATTTTTGAACCATCACAAGTCATAAGGGGAAGGACATTGGGGAAATGGTTGAGTCTTGTCTAAAAGAGTGGGGACTTTGTAAAGTTATGACACTCATATAGATAATGCTAGCTCAAATGATACGGCAGTTGCTTACTTGAGAGAGAGATGTACATCTTGGAAAACCAATGTCTTGGGTGGTAAGTTCATTCACATGAGATGTATAGCTCACATTATTAATCTTGTTGTGAATGATGGGTTGAAGTTGATTGAGAAATCTGTTGAGAATGTTAGACGTGTAGTGAAGTATGAAAAACAATCCCCAGCTAGGTTCAAGTCATTTAAGGACTGTATTGAGTATTGTGGTCTTCAAGACAAGAAAGGCTTAAGTCTAGATTGCCCAACTAGATGGAACTCTACTTACTTGATGTTAAATTCGGCCTTAAAGTACAAAGAATCTTTTGATCGATTTGGATTTGAAGATCGTGGCTTTGTAAAAGAGATGGGGGCCAAGATATTCCAATGGACTCGGATTGGAATAGGGCTAAATTGTTTGTGAGATTCTTAGAACATTTTTATAATCTCACTGTGCGTATTTCGGGCTCATCTTATGTCACATCAAATAATCCATTTCATGAAATAAGTGAAACTTATATTATTTTGAGTGAGTGGGAAAGAAGCAATGATAGAGAATTGAAAAAAATGGCCAAAGCAATGAAAAGAAAATATGATAAGTCAATGGGAAATGTTACAAAGATGAATATGTTGTTGTATATTCCCGCTGTGCTTGATCCTCAGTCTAAGTTGAGTTTTGTTTAATTTGGTTTAGACGAAATGTATGGAGATGATGAAATTGAAGTTGAAGATCCGTTGGAAGGTATGGGAGTAGATCTTCATTTTGATATTGATAATGAAGATAGGGATTTAAAATATCAAGCAAGTAATAGGGCCACGGGGATAGAGATTGCCGATGGTGTGAAGAAAGCAATGGAAGATTTGTTTAATGAGTACAAAAAAAAGTATTCAACTCAAGAAAGTGGGCCAAGTAGCACATCAAGTTTAAGTAACATGTCATCCCAAGGTTCTAATTCAATGGAATCTCAAAATATAAATAGACTTATGGATAAGTTCAAAAAGCGTCGGACCGGAGTGATACTCGGAGAAAAATCGGAGTTGGACAAATATTTAAGTGAAGATGTGGAAGAAGCCGATGAGTCTTTCGAT
Organism: Panax notoginseng; assembly: GCA_016801055.1. Classification (NCBI taxonomy): domain Eukaryota; kingdom Viridiplantae; phylum Streptophyta; class Magnoliopsida; order Apiales; family Araliaceae; genus Panax; species Panax notoginseng. Next base: position 106,266,741 of record CM029023.1, on the reverse strand, counting down.
ATTTTGGTGTGGTGGAAAAGCTAATAGTGCAAGATTCCCTATCCTTACACGTATTGCCCGTGATGTGTTGGCTATTCCCATTTCTACTGTTGCTTCGGAATTCGCATTTAGCACGGGGGGGGGGCATTCTTGATGCATTTAGGAGTTCATTGTCTCCTAATATGGTGGAAGCTCTCATATGTGCTCAAGATTGGATTAAAAAGAAGAATTGTATTGATGTGGAGGAAGATAACGACTTTGCCGATAAACTTGAGTGTGGTAATAATTATTGTTTATGTTTATTTTATTGAACTAATAAAACAATTTATAAAAATAATGTGTTTAATTATTTTTTTCATTTTTCAGCAATTTCCAAGTTGACCCTTGCTACTAATGATGCTAATGTTTCCGCGAGGACCATGACTCAACTTAATTAATGAGGTAAATTCATCTCTCGATTCATTATTGCAATTTAATTTTTAATTTTGAGCTTCTAAGTTGTTATTCCTGTTATGGTTCTGTTTTGTTTGTCACTGACTGTGATAATAGACATTGGATTATTAGCTCCCAAGCTGTATACTTGTGGTAATTATGCAATTTTATATCATAGTTACATCCTCCAAGTCCTACTGCTTGTTGTAATTTGATTCTTAATTTGCTTGGCCTTAATGTGATGAATGCTGCTACAAGTTTCATATCAACCCAAGATTTCTTTTAGGGTTTTGGATACCACTATATCCAGCTGGTTTATAATTTTTTGTACTTTCTGTTGATTAAAGTAAAGAATTCTTCTTATTTGTAATATTTTTGATTTTCTTTCTAATTCCCACATTCAGTGCAGAGATAGAAGAAAGCTATTTACCTTTTATGAAGCCTTTATAAGTATCGTTTTGGTGGAAAATAAACAATAGAGATACTTTTGTGGATCAAATAGAGGTGATTTTGTTCTTCCGATATGCTAAAGTTGCAGTTGTTTGTATCAGTTTAGGTCCTGATGAAGTATTTATGTGGCCAGATCTGCTGAGTCTTTTAGATGGAAAACAAACTGCTTTCAAACACGATGGCTGTGACTGTGAGAAGTCAGGTTAGCAGCAGCTGTTGCCATATGCGTGATGTGTTGGCTGAAATAATACTATATATCTCTTGGAATCGAGTTTGAATCTTTCTTTGTTTTCTTTCCAGCATGGCAGTAAAAACAAACTCAACAACAACAAACTCAACAACAACAGCAACAAGTGGTAGGAGGTGCATGTCAAACTCAATAGCAGCAGCATCAAATGCTCAACAGCAGGAACACTGTGCTCAATAGCAGCATTATGTTTATGGTGTTAAACTGTTAATCATGTAGGAACACTGTGTTTTGCTGTTATCTGTCGAGTGTCGACTGTATTTCATGTTTTTGTAATATGTAGTTGACTGTCATTCATGTTTGCTGCTAACTGAGTCTTTTGTAATATGTAGGCTACATAATGTAATTGACTGTCATTCAATTCACTGGACTGCAGTACTGCTGTTAATTGACAAATGCCAAATCTTTTAAATTCGGTTATTAATTGAATAACCGAGTAACCTATTCGGTTATTCGGTTATTACAGATTTCGGTTAATTGTTCGGATATCTAAAACAGGGTAGTTTCGATTTTCGAGTATAACCGAAATTCTTATTTGGTTCGGTTATTATCCGAATGCTCACTCCTAATGATGACAATGCTATAAGAATTCAATTAAATGAGAGCAATGATAAATTTTAAAGATTTATAATTCAATTTATCCAGAATTCAATAATGTCCAAATTATCAACATGATACTGCTTTGTGGAGTAAAATTTAAGAATAATATTGTATCAAAAATAATTTGGACAGAAAAGAAATCAATTTTTATCATGAATAGTACCTCGAGTGAATAGTACCCGAGTGAATATTACTTCGTGAATAATACCCCGTGAATAGTACTTCTTGAATAGTACCCCGACGTGAAAGATTAAAATTTAAAAAGAATATTTAGAAAAATATTCTTGTGAAAAGATACTAGATGAAGCACAAATTTTAAGGATATTCTACTAATTTCAAGGAGTATAGAAGCAATACTTTAGCAAAATAAGTGTAGAATTTGAAATCTGAAATGAAATAATATTACTTACATACTACACAGTATGGAAGAAAATATTATTTCTTACGAATATTGAACAAAAATAATATCCCTTACAACTGTTGAACGAAAATAATATTCTTACGAATATTGAACGAAGATAATATTCCTTACGAATATTGAACGAAAATAATATTCCTTACGAATATTGAACGAAAATAAAATTTCTTACGAATACGAAAAATAATATCGTAAGCGAATATGAAATAAATAATACCCCTTACCTTAAAAGGAGAGTATTCCGACTAGTATAGCAGAGATATTCTTGAAAAAAACTTGCAATGTTTTCTACACTCAAAGCTTCTTTAAACTCTAAAGAAATACGCTCAATATTATAGAAGAAGAATTCTCTGATTCTGGTGTGATTTTCAATTCTAAACTAAGCATCCTATTTATAGGAGAATGGAAGGATACTATTTAGGAAAATCACGGATGCACGGTAAAGAAAATCAAGGACGAATTCTTCACGGGCGAAACTGAAGAATTTTTTTTTAATTTTACTATGCTACACTATGCAGCACTATGCAATACTATACAGTACTATGCAAATAATAAAATATAATATATTCTATTTTACATAAAAAATAAAACTTATTATAATATATATATATATATATATATATATATATATATATATATATATAAAATACAAAATTGAGATAACTTTCTACCGATAATTTTAAAAAATAGGTAAGTGGGGGGTTCATATAATAAGCTAAATTTACAATAAATACTTCATAAAAATCCCCTCTATTTATCTCAACTCACTTGGCTTCACAAAACACATTTTTACTAACATTCATCATTATTATAACTCACAATATTAACAACCAGATTATTTTTAAGAAAGAGGGGGCTTTCCGATAAGGACTTCTCCTTATTGGCGCGCAATTAGGTGACCAAACCACTTTCCTCGACAGAACTTTCTAGCCATCATCAATAATGCAAATAATAATATGAATAACTTGGTCGTCTCAATTATTGATTTAATAATATAAAATATTGTGACAATAATTGAATCAATAACGTGAGATACTATGCAACAATTACTGTGTCAATAATTGAATAAAACTGAGTGACTTCTCACGTAAGCATCAATAATGAAAGATACTGTACAATACCTTATGCTACTGTGCAACCACATGTATTACTGTACTTTTATGACCAGGTATTTCAACAGTTAACGGTAAAACTTTCACCGTTATTTGTATAAAAAGTTATTTCTGTCGTTTTCTAGCTACAACATTAATTTTGTTGTGGGGTCCACTAATGATTGTGACGTCATACGCATATTCCCTTATAAAATGAATATTCTCCGACCAATCGAATATTTTATGACAACTTGCTTACTTTGTAAAATTTGTAAATATTATCCACAACTATAACATTAAATCAAATCCACACCTTATTATTCAAAATAATATTTAGAGAAAATTAATCTTTATTTATAAAAATTGGTGTCTTACATCTACCCTTTTCCTTTTTACAAAAGATTTTACAACAATTTGCTTCTAAAATAAGTAGATAAAATTTAGTACAGATATATAAAAATTTAAATAAATTTTATATTTAAGGCTTCTAAAATAAGCAGATATCAGTTAAAGATCAAATATATTTATAAAAGTTCAAAGACTTTTATACTTGAGAAACTATGCTTCTTTGTAAGCAAATAGTAATTCATGCTTTGATCAAATAATGCTTATGTGTAAGCAAATATGTAAATTATACACTGTTATAAAAGTTTAAATAACTTTTATATTTTGTGAAAAATGCTTCTTGAATAAGTAAATAGGTCAATTTTAGCTTTAGCTCAAAAATGCTTCTGTATAAGCAGATATATAGTTTAATACAAATTTATAATGAATTATTTATTCTTTATGGATTAAAGAAAAGTCACTTTAAGTTTAAATATAAAAGTTTAAATAACTTTTATATTTAGAGTGAAAATGCTTCTGAGCAAGCGGATAAGTTGTTTTAAGCTTTTGAATAAAATATGCTTATATTTAAGCAGATATATTCACTTAAGTTTATGATATAAAAGTTTAAATAACTTTTATATTATGTAATAAGTATTTTATGAATAAATGAATTTATGATCAAATACTTGTGATGACAGATATCAAGTATAATAAATAAATCAGTTAAGCAATACTTGATATAACAAATATATTTGTTTAATTCAGATAATATATAATAATATTTTATCTATTATGTGATTTATAAATAAATTCACTTAGTACTATAAGAAATCATACGGTTCAATTCCCTCACTTAAGAGGAATATCTCCATAGCTTTTCGACGTCTAAGTTTGACAGAATTTATAATTTCACAATTGATATTTATATATATATTTTTGATAGATCACTTAGATATTTAAATTCGGTTCGGATGATTCACTCTTTTAAGAGGAATACCTGTGTGTTGTTTTGAACTATCAAGTGTAGATCTATTTTATGATATTTATATAAATAATATCAAATAGAAAGCCACTTAGTAATATAAGGAATCGTATGGTTCGATTCCCTCACTTAAGAGGAATATATCTCCGTAGTCTTGTGGCGTCTAAGTATACCTTTTTATTTGATAAATAGATGAAATATATATATACACATATATATATATATATATATATATATATATATATATATATATATATATATAATTATGTATATTAATTTATATTCGTATATCTATAAATATAAATAAGCAAGAGATAATTCAAATAAAGTAAATCAAACAACTTATCTCAATATGCTTAGACTCATTTCCTCTTCTCAAATGATTAGAACTTTGATAAGAAGAGAGAGAAAGTATCTTAGAGAGAGAGTATGTAGGAGAAAATAAGCTTTTCTTTTCAAGTGAATTAGAAAATTAAAAATGAAAGAAAGACCTTCTATTTATAGATTTTTGAGGTTGGATGCAAAATGGTAATTTTGAAATCAATGGTTAGGATTGCTTCAATTTAAAATGAACGGCTTAGATGAATTATTATAGCACACGGATTGCCAACTTGTCGCCCACCAAAAAATTCTTCAACCTTCATTTAATGAGCACATTTATGAACAAATATATATATATATATATACACACACACGTTATATATATATATATATATATATATATATATATATATATATATATATATATATCACATTGGTAATAATTATATACTTAAAGCAAAGTATTTTGCAAGTTTATTTTCGGATAAAGGAGAGTGGTAAAAACCGTAGATTTAATTGTCCGGATGGGATATACTCTCTCTGTTCCTAAAAGATTGTCGTTTAAGGTTTTGACACATGGATTAAGAAAGTATCATTTACCAAGTAAAATTTTTTTGAATTTCCATCACTACCCCTTTATGAAAAATTGAAAACAATTAATACAAGGGAGAGAATTTCTTGGGACAATGAGAGAAGGTAGGGGTAATATAGAAAAGTAAATAATTTACTCTCCTCGAAAGTTATAAACGATAAATTTTTTGGAACAATTTTTTTCTTCTAAAACGACAATCTTTTAGAAATGAAGGGAGTAAATAAGTACACGCGAATTACTTAATTTAAGACATTTGGTCCTTTGAATTTTTGACCAATTTATGCATTTATTGTCCACATGTCTAAAATGAATTAAGCAATCTCTAGCCTCTCAATTTCGGCCAACACAAGCTTTTAATGCTCAACAAATGACTTTTTCCCAAAAAGCATGTCCCATTTCATTCCCAGCATATGCAATTTTCGGTTAACAACATAAAGGCATAAACCTTGGGCATTTAATTCTTCCACATGGGCATTACTTAACGCTTTATATTTCCCATGCATACATTTTACTTTCTCCGTCTCTATTTAAATGACGTTTTAGAGTTTTTTATTTATCCCTAATTAATTGACATTTGTTTAAATTTAGGAGAATTAATGACAATTTTTTCAAAATTACCCCTCATTACTCTACCTATTTTTTTTGGTACTTTAAACTTTTGTGATATGATAAATTAATGATTTAAGGGTATTATAGACAATTGAGTACTATATTTAATTCTTTTCAATTATTATCTTAATTCTTGTACTCTTCTCTAAAACGTTATTTAAATAGGGACGGAGGGAGTATATATATATACACACGGTTTACACACATATACACACAGCTTATTTTTATCTCATGCATGCAACCATAATTTTTTAACATTTTATATTAAATTATCAAGATCAAGAAAATCAATTCAATAAGATTTAGAAAATATTTTTGGTCAAAGTAAATAAGATAATTAAAATAAAAAATCACATGGAGAAAATTCTACCCTTTTAATTAATTAATTTACTAATTATTGTTATCATCAAATAAATCTAAAAGTTAGAGACCCAACAATCTCCCCCTTTTTGATGATGACAATCAACTAAAAATATTTTCTATAAAAGCTCCCCCTAAATTTATGAAATCATCAAAAATTTAAATTTTTGAAAAATTAACATGCAACAATATATAATAGTTCATGTATTTAGCATGTGATAGCATAAAGAAAATAATGCTATTTTCTTCTGTCAATAATATTTTTCTTCTCCCACTTTGTCATCATAAAAAATTGGGTGGGTGGGTGGGTGGGTGGGTGGGGGGGGAAGAATAGTATAGATTACTTTTCAGAACCTACATAAGAAGAGATTAAAATCTGAAAAAAAAATTCTTTTAAAGATTTAGTTGCCTATTTGTCTTTTGAACGAACGGTAGGAAGCTTGCATGATTTGAATTTTTGTGGTTGCTTCTAATTGACCCAAATTAATATACAGGAATGGAGATTATTTATCGTTAGATGTATAGAAATTTAAATGAACGTTCCACATTAAATCTATTATATATATATATATATATATATATATATATATATATATATATATATTAAAGAGAATAGATTTAAATATTAAATATATTTTAAAAAAAATAGTTATATATATATATTTAAAAAATATTTATATAGTAAAATTTTACACAATTAAATATTAAAAGTTACTACTAGGTTCTAATTAATTAATAACATATATATTTAAATGCATAAGTAATTATGAGAAAACTGACATGTGCCACTTGTACTTGAACAATTATGCTGACCTACATAGTCAGAATCTTTTTTACCTGATTTGATTTTCAATCCTAGGAAGATAATTCTCCCTTCATGTTCATTTCAAAATCCTTACACATGTTTTCAGAGATATCATTTCACAAAGTAATATCAATAGATCCAACAATGATGTCGTCAGTTATTTTTACTAGAGTTAGCTCCAAGACATACCTTCAACATTTATCAATTTTACGAACTGGTACCCTTTAATAAGAAGGGTCCTTTAGGTGAGTTTTTCATTTTATATAAGGAACATTTGTGTTTTCTTTTACAAAAATGGGTACAGGATAATCAATCTTAGTAGACACGAGCAATTTATGAGTAGCAGGTCGATAAGATGCATTATTTACTCTATTTTTATATCTTGAAAAACTTTGATAAAAACTTCTATAAGTTTTTTGACTTTTATTTATCTAATAATTATAAAACTCTTTCCTTGTATTAATAATTGGTGCAATGTGCGTTCCTTTACGCACCCAAATCATTTTTCCTTTATAATTTTCATTTCGAGCATTACACATGTGAAAAAAATGACCATTTCTATTACAGTAAGAACATTTAGTAAATAGAGATGTATGATTTTCTTTTTCTTTACTTTTAACATGATAGAGTTCTTTATTTTTTTCTTTTACTTAATTCTCCAATATATCCTAATCCTTCTTTGTTAGATCCACATCTTTATAAATTAAGTATGACATCAAGATTTTCTTTCCCTTTTGTGAACTTAAGAACTATAATATTTAAATCGTCATGTTCTTTAGTTAAGATATTAATTTGATCTATTAAAAAAGAATCTTCATTTTGTTTTTCTAATTTTAACTTTACAGATGAATTTTCAAGATTGAGATTTTTAATATCTCCACTTAACACTTGATTTTTTATTTGAGTATTTTCATTAATTACGGCAAGTCAATTTTCTATTTCAAGATCTTTATTTATTTTTCTAATTTTTCTTTTAGTAAATCATTTTCTAGTTTTTCTTCATTTAGACTTTCATTAGTTATAATCAAGTTTGCATTTTCTATTTCCAGAGTTTTGTTAATTTTAATTAATTTTTCTAATAAAAATTTTAATTTAATAAAATCTTCTTTAATAATTTTATTATCTTCATATAAACAATTATATGCTTCTTGTAGTTTATGGCGTTTTTCATTTATATTATCTAAGGTATGCGTGACAAATGAAGTACTAGATAATTGATGTTCAAAATTTACCTTAGATCTTGGTGATGACTCATTGTTTGCCATTAAACACAGATTTGCAATTTCCGTAGTTTGTTCAGCAACTTCTTCATCATATCTTTCTTGATCTACAAGTAAAGTTTTGAAAGCAATTCTTTTCCTTTTGAGGTCTGTATATGATCCTGCTTTTTCGACTAACATGTGGACTTCGTGGGCACGAAGATTTTCAATAAGGCTATCAAGAGAATAAGTAGTTAGGTCTTGCCTTTCCTTAATAGCAATAACCTTCATTTTCCAGATGGATGGAAGGACTTTAAGAATTCTTCTGTTTTTCTCAACTGTATATGCTTTCCCTAGATGTTCCAGTTCATCAATGATTCTAAAAAAAACGTGTTTCCATATCAATGATTTTTTCACCTTCTTCCAGCTTGAAATTTTCATACTCCTAGATTAGAGCATCTTTTATGGTTTCTTTAATATGATTAGTTCTTTCATAGGTTAGAATCAACTTTTCTCATATTTCTTTTGCATTCTTGCAATTGCTAACTCTTTTGTATTCTTTTTCAATGAGAGCACTAGTCAACACTTGTTCAGCTATGGATGCAATGTTTATTGCCTTTTCATCATCAATAGTGAATTCATCAACATCTTTCTCAATGATCTTTTCTCCTACGATTTTTGTAGAAACTTTTACACCTCGTTCTATTGCAAGCCAAACTTTGATTTCTTGTGATTTGGCATAGATTTTGAATTTGCTCTTCCATGTGACAAAATTTGTGCCATCAAATAGTAGAGGTCTGGTTATTGATAGTCTTTTTTTGTAACTAGTAGCATTGTAGGCCATAGATAGATCTACTATTAGGTATGTCACTGCACATTATTTCCCATTATAGATCAATAATTCATATTATTTGAATAATATTATTAGATAGCATTATAGGCAATGTCTAGAAAGTTTTGTCAAGGAGAGGTTTGGTCACCTAATTGCGCGCCAGTAAGAAAAAATCCTTATTGGAAAGCCCCCTCTTTCTTGGGAACGACCTGATTGTCATAATTGTGATTCTGTAAAATTATTTATGAATAATTAGTTATTGATTTATATGATAAGAAAATATTAATTTTATGTGGATATGAATGATGGATATATTTATTTTGGTTATAAATGAAGGAATAAATGCCGAGGTATTTTATCAGTATTTTGTCAGAATGGAGGTATTAAAAATCGTCCGTATGTGGATTTCGGACATTTTCTGTTTGGAATTTGGAAAAACTTAAACTTACAAAGTTGTAGAGAATTAAATTTCCTATAGAAAGCACCCGAGATTTGAATTTTTCTGATAAAAGGGCTATTTATTATGAATTATTGAAGTTTTGAAAATAAATATTTTTATTTAAATATGGGTGGGCCCCACTTTTGGTTGGGGAGCAATGAAATGTGTTGGAATTTATTTTCAAAAGTGGTGGGCTTGAATAGTAGCAGGTAAAGCCATCAGGTAGCAGGTTAGTCTGCTATGGCGTTCTAAGCATTTTCCTATAAATAGGGTACTTAGTTAGAATTAAAAATCACACCAGAAACAAGTTTTATCTATTTCTCTCTCTATATTATCGAGCGTATTTTGTGAGTATTTAGATACTTTGTGAGTTGCTATTCATCAGTGCAAGTTTCCTTCTACTTTACGTCCGATATCCCGATCAGAAGTACTGTTATTTTGAGGTAAGGGATGTTATTTTCTTCATAACGATGTTATTCTTTCAATATCATTATACCGAAATATTGGTATAGATTTTATTGTGAAATTTCTACCTTTTTGTGTCGGGGTTAGTATTCACGTATACGGGACTATTCACGAATATGACACTATTCACTGAAAAATGAAAATTTTGCTTTTTGTCCAAGATGTCTATTATGGTTACTATCTTTGATTGTATCCATGTTTTGATCATTATTTTTGAATTCTGCTTCAAAATTGGTTATTACGAAGTATTATTAAACTTGGATAAACTGTAATACGAATTCTTAATATTTGTCCTTTTGTCTCACTTGGATTCGTTTTTTTTAAGATATTTTTCATCATCCTCAGTCCTAAATGATGATATTACTTAATATCTTTGGCCTGTAGTGCAAAGATGAATGATTACCTAATGAATATTTTTAGCCCGTACTGTAAAGATGAACAGGTGTTGAGATGAACATAACCAACTGGTGATACAAATGAATATCTTTGGTCTATAGTACAAAGATGAATATTTGATTCAGGATATATATTGATTGATGTTACAGGGATAAAATATTGATGATGGACTTTTAAATCTTAGAAGATAGTAGAATTCTTTCTCTACTTGACTCTTCTAATGGATTTCTGTTTCCGCTGCAGTTGTTGATCTAAAACTTGTTGTCTATTATATTTTATTAGATTTTTTCCTGTTGAAGACTAATAATAATTTGTTGTATATTATCTTAGTCATAATATTCTTTACTGGGCTAGTTGAGCTCACCCTTTTCCTTTTTGTTCCATTATTCTTCTCAGGAGGAGAGAATTTAGCAAGAACTAGTCGGGGTATGGAGTGATGATTCAAGATAGTTATTTTAGTAGTCCTCACTATTTTATAAAATAGTGTATCAATAATTGTAATGAGGACTTATTTTGAGTTTGTATATTGTCTAATAGGCAATATTTGTATTCAAACTAACAGTATATGTGTTGTCGTATTTTACACGATAATTGTATTACTGAAGTTGTATTTGTTTCCGTACCATGTATTTGGCGACTCAAAATGGGTGATGTATACCTATTTTGGGGCATCACAGTTGGTATCAAAGCTTAGGGATATGATCACTGGCTGAGATGTGAGACAAAAACTAGGAGGGGAGAGATGGGGAATTCCTTCGTTAGTATGACCTGACTAAGTTTATTTGGTATTTATTTGGTCGGTCAGAGTATAGGGATAATATGTGACATGTCAATTAACCCTTGTTTTGTGGCAGTATTTGATAATGGCAACTGGAAATATTAACAATGGAGTGAATCAGACTGTGGAGACACCTTTAATCACCACCCAGGGGAACGTGCAACAGGAAGGCGATATTCCTCCTATAAATAATACTACCGAACAAATGATGAATGATGGGATGTTTAGAAGCTTTTACAGTTCATGCAAAATCAGACGAGGGAGACTCGTGTACAAAATACAGGTGAAAATGACAGCAACGCGTGGCTTGTCACAACCAAGCAGTTCAAAGAGTTGGGATCACCAGAATTTGCGGGAAAGCCAGATCCGATCAAGGCGAAAATGTGGGTCAAGCAAATTACCAAGATATTCGATGTCTTGGAATGCACGGAGGAACAGAAGGTTCCATTTTCCACCTTTATGTTCCGCGGTGAGGCAGACTACTGATGGGAGTCTGTGAAACATACCCAGCCTGACGCACTCAGCATGTCCTGAGAAATATTTTAGAAACTGTTTAACGACAAGTACTTTCCTGAAAGTATTTGTCATATGAAGGAGGTAAAGTTTATTAGACTGGAACAAAACAACATGATGGTGTCCCAATACGAGGCAAGGTTCGCAGAGTTATCCAGGTTTGCACCTCATTTTGTAGAGAATAAGGAACGAATGACGAGGATATTTTTGAGAGGTCTGAAACCCGAGATTCGGCAATATCTTATCTCTCATAAATTTTCTTTATATTCAGATGTTGTAAACAGAGCTCAATTATTAGAGCGAGATAATGAGTATGTTCAACCAAGGGACCACAACCAGGGTCATACCGGTGGCGGCAGTCATCGGAGCAATGAAAACCAGTATGGAGGAAAATATTCGGACAAAAGCGGTAACAACTCTGGTGGTAATCGTGGCCGTGATAATAGAAGGAGCGAGTCGGGAGGAGATTTCAAAAGGAGAAGGTACAACAATGATAACGTGAAGACATCACCACCAACATTAACTGTTTCTAGGGGAGGAGAATGACCACCGATCGTATGTTACAAATGCTGAAAAGAGGGATACATCAGCCCAAACTGCCCACAATAATCCAAGGTGTGTTATATTTATGTAAAGGAAGGTCATATAGATAGAGACTGTCTTGTAGCAAAACCAAGTCCAACGAGAATGATGACTCTGAAGGCTGTTTCGGACAAGTCAAAGTTCCTGAAAGGGCGTTTGTCGTGACTGCCCAAAATGCGAGGAACCCAAACGAGGTGGGTAAGCTAATCATAAACTCTTGCGAAATTTATACCTTATTAGATATTGGTTCTACCCATTCTTTTATCTCTCCTGCTTGTGCTCAACGTTTGAACTTGATTCCGGAGAAATTAGACTTTGACTTATCTGTTGAAACTCCGCTAGGAAAAACTTTCGTTACATCTACTATTTATAAATCTTGCTTGATTCAAGTTGGTACCATCACATTACCTGCCGATCTTATTTCGTTGAAAATTCTTGCATTTGATGTGATTTTGGAGATTGATTGGTTAACGATGCATCATGCTAAAATTTATTATTTTCGTAAGGTTGTTAGTTTTCATATTCCTAACCATCCTATTATTCGAATTCAAACAACCAAACCATTAAAGTCAATCACTGTCATATCAAGCCATAAAGCTATTCGTTTATTGAAAAACGGATGTCAAGCTTTCTTAACCCATATCACGGAATTGAACAAAAACACGTCAGATTTGAATACAATTTCTGTTGTTAGTGAATTTCTTGACGTATTTCCTGAAGAATTTCCCGGTCTACCCCCAGAATGTGAAGTTGAATTCTTTATTGACCTTGAACCTGGTACAAAGCCCATTTCTAAAATCTCATATCGAATGGCTCCTATTGAACTTCAGGAGTTAAAGGTCCAACTACAGGAGTTGTTGGACATCGGTTTCATTCGTCCTAGTACATCTCCTTGGGGTGCTCATGTGTTATTCGTGAAGAAGAAAGACGGGAGTATGCGACTTTGTATTGACTACCGAGAATTGAACCATGTTACTATCAAGAATAGGTATCCGCTTCCTCGCATTGATGACCTGTTCGACCAGTTGCAAGGAGCACAATTCTTTTCAAAGATAGATCTTCGTTCTGGATATCATCAGCTGAAGATTAAAACTGAGGATATTCCTAAGACTGCTTTCAAAACTCGGTACGGGCATTATGAATTCTTAGTCATGTCTTTTGGAATGACTAATGCTCCTGCTGCTTTCATAGATATGATGAACCGTGTGTTCAAAGAATATTTGGATCAGTTCGTTGTTGTCTTTATTGATGACATCCTCATCTATTCCAAAAGTCGTGAAGATCATGAGCGCCATTTGAAGCTGGTACTTCAAAGACTTCGTGACAACAAGCTATATGCCAAGCTGAAGAAATGCGAGTTCTGGCTTGAGGAAGTAACATTCCTTGGGCACGTGGTGTTAAAACATGGAGTATCTATTGACCCGACGAAGATTGAAACAATACAAAGTTGGGACCAACCGAAGTCGGTGACCGAAGTACGTAGCTTTCTGGGCTTAGCTGGTTATTATCGGAGATTCGTGGAAGGATTTTCTCGAATCGCTACTCCGTTAACTCAGCTGACTCGTAAAGATATAAAATTCGATTGGAGCGAGGATTGTGAGAAGAGTTTTTAAGAACTCAAGAGGAGACTCATTTCGGCACCTGTTGTGACAATACCATCTGGTTCAGATGGATATGTTATCTACAGCGATGCTTCAGGAAAAGGGTTAGGATGTGTTCTCATGCAACATGGGAAAGTCATAGCCTATGCCTCGCGACAACTCAAAGAATATGAGAGGAATTATCCTACTTATGATTTGGAGTTGGAAACAGTCGTTTTCGTGTTAAAGATCTGGAGACACTACTTGTATGGGGAGAAAGTGGAGATCTATACAGATCATAAAAGCCTTAAATATTTCTTCACCCAAAAGGAACTTAACATACGGCAACGACGTTGGCTCGAGCTGTTGAAAGATTATGATCATACCATCCAATATCATCCTAGAAAAGTAAATGTAGTAGCTGACGCATTAAGTAGAAGATCATATGCGGCTACGAGTGAAATGTTGTTAACACAAAGGCCCATTTTGTATGACTTGCAAAGGATGGAGATAGAGGTAAAGGCTCCAAGTACCCGCGTGATTATATCAAGCATACGAGTAGAACCGACTTTAATCGATAAAGTTAAAGCTGCTCAAGCTACGGACATGGAGCTGATGCATATGAAGAAGAAAGTGCAAGAAGGTGCTATTCCAGAAGCAAGAATTGATGAAGAAGGAATACTTCGAGTCAACTCCAGACTTTGTGTTCTTAATGATTCTGACTTGAAGCATAGAATCATGATGGAGGCACACAACACACCATTTGCAATCCATCCTGGGAGTACCAAAATGTATCATGATCTTCGACATATATTTTGGTGGAGCAATATGAAGAGAGAGATCGCGGAGTTTATCTCGAGGTGTTTAACTTGTCAACGTGTAAAGGCGGAGCATCAAGTGCCAAAGGGTCCATTGCAACCACTTGAGATTCCGAAATAGAAGTGGGAACACATTACTATGGATTTCGTTACGGGTCTTCCCAAGGTTTCTCAAGGCATAGATGCGATTTGAGTTATTGTCGATAGATTAACCAAGTCTGCTCATTTCTTTCCTATACGGGAGACTTATTCACTTGAACGTCTTGCTAGTATATACGTAAATGAGATTGTGAGATTGCATGGCATGCCAGTATCCATAGTTTTGGATCGTGATCCAAGATTCACTTCACGATTTTGGGTTAGCTTACAGAAAGCTATGGGCACGAATTTACGATTCAGTTCGACTTACCATCCTCAAACAGATGGACAAACTCTTGAAGATCTATTAAGACTCTGTGTCCTAGATTTCAAAGGGAGTTGGGATAAGTACCTATAATTGGTGGAATTCTTCTATAATAACAGTTATCAAGCAAGTATAGGCATGGCTCCATTCAAGGCGTTGTATGGAAGAAAATGTCGTTCTCCAGTATGCTGGGACGAGGTGGGTGAAGCAACATTGTTGGGACCAGAATTGGTACGCTTAACTACAGAAAAGATCCAAACGATTCGACAACGTATACAAATGGCACATGATCGACAAAAGAGTTATGCGGATCTTCATCGAAAGGACGTGGAATTTAATATTGGGGATCATGTATTGTTACGTGTTGCTCCATGTAAAGGAGTTATAAGTGGGAAGAGAGGAAAGCTCAATCCAAGATTTGTTGGTCTATTTGAGATTCTTAACCGAATAGAAAATGTGGCATATAGACTCGCATTACCTCCAAGCATGTCTCGTGTTCATAATGTTTTTCATATATCTGTACTTCGTAAATATGAGAAAGACCCGAACCACATTATTGAGTTAGAGCTAGACGAGATAGCCCAAGATTTAACGTACGAGGAGGTACCTGTTAAGATCTTAGATAGGAAAGAGCATGTCCTACGCACAAAGGTTATACCACAAGTTAAGGTTTTGTGGAGAAACCATGCTATTGAAGAAATGACCTGGGAGTTGGAATCAGAAAAGAAAGCGAGGTATCCTCACCTTTTCGAAACACCAGGTACATACGTCAATTTTGGGGACAACATTTCATAAAGAGGGGAGGTTGTAAGACCCCAACTTTTTAATTAATAAAATCAAATTTTCTCTATTTATTATTATGAATAATAAGGTGTTAATTTGATATAATGCTTTGGTTATGGGTGAAATGTGCAAATTTTGCAAAATAAGTAAATGACTATAAAATATTCATTATTGTTAGGGAATATTCGTTTGGTCGTGGAATATTCTTTCTGTCGGGGAATATTCGTACGACGGCGCAGCTATTTGTGGGCCCCATAACGAAAAACGGTCGGATAAAGATAACAAAAAAATTGAGTTTTTACAAATAACGGCGTATTTATTACCGTTAATACTGTTGGAATATCCGGTAGTTAAAACACAGTAATACGCGTGGTTACACAGTAGCACACGGTATTGCACAATATTGAATTATTGATTCTTACGTAAGAAGGCACTACTCAATAATTGTTACAGTATTTACTGTTCAATATTTTATTTTATTGATTCAATAATTGCTGTGTTGATATTTTATATTTTTGTTGTTTTAATAATTGTCACTGCATAGTATTTCCCATTATCAAATCAATAATTCATATTATTTGAATAATATTATTAGATAGCATTATTGGCAATGTCTAGAAAGTTCTGTCAAGGAGAGATTTTGTCACCTAATTGCGCGCCAGTAAGGAGAAATCCTTATTGGAAAGCCTCCTCTTTCCTAGGAACGGCCTGGTTGTCATAATTGTGATTCTGTAATATTATTTATGAATAATTAGTTATTGATTTATATGATAAGGAAATATTAATTTTATGTGGATATAAATGATGGATATATTTTTTGTGGTTATAAATGAAGGAATAAATGTTGAGGTGTTTTATCAATATTTTGTCAGAATGGAGGAATTAAAAATCGTCCGTATGTGAATTTTGTGTATTTTCTGTTTGAAATTTGGAAAAACTTAAACTTACAAAGTTGTAGAGAATTAAATTTTCTATGGTAAGCACATGAGATTTGAATTTTTCTGATAAAAGGGCTATTTATTATGAATTATTGAAGTTTCAGAAATAAATATTTTTATTTAAATATGGGTGGGCCCCACTTTTGGTTGCTGAACAATGAAATGTGTTGGAATTTATTTTCGAAAGTGGTGGGCTTGAATAGTAGTAGGTAAAGCCATCAGGTAGCAGGTTAGTCTGCTATGACGTTCTAAGCATTTTCCTATAAATAAGGTGCTTAGTTAGAATTAAAAATCACACTAGAAACAAATTTTCTCTCTTTCTCTCTCTATATTATCGAGCGTATTTTGTGAGTATGTAGATACTTTGTGAGTTGCTATTCATCAGTACAAATTTCCTTCTGCTTTATATCCGATATCCCGATCAGAAGTACTGTTATTTTGAGGTAAATGATGTTATTTTCTTCATAATGATGTTATTCTTTCAATATCATTATACCGAAATATTGGTATGGATTTTATTATGGAATTTCTACCTTTTTGTGTCGGGATTACTATTCATGTATACGACACTATTCACGTATACGACACTATTCACGAATACGACACTATTCACTAAAAAATAAAATTTTTTCTTTTTGTCCAATATGTCTATTATGGTTACTATCTTTGATTGTATCTATGTTTTAATAATTATTTTTTAATTCTGCTTCAAAATTGGTTGTTACGAAGTATTATTGAACTTGGATAAACTGTAATACGAATCCCTAATATTTATCCTTTTGTCTTACTGGATTCGTTTTCTTTAAGATATTTTTCATCATCCTCAGTCCTAAATGATGATATTACTGAATATCTTTGGTCTGTAGTGCAAAGATGAATGATTACCTAATGAATATCTTTGGCCCGTAGTGCAAAGATGAACAGGTGTTGAGATGAATATGACCAACTGGCGATACAAATGAATATCTTTGGCCTGTAGTGCAAAGATGAATATTTGATTCAAGATATATATTGATTGATGTTACAGGGATAAAATATTGATTATGGACTTTTAAATCTTAGAAGATAGTAGAATTCTTTCTCTACTTGACTCTTCTAATGGATTGCTGTTTCCGCTGCAGTTGTTGATCCAAAACTTGTTGTCTATTATATTTTATCAGATTTTTCGCTGTTGAAGACTAATGATAATTTGTTGTATATTATCTTAGTCATAATATTCTTTACTGGGCTAGTTGAGCTCACCCTTTTCCTTTTTGTTCCATTGTTCTTCTCAGGAGGAGAGAATTTAGCAGGAACTAGCCGGGGTATGGAGTGATGATTCAGAATAGTTGTTTTTGTAGTCCTCACTATTTTATAAAATAGTGTATTAATATTTGTAATGAGGACTTCTTTTGAGTTTGTATACTGTCTAATAGACAATATTTATATTCAAACTCACAGTATATGTGTTGTCGTATTTTACACGATAATTGTATTACTGAAGTTGTATTTGTTTCCGTACCATGTATTTGGCGACTCGGAATGGGTGATGTATACCTATTTTGGGGCGTCACAATACATCCCGGGTATGCTGCTACGTCCAGTCTTAAGCTCCTCTCAAGGACTTGAGATCCTATTACTTCTTGTAATAAAAACTCCTTCAACAGGCGGAGAAGCGTTTATAAAGTTTTATAGACAAACTTCCAACTATTCCCAACTAATCTATCTTGGACAGCAAGCTCCCAACTCCCTCCTCAAGCTTAGTTGTACCTTCTTTTGAGTTCAGTTCTATTCTATGATCTGGTCTTGAAACAAAAACCTCTTCCTCACCTCACAAGTTCACTAGAAACCCAACTCTCAGCTGACCTCTCTAAGGCTCTGGTCTTGGTCAAAGAATTACTCGTCTTTCTCACATGTACATAAAATAAACTAACTCTACCCTTTTCCTTTTTACCAATTTTACAACAATTTACTTTTAAAATAAGCAGATAAAATTTAGTACAGATATATAAAAATTTAAATAACTTTTATATTTAAGGCTTCTCAAATAAGCAGATATCAGTTAAAGATCAAATATATTTATAAAAGTTCAAAGACTTTTATATTTGAGAAAATATGCTTCTTTGTAAGTAGATAGTAATTTATGCTTTGATTAAATAATGCTTCTGTATAAGCAAATATGTAAATTATGCACGGTTATAAAAGTTTAAATAACTTTTATATTTTGTGAAAAATGCTTCTTGAATAAGTAAATAGATCAATTTTAGCTTTAACTCAAAAATGCTTCTGTATAAGCAGATATATAGTTTAATGCAAATGTATAAAGAATTATTTATTCTTTATGGATTAAAGAAAAGTCACTTTAAGTTTAAATATAAAAGTTTAAATAACTTTTATATTTAAAGTGAAAATGCTTCTGAGTAAGCAGATAAGTTATTTTAAGCTTTTGAATCAAATATGCTTATATTTAAGTAGATATTCACTTAAGTTTGTGATATAAAAGTTTAAATAACTTTTATATTATGCAACAAGTATTTTATGAATAAATGAATTTATGATCAAATACTTGTGATGACAGATATCAAGTATAATAAATAAATCAGTTAAGCAATACTTGATATAATAAATATATTTATTTAACTCAGATAATATATAATAATATTTTATCTATTATGTGATTTATAAATAAAGTCACTTAGTAGTATAAGGAATCGTACGATTCGATTCCCTCACTTAAGAGGAATATCTTCGTAGCCTTACGACGTCTAAGTTTGATAGAATTTATAATTTCACAATTGATATTTATATAAATATTTTCGATAGATCACTTTGATTTTCAAATCCTGTTCGGATGATTCACTCTTTTAAGAGAAATATCTTAGTGTTGTTTTGAACTATCAAGTGTTGATCTATTTTATGATATTTATATAAATAATATCAAATAGAAAGCCACCTAGTAATATAAGGAATCGTACGGTTCGATTCCCTCACTTAAGAGGAATATCTCCGTGCGTCTAAGTATAACTTTTTATTTGATAAATAGATGAAATATAGATATATATAATTGTGTATAACAATTTATATTCGTTGATCTATAAATATAAATAAGCAAGAGATAATTCAAATACAGTAAATCAAACAACTTATCTCAATATGCTTAGACCAATTTCCTCTTCTGAAAATGATTAGAACTTTGATAAGAAGAGAGAGAAAGCTTCTTAGAGAGAGAGTATGTAGGAGAGAAATAAGCTTTTCTTTTCAAGTGAATTGTCAAATTGAAAATGAAAGAAAGGCCTTTTATTTATAGATTTTTGAGGCTGGGGGCAAAATAGTAATTTTGAATTTTTTTTTGAAATTAATGGCTAGGAATGCTTCAATTTAAAATGAATGGCTCGGATGAATTATTGTAGCACACAGATTACTAACTTGTCGCCCACCAAAAATTTCTTCTACCTCCATTTAATGAGCACATTTATGAACGCGCGCGCGCGCGCGCGCGCGCGCACACACACACACACACACACACACACACATATATATATATATAGCATATTTAATGCACATTTATATATATGTGTAAGATATATACATATATCTTATATGTATATATAGAGGCTATAATAGCTAAACGGAGCTCGAATCGTGCTCTGATTCTTGTAAAACTTCTTTGTAAACACTCTTATACTTATACACTACAACATATCAAGTTTTAACCAGTCGAAATCGTTCCTAAAGCACCAGAAGCTGTTCGATAGCCATTCTCATGCCTAATTATAAGATTTCGCCATATTTGGCTTCTTCACTTGCTCTAATACGTATATAAGTGTTATATATACTTTTTTAACGGTTGATATTCGTCAGATCTAAAGTTTTAACCATTTATTTCTTGTATATAGTCAATATTTGAGTTGTATTGACTAGATCTGTATTGGATCTAGCTTTTAATCGGTTCAAAAGTTGTGAAACTCGAACTTGGAAGCTAGAATGGCTAAGATCTGTACAAATTTAGTTTTCTTTCTAGTTATTATAAATATTTGGCAACACGCGGCCCTAGATTTGTATTTAGAAGATGTTGGAAGTTTTGGCTACGCACATGCAAGAATTTGACTGATGAATCTTTTGTTTTGTGACATTTAAAGTAAATATATCTGTTTTATTTCAGTATATTGGCTATGCAGGCTATTTATGTGATATTATGTGAGCCTAGTAGCCACGTGATCTAAGATCCAGCTGGCGGATCTAGATCTGGTTCCCATAATGGACTCTTTTCAGTTGTAAATCTTGCTTGCAAATTTTGTAATTGTAAATCTAGGACCTTAAAACGGTTATCCAAATTTAAGGTCCCCGTAATAGTGAAAATCCTGTGTGGTGCTCGAAGATATTTAATGGCTTTCATGCCTATGAGTATATATATATATATATATATATATATATATATATATATATATATATATATATATATATATATATATATATATATATATATATATATATACGGTCCCGATCTTAAGCTTACCCCTTATCTAACATACCTTGCATACCACCCTTTAACGATGGACTGAGTGACGATTCAGTCCGTTGCTATATATAGAACCGTTGTCTTAGCTTTTAGCGACGAACAACATAAGATGTCTGTTCTATATATAGCGACATATCGAATCGTTACCTGGTCCGTCGCTAAAGGAGAGTATGCAAGGTATATGTTAAATAAGGGTAAGCTTAAGATCCGGACCGTATATATATATATATATATATATATATATATATATATATATATATATATATATATATATATATATATATATTATTCTGTCGAAGATGCGCCGCATCTCAAGAATAAAATCAAAATAAGCCGAATATAGAATAAAATGGAAGTATCAAAGGTCTCAATTACTATGTGAGCATAAGGGTTTGAAAATCTGTTTTCAAAACATCATTTTATATGTCTTGTATTAAAATTGAACTTTTATACAAGTCAAACCTTTTGTATATAGGTGCAAAAGAGGCATAACCCTACTTCTAAATAAAGCACTTAGGCCCAATTAACTGAAATACACACACATTAGGGAACAAAAGTGCGGTAACTATGTTTCACAGAAGTCAGGGGGTAACCTTCCCCCCGCTTAATCAAGCCCTCGAACTCTATGAATCTCGGTTTCTAAGACCAATTAAATAGAGTCCAATATTAGGCCACATTGCAAAACCTTTCAAAACTCGGTTGAGTTGGTACAACCATTTAACTTATACCAACTGGCGACTATGTCTAATTCGAACCAATAAAAATTAAATCTTTTCAAATCGTCAACATTTTATGTCGGTCTTTTCCTAAAAATCTCACCCTTCAGATCAAAAAAATTCACATAGTTAATATAAAGGGTAAAAAACACATAAGAAGAGGGAGAAATCTTTCCGGCGTCGACAGGTGGCGACTCTGCTGAGGACAGTAGAGGGCTTAAGTCGCATTTCAATCTTGTTAATTCTCTTCTTTGTGCATGTGTGTGAAATGACGTCTTTACATTGAATTGATGTGAATGTCTCTTTACCACGCTTTATATTAGTGCTTCACAAAATGTCATCATTTTGCATGTAGTGAGATGTGATGAATGTATGTTGTGTGATTCCTCCACTAGGAGGCGAACCCATCGGTCACTGATTACTGGACTCCAGTGGCAATTAAGTCTAAGTGAGGCTCAAGAAAGGTACCACTCAGATCCGCTCCAGTTGAAAGATCAAATTAACTTCCCATCTAGTAGATTGAGATGATCTAGGAACCTCCATTCCGAAAAGCCCATGAGAGTAACCTAAGATAGTTCTGCCTCTGATAAACCAAACGGGAAGGAAAGTCTCTTCATGCCTTTCCCTTTTAATTCAATGTAAATCTCAATTCCATGTAAATATCATTTCCATTCCATGTCAATTCCATTATTGTATAGATATAAAATCCTGTCATGATATGTTGTCATCAAAACAACTGACATTACTAGATCGGTTACTAAACTACCTACTGACATTACTAAACTACCTACTGTCATTACTAAACAACTGACATTACTAAACTACCTACTGTTATTGTAGGCAAGATTGGTCCCATTACTAGATCCAAATCTAAGAAGGCAAAAAGCCTACCCATTGACATGGAAGAAAGTACCCAACAGGGGTCAGGTTATGTGTCTCGGGAAGAATTCGAGGGCCTCAAAAATTATATAGCAGAATTAGCTGTCTTCTTAAAAGAAAAGAGCAAAAGTACTAAGGGTAAACAAAAATACCCACTCAACCAAAGTCCTCCGAACAAGGTGGCAGTCAGGGTACTGACAAGAAAAAGGAAGCACAGATTCTGGAACCTCAAAACAAATAGAGAACCAACAAAACCCCTGAAATTATCAATCCTAAAGAAGATCGAGATACTGGTGATATCCGAAAGAAAGTCCAGTAAATGGAAGAAACCATCCGGTCAATCAAAGGGACTAGAACATATGGGAGTGTTAACTACTCAGATCTCTGCATCTTTCCAGGGGCCCGATATCCAGAGAAGTTTAAAATTTTGGATTTTGAGAAATATGATGGATTGGGAGATCCTTGCACCCATTTAAAGGTGTTCATTGGAGAACTTGGGTCCTATACAAAGGATGAAAAGCCGAGAATGCAGCTATTTCAGAAAAGTCTTACCGGAGAGGCCAGAGCCTGGTATGTCAGACTAGACAATTCTAAAATCCACAGTTGGGAAGAGCTAGCCCATGCCTTCCTAAATCAATACAGCTTCCAATCATAAATGGCTCCAGACAGATATCAAATTACCAAAGTCAAAAAGCAAAATAGTGAGTCGTTCAAAGAATATGCCCAAAGATGGAGACGTCTGGCTGCTCAAGTCATCCCATCAATGATAGAAACTGAGATGTTAATGGCATTCATCAACATACAAGAAGCTCCGTTCTATGAGAGAGTGCTAGCAGGCATAGGAAAATCATTCTAAAAAATGATCAAACACGGTGAAATGGCTGAGATGGGGTTGAAGTCTAGAAAGATTTAAGACCTTACTGCTTTAGAAGCCGTGGCTGAGCACATTCAAGCTAGAAATTATGGGAATAATTCTCGAAGAGTTCATAAGAAGAAAGAAGATGATGTATGTGACGCCCCCAAAATTAGGTATACATCACCCATCTTGGGTCGTCAGATACATAATACAGAATACAAATACAACTTACTAATACAACTGTCGTGTACAATACGACAAAACATAAACTGTGAGTTTGAATACAAATATTATCTTCTAGAGAGTATTCATACTCAAAAGGAGTCCTCGTTACATTTATTAACACACTATTACATAGAATAGTGAGGACTACTAACTAATACTATCATTCGAACCATCACTCCGTTTCCCAACTTGCCCCAGCTACGTTCTCATTTCCTGAAGAGAACAGTGAAAGAAAGGGTGAACTCAACTAGTCCAGTAAGAAATATTATGACTAAGATAATGCAGAATAAATTATCATTAGCCTTCAACAATGTTAAACTGATAAAATATAATAGACATCAAGTTTAACTGCAGCGGAACAAGCAATCCATTAAAAAAGTCAAGTAGAAAATAAACTCTACTATCTTTTATGATTTAAAAGGTTTTTCAACACTGTTATCGTTGGGACTCAGCTTAATAAAATAATCCACATCATCGAATCACCCCTGCACTACGGCCAAGGATATTCGTGTATTCATTAATGGTCATGATCATGCCAACAACTGTCCATCAACGCACTACGGGCCAATGAGGACTTTTACCACATCATTTGTAACATTACGGTCATGATTATACCGAATAATCCCTGGTCATAATCATACCAAGTCCATCTATGCACTACAGGCCACAGATGACTTTCAACATTTTATAAACATAAGGATGATGACAATGATATAAGAATTCAATAAAACAAGTTCAAGAATTAATTTATCCAATAATTAACAACATCCAAATTGTCAACATGATACTGCTTTGTGGAGTAAAATTCAAGAATGCTTAGAAAAATATTTTCATGAAAAGATACTGGATGAAACGCAATTATCAAGGATATTCCACAAATTTCATGGAGTATAGAAGTCAAAACTTAACCAACTGAGTATAATAAAGAATGGAATAAAAAAAGAAATCACCACGCATGCGATAGACCGCACAGACAGGTTATTCTAACAGAATAATAAATAATGGAACCAGGTCCGACGTAAAATGCACAACCAGGATATTCCAACAGAATAATAATAAAGACGAAACCAGGTCTGGTGTAAACCACACAGACAGGATGTTCCAACAGAATAATAATAAAGACGGAACCAGGTTCGGTGTAAAACACACAGACAGGATGTTCCAACAGAATAATAGAAGAATGTCACCAAGTATAGGGTAGACCGCGTATACAGGTTATTCCAACAGAATAATAAGAAATGGAACAACAACAGTTCTCTTTATGAATAAGAAAGAATAACACCCCTTACCGTTTTAAAGAAGAGCTGAAATAAGAAAGTAGTTAAGTAGTAGAATACTCTTCTTCTCTCTCTCTATAGTTTCTCTCTCTAGAGTTCAGTGAATTCGTAAGAAATAATGAAGGAATGAGCTGCTATTTATAGAAAAATAGAATGCATAGTAACTAATCCATGAACGGTCCAGATTGATTACTTTAATATGACGGTCCATATTTAAAGAAAAATCTTTTAAATAAAATATCATATATTTTATTTATAGAATAACTTTAATAAAGTATTCTGTTTTATATAAAAAGATGTTTCTGTTTTATTACGTTAATAATACGAATAAAACAAAACGTCATTATCGCTAAATAATTCATATTATTAACTGACAATAATTGAATCAAGCTAAGTGACTTCTCACATAAGCATTAATAATCAATACCGTGTGCTACTATGCAACCACACGTATTACTGTACTTTTACTACCGAGTAGTTCAACAGTATCAATGGTAAAACTTCTACCGTTATTTTTAATAAAATATTTTTGTCGTTTTCTCAATCCGACAATAATTCCGTTGTGGGGTCCACCAATGATTGTGCCGTTGTACGAATATTCCCTGTTAAAATGAATATTCCCCGACCAATCGAATATTATATAACAACTTGCGTACTTTGCAAAATTTATAAATATTACCCACAACTATAACATTATATCAAATTAACTCCATAATATTCAAAAATAATATTTATAGAAAATTCATCTTTATTTATAAAAGTTGGGGTCTTACAACCTCCCCTTATGAAATTTTGCCCTCAAAATTAGGGTACGTACCTGGTATGTCGAAGAGGTAAGGATACCTTGATGTCATTTCAGATTCTAAGTCCCAAGTCATTTCCTCAACATCGTGGTTTCTCCACAAAACTTTGACTTGAGGTATAACCTTGGAGCGTAGAATATGTTCCTTCTTATCCAAGATTTGAACAGGAACTTCTTCATACGTCAAATCCTCCGCTATTTCGTCCGGTTCTAACTCAATAATGTGGTTCGGGTCTTCCACATATTTGCGTAACATGGATATGTGAAAAACGTTATGAACACGAGACATACTTGGCGGTAAAGGGAGTCTATAAGCCACAGTTCCTACTCGATCGAGGATTAAAAATAGACCGATGAATCGAGAATTGAGCTTTCCTCTCTTTCCAAATCTCGTAACTCCTTTCCATGGAGCAACACGTAAGAACACATGATCTCCTACATCAAATTCCACGTCCTTTCGATGAAGATCAGCATAACTCTTTTGTCGATCTTGTGAGGTTTTTATACGTTGTCGGATCGTTTGAATCTTTTCTGTAGTCATACGTACCAACTCCGGTCCCAACAACGTTGCTTCACCCACCTCATCCCAGCATACTGGAGAATGACTTTTTC
The DNA here is from genome assembly GCA_016801055.1 of Panax notoginseng. Lineage (NCBI taxonomy): Eukaryota > Viridiplantae > Streptophyta > Magnoliopsida > Apiales > Araliaceae > Panax > Panax notoginseng. The sequence goes on along the minus strand of CM029023.1, from coordinate 106,239,937 downwards.
TTCCATACAATGCTTCGAATGGAGCCATGCCAATAATTGCTTGATAACTGTTGTTGTAGGAAAACTCCACCAATGGTAAGAACTTGTCCCAACTTCCCTTGAAGTCAAGGACACAGAGTCTTAATAGATCTTCAAGAGTTTGAATAGTCCTCTCTGATTGTCCGTCCGTCTGAGGATGATATGCTGAACTAAATCGTAAATCCGTGCCCATAGCTTTTTGTAAACTAACCCAAAATCGTGAAGTGAATCTTGAGTCTCGATCAGAAACTATGGATACTGGCATACCATGCAGTCTTACAATCTTGTTTATGTACATACGAGCAAGACGTTCAAGTGTATAAGTTTCTCGTATCGGTAAGAAATGAGCAGACTTGGTCAATCTATCAATAATGACCCAAAGCGCATCAATACCTTGAGAAACCCTAGGAAGACCGGTAACGAAATCCATGGTAATGTGCTCCCACTTCCATTTTAAAATTTCAAGTGGTTGCAATGGACCTTTTGGTACTTGATGCTCCGCTTTGACTCGTTGACAAGTTAAACACCTTGAGATAAACAACGCTATCTCTCTCTTCATATTGCTCCACGAAAATGTATGACGAAGATCATGATACATTTTGGTACTTCCAGGATGGATTGCAAACGGTGTGTTGTGCGCCTCCATCATGATTTCATACTTTAAATCTGGGTTGTTAGGAACACAAAGTTTGGAGTTGACTCGAAGTATTCCTTCTTCATCGATTCTTGCTTCCGGCATAGCACCTTCTTGCACTTTCTTCCTCATACGCATCAGCTCCAGGTCTGTAGCTTGAGCAGCTTTAACTCTATCGATTAAAGTTGGTTCTACTCGTATATTCGTCATCATCACATGGGTCCCTGGAGTCTTTAGCTCCATCCTTTGCAAGTCACACAAAATGGGCCTTTGTGTTGACAATATCGCACTCGTACTTGCATATGATCTTCTACTCAATGCGTCAGCTACCACGTTCGCTTTTCCAGGATGGTATTGAATGGTATGATCATAATCTTTTAACAGTTCAAGCCAACGTCGTTGTCGCATGTTGAGTTCCTTTTGAGTGAAGAAATATTTGAGGCTTTTATGATCCGTAAAGATCTCCACCTTCTCCCCATACAAGTAATGCCTCCAAATTTTAAGTGCAAAGACAACAGCTGCCAACTCTAGATCATGAGTAGGATAATTCCTCTCATATTCCTTGAGTTGTCTTGATGCATAGGCTATGACTTTTCCATGTTGCATGAGAACACATCCCAACCCTTTGCTCGAAGCATCACTGTAGATGACAAATCCCTCCGAGCCAGATGGTATTATTAGAACAGGTGCTGAAATGAGTCTCCTCTTGAGTTCTTGAAAACTCTTCTCACATTCTTCGCTCCAACCGAACTTTTTATCTTTTCGAGTCAGCTGAGTTAATGGAGTAGCGATTCGAGAAAATCCTTTCACGAATCTCCGATAATAACCAGCTAAACTAAGAAAGCTACGTACTTCGGTCACTGATTTAGGTTACTCCCAGCTTTGAATAGCTTCAATCTTTGCCTGGTCAACCGATATTCCACGACTTGATACTACGTGCCCAAGGAATGCTACCTCCTCCAACCAGAACTCGCATTTCTTCAACTTGGCATAAAGCTTGTATTCACGAAGCTTTTGGAGTACCAGCCTCAAGTGTTGCTCATGATCTTCACGGCTTTTGGAATAAATAAGGATGTCATCAATAAAGACGACCACAAAGTGATCCAAATATTCTTTGAATACCTGGTTCATCATATCCATGAAGGCAGCAGGAGCATTAGTCAATCCAAAGGACATGACTAGGAATTCATAATGTCCGTACCAAGTTCTGAAAGCCGTCTTTGGAATATCCTCAGTTCTAACCTTCAGCTGATGATATCCAGAACGAAGATCGATCTTTGAAAAGAATTGTGCGCCTTGCAACTGGTCAAACAAGTCATCAATACGTGGCAATGGGTACCTGTTTTTGATGGTGACATGATTCAACTCCCGATAATCAATACAAAGTCGCATACTTCCATCTTTTTTCTTCACGAATAGCACAGGAGCACCCCAAGGAGAAGTACTAGGACGAATAAAGCCAATGTCTAACAATTCCTGCAGTTGGATCTTTAACTCCTGAAGTTCAATAGGAGCCATTCGATATGGGGCTTTGGAAATGGGTTTTGTACCGGGTTCAAGGTCGATACAAAATTCAATTTCACGCTCTGGGGGTAGGCCAGGAAGTTCTTCAGGGAATACATCAGGGAATTTATTAACAATAGAAATATCATTCAAAACTGACGTATTTTTGTTTAGATCCGTGACATGAGCTAAGAAAGCTTGACATCCGTTTTTCAATAAACGAATAGCTTTATGGCTTGAGATGACAGCGATTGATTTTAATGGTTTGGTTGCTTGAATTTGCATAATTGGTCGATTAGGAATATGAAAGCTAACAACCTTACGAAAATAATCAATTTTTGCATGATATGTAGTTAACCAATCAATCCCTAGAATCACGTCAAATGCAAGTATTTTTAATGAAATCAGATCGACAGGTAATGTGTGGGTACCAACTTGAACCAAACAAGACTTATAAACCGTGGATGTAATGAAGGTTTCCCCCAATGGAGTTTCAACAGATAAGTCAAAGTCTAATTTCTCCGGAGTCAAATTTAATCGATGAGCGCAAGTAGGAGAAATAAAAGAATGGATAGAACCGGTATCAAATAAAGTATAGACTTCGTTAGAGTTTATGATAAGCTTACCCGTGATGACCTCATTCGGGTTCCTTGCTTTCTGGGAGGTCACAACAAACGCTCTCCCTTGCACTACTAGTTTTGACTTTTCTGGGACGGCCTTTGGTGTCTCCATCTTGGCTGAACTTGTTTTTGGTAAACGACAAAATCGAGCTAAATGACCTTCTCTTCCACAATTATAACATGCTTTAGACGACATCGCGCAGTTTGGACTGATGTGCCCCTCCCCTCCGTATTTGAAACATATGATAGGTGGTCGTTCTCCTTCTTTAACAACGGGTGCTGGTGCTGATGTCTTTCCATTATTGTTGAATCTCCTCTTCTTGAAATGACCATTCTTATTGTTTTGGCCCTAATTACCATCGAAGTGGTTACCATTTCTGGCCTGTTGATTCCCTCCATGCTTGTTGTCACCGCTTCGATGACTGCTCTCACTGGTATTATCATTTTGTCGACTGCTCTCGTTTGGTTGCGTTGACTCGTTATCGCGCTCCACTAACTGAGCCCTATTCACAACATCTGAATACAAACACAGTTTATGAAAAATAAGATGTTGACGTATCTCAGGTTTCAAACCTCGCAAAAACATTCGCGTCATTCGCTCTTCATTATCCACCAAGTGGGACGCAAACCGGGATAACTCAGCAAATTTAGCCTCATACTGCGACACGGTCATATTATTCTGCTCCAATTTGATGAACTCCACCTCCTTCATGTGACGAACACTTTCGGGAAAGTATTTGTCATTGAACAGCTCTTGGAACTTCTCCCAAGACATCTTCAGTGCGGCAGGTTGAGTACGCTTAATCGATTCCCACCAGCAATCTGCCTCTCCTCGTAACATAAAGGCGTCAAAGGGAACCTTTTGCTCCTCGGAGCATCCCAAGACATCAAATATCTTGGCGATCTGCTTTATCCATGTTTCCGCTATAAGTGGTTTTGGCTCTCCCTTAAACTCTGGTGGTCCCAGCTCCTTGAACTGTTTAGCGGTGACCGTCCGAGAGTTTTCAGTGTTTCCACCTATACTTTGGACAGGAGCCGCTATCGCCTGCTGTTGCATGAACTGCATAAAGCTTCTGAACATTCCATCATTCATCATCTGGTTAATGTTGTTGTTTGCATGAGGATTGTCACCTTCCTGATGCACATTATCTTGATTATTGATATGTGGTGAATCAACAGTCGCCTGTGCTCCATTGCTATTCTCAACATTCTCTGATGCCATTTTCAGATACTGCCACAAAATTAAAGTTAATTGATATGTCATATATTATCCTTATATTATGACAGACCAATTAAATACCATGCAAATAAACTTAGGTAGGTCATACTAGCGAAGGAATTCCCCGCCTCTCCCCTCCTAGTTCTATTCTCACATCTTAGCCAGGGATCATATCCCTAAGCTCTGATACCAACTGTGACGCCCCCAAAATTAGGTATACATCACCCATCTTGGGTCGTCAGATATATAGTACAGAATACAAATACAACTTACTAATACAACTGTCGTGTACAATACGACAAAACATAAACTGTGAGTTTGAATACAAATATTATCTTCTAGAGAGTATTCATACTCAAAAGGAGTCCTCGTTACATTTATTAACACACTATTACATAAAATAGTGAGGACTACTAACTAATACTATCATTCGGACCACCACTCCGTTTCCCGACTTGCCCCAGCTACGTTCTCATTTCCTGAAGAGAACAGTGAAAGAAAGGGTGAGCTCAACTAGCCCAGTAAGAAATATTATGACTAAGATAATGCAGAATAAATTATCATTAGCCTTCAACAATGTTAAATTGATAAAATATAATAGACATCAAGTTTAACTGCAGCGGAACAAGCAATCCATTAAAAGAGTCAAGTAGAAAATAAACTCTACTATCTTTTATGATTTAAAAGGTTTTTCAACACTGTTATCGCTGGGACTCAGCTTAATAAAATAATCCACATCATCGAATCACCCCTGCACTACGGCCAAGGATATTCGTGTATTCATTAATTGTCATGATCATGCCAACAATTGTCCATCAACGCACTGCGGGCCAATGAGGACTTTTACCACATCATTTGTAACATTACGGTCATGATTATACCGAATAATCCCTGGTCATAATCATACCAAGTCCATCTATGCACTACAGGCCACAGATGACTTTCAACATTTTATAAACATGAGGATGATGACAATGATATAAGAATTCAATAAAACAAGTTCAAGAATTAATTTATCCAATAATTAACAACGTCCAAATTGTCAACATGATACTGCTTTGTGGAGTAAAATTCAAGAATGCTTAGAAAAATATTTTCATGAAAAGATACTGGATGAAACGCAATTATCAAGGATATTCCACAAATTTCATGGAGTATAGAAGTCAAAACTTAACCAACTGAGTATAATAAAGAATGGAATAATAAAAGAAATCACCATGCATGCGATAGACCGCACAGACATGTTATTCCAACAGAATAATAAATAGTGGAACCAGGTCCGGCGTAAAACGCACAGACAGGATATTCTAACAGAATAATAATAAAGATGGAACCAGGTCCGGTGTAAAACACACAGACAGTATGTTCCAACAGAATAATAATAAAGACGGAACCAGGTCCGGTGTAAAACACACAGACAGGATGTTCCAACAGAATAATAATAAAGACGGAACCAGGTCCGGTGTAAAACACACAGATAGGATGTTCCAGCAGAATAATAGAAGAATGTCACCAAGTATAGGGTAGACCGCGTATACAGGTTATTTCAACAGAATAATAAGAAATGGAACAACAACAGTTCTCTTCATGAATAAGAAAGAATAACACCCCTTACCGATTTAAAGAAGAGCTGAAATAAGGAAGTAGTTAAGTAGTAGAATACTCTTCTTCTCTCTCTCTATAGTTTCTCTCTATAGTTTCTCTCTCTAGAGTTCAGTGAATTCGTAAGAAATAATGAAGGAATGAGCTGCTATTTATAGAAAAATAGAATGCATAGTAACTAATCCATGAACGGTCCAGATTGATTACTTTAATCTGACGGTCCATATTTAAAGAAAAATCTTTTAAATAAAATATCATATATTCTATTTATAGAATAACTTTAATAAAGTATTCTGTTTTATATAAAAAGATGTTTCTGTTTTATTACGTTAATAATACGAATAAAATAAAACGTCATTATCGCTAAATAATTCATATTATTAACTGACAATAATTGAATCAAACTGAGTGACTTCTCAGATAAGCATTAATAATCAATACCGTGTGCTACTATGTAACCACACGTATTACTGTACTTTTACTACCGAGTAGTTCAACAGTATCAATGGTAAAACTTCCGCCGTTATTTTTAATAAAATATTTTTGTCGTTTTCTCAATCCGACAATAATTCCGTTGTAGGGTCCACCAATGATTGTGCCGTTGTACGAATATTCCCTATTAAAACGAATATTCCCTGACCAATCGAATATTATATAACAACTTGCGTACTTTGTAATATTTATAAATATTACCCACAACTATAACATTATATCAAATTAACTCCATAATATTCAAAAATAATATTTATAGAAAATACATCTTTATTTATAAAAGTTGGGGTCTTACAATGTATCCTTGATATTACAAGGTAAAACTCAGAAAGACAATCAAAACCAAAATTTGCCCATTCAAAGAAAGAATTATTCCCCTTTCCAAACATCTGTACAACCCTCAAATCCTACGTTCCAAAGATCTAGAGAGGCCAAACGTCGAAGGATATTTACACCCTTAGGGGACTCACTTGAGAATATTCTCAAGCTTCTGACAGCACAAAAGAAAATCTTTCAGCTCCTTCCATCAACCAATCCAAGTGGGAAGAATTTTGACCCAAGCAAGAAATGAGCTTATCATTCTGAGGCTCCTGGCTATGATACCCAAGAATGTTGGTCTTTGAAGCAAAAGATCCAAGATATGATAGACAGTTGTGAGATCGTGGTGACAACACCAGAGCTACCACATGTTCAAGATAACCCTTTGCCTCAACACAATGAGGATGGAGTAAACATGATCAGTATTAGATGGGGACAACTTCCAAATACCTTCAATACATTAGAGAAACATCACAAGCAAATGAAGGTATTCTTGCGGAGTTGGGTTATTTAGAAGGATGGTCTTCAATTAAGCATGAAATGAAGTCTGTCAAAGAACATATTAGTCAACTGGCAGAACTGATGGTACATCAACACTAAGTAACTCGACAACTGATCAGTCAAGGGCAAAAAAATATCCTCTCCATTATAACAAGGGATCGACAACGATTCCAAGAGAATGAAACTAGGGAAGAAAAACTTTCAAGGAAAGCTAGATCCCAGGATCATCGAGAGTATGCGGATAAAAGAAAGTTCACTCCTTTGGGTCAACTAATGGAAGAGATCCTACATATGTTGATCAATGAAAGAAAAATCACAGAACTGTTACCCCCAATCAATCCCCGTTCCAAGAGATTTGATGCAACCGGGATATGTCAATACCACTCCAACACTCCTGTTCATGACATAAAAAGTTGTTGGGCACTTGGTCACCTGATCCAGAATATGATTGATAGCGATGTGGTAAATAGCGGTAGCACCTTACCTGAAGAAGAGGAGATATTTCCTCCTGGAACACAATGATTAAGGGAAGTTATAGTGGTCATATCCTCTGAAGGAGACTTGTCTGCATCACCTCCAATAATTCAAGGAAAGAGGGACAAAAAAGAAAAGAATCCTTTGAAAGTGGCTGCACCAGAACCCTTGATGTTGCCATTCAGGCTGCAGTATCCCTTCATCAACCTGAAAAGAGTCCCATAGAACTATGGGGAGAATGAGGGATCAACTTCAAATCTTACGGCGACTATATCTAAGGAAAACCTGCTGTATCTACCTCAGCGAGTGATAAAGCTAGTCACTAAAACTAAGGGGAGAGTGCCCGAGGAGAAAATTGAAGAATTCTTCAGCAAAATGGGGCATAATAAAGCCAAGATAGTGCAGAGATTAAGGGAGACACCTCAACAGATATCCATTCTGGACTCGGTATTGTCTTCTAAAGATCATCGCAAAATCTTAATGCAAGTGTTGGAAGAAGCACATTTGTCTAAGGCTGTGGATATAGAAAAGTTCCGTAACTTGATAGATCACATTTTCAATAGCAATGTGATATGTTTCACTGATGATGACATACCGGTGGAAGAAACTGGTCATTGCAAGTCATTACATATTACAGTGATATCCTCTGGGTATGTGATAGGAGGAGTATTGGTAGATAGAGGATCTTCCTTGAACATCTGTCCTTACGAAACTTTGGAAAGAATGAAGATCAGTCCAAATCGAATTCGATACAACCATATATTCATAAGAGCCTTTGACAGATCTTGACGAAATGCTGCAGGAGAAATCGAACTTCCAGTGGAGATCGATCCACATATCTTTTACATATCCTTCCAAGTGTTGAACATCACCACAAGATATAATCTGCTGTTGGGAAGACCGTGGATTCATATGGTAGGAGCAGTCCCATCCACTCTTCATCAACAAGTCAAATACATCATCAATGGTAATCTAGTCACCATGAATGTCGAACTAGAATATCCAGTCTATATACAAGGTGACATGTCTTTAATCAACCTCAACTAAGGAGTTGAGCCATCCAATTTTCAAGCCTTCGAAGTGATCAACACTCATTATCAACCTATTGGGGTCCCAACCTTGAAGCCAAAGATTTCTTCCGAAGTGATGTCCATCGGCAAAGAAATGATGTGTTTGGATTTCATTCCTGGAAAAGGTCTAGGGAAAAATCATCAAGGGATCAAACATACCATTCAAATTTCTAGCCAGATAGGAAAGGATGGATTAGGCTATGGATCCAATTACAAGAACCTACACAAGCATCAATCGGTTCAGACATCCACCATTTTACTACCAGATCTCACAGATGTAGGATTCGTGAAACCCAAAGCGAAAATCCCTGTGGCTGTATCAGGAATGCTGATTTCTAAGGTTAATCTGGTCAGTGAAAAGGAAATCCAGGCTCTTGTTAAGGAAAACAAAGAAAGGAATGAAAGGTTCTTACAAAAAGTGCAAGATCGATTTACAAAGATGTATTTTCTGGAACCAACTGGAGGTATGAACGAGGATATCCCAGATGATGACTATTTAGAAGATCAGATTTTGATCCCTCACATAAATAGGGCTAAGGGGAGCCGTTTAAAGAAAAGTACTATATCTGATATGAATTAAGTCATGGTCATCATCAAAGAGGAGGAGGATATCAACCACCTCTTCATCACAACTGTCAACAATGACCTGACTCTGGACAACTGGAGCAACACTCCTTGTATCTGCCGAAAAGGGTTAAAGGGAAGAAAGTTCATCTGCTCTGAAGTGTAGATATTATATACTACTTACTTTTGTTGCATAGTACTAGCAGTTACTTTTGTCATACTTTCATTAATGGTTTGTATTATTAAGCAGTTTCATATAATAAGTAAAAGCATTTTGTTTTCAGGACTCCAAACCTGGATTTGTTTAGCCTTGCTGATGAAATGCCAAGTCTCAGTAGTGACTACAACTTTAATGTAGAGCTGGACTCTAGCTTGATGGGGATCGATTAAGAGGAGATAGATGACTATGAGGTGCCTGAGGAGATCAAAGAATGGGTCAAAGACAAACCTAAACCAAACCTTGATCAAACCACCATCGTCAATATCGAAACCTCAGAAAATTCTTAAGAAATCCAAATAGGCAACGACTTTACCCCAAACCAAAGAATCAACCTAATTGAACTCCTAATTCAGTTCCAAGATGTATTTGCATGGTGACATAAAGACATGGTCGGCCTGTCTACTGATATTGTCATTCACCGACTGCCCATTAAAGAGGGATTCAAGTCTGTCAAATAGAAACTCAAGAGACTAAAACCTGAATGGAGTCTAAAGTTCAAAGAAGAAGTTATCAAGCAAGTCAAAGCAGGTATTATCATGGTATCAACCTACCCTGAATGGATGTCCAATATAGTTCTTGTGCCTAAGCCCAGAGGGAAGGTACGAGTATGCGTGGATTATCGGGATTTGAACAAAGCCTGTCTCAAAGATAACTTCCCAGTACCTTTTATCCACATACTGATAGACAACACATCGCAGTATGGCATGTACTCTTTTGTTGACTGTTTCACAGTGTATCACCAAATTATGGTTGCCGAAGAAGATAGAGAAAAAATAGCCTTTATTGGGGAACATTTTGCTACAGGCGTTTGTCTTTCGGCCTTATCAATACTGGGGCCACTTACCAACGATCCATGATGACCCTTTTCCATGACATGATGCATAAGGAGATAGAGGTTTATGTGTATGATATCATCGTCAAGTCCAAAAAGGAAGATGACCACACCGACCATCTCAGAAAACTATTCAATCGAATTCACAAATACAACTTGAAGCTAAATCCAGCCAAGTGTGCCTTTGGTGTCAAATTCGATAAATTATTGGGATTCCTGGTAAGCAACAGGGGCATTGAGCTGGATCCCCGCCAAGATTAAAGCCATCATTGAGATGCTGGTACCTTGAACAGAAAAAGAGATACGGGGATTCCTTGGGAGAATCAATTTCAGAAGCAGATTCATCTCTCAACTCACTGCAACTTATGAGCCCATCTTCATGCTACTGAGGAAAAATTCTTCTTGAAAATGGAATGAAGACTATCAAAAAGCCTTCCTCTCCATTAAGAAGCAACTGATGGAAACTCCTATTTTGGTACCACCAAGAGACAAAGTTCCCTTGTTCATGTACATATCAGTCAATACCAATGCTATGGGTTGTATGCTGGGGCAGAAAGATAATAGAGGCAAGGAAAAAGCTATCTATTACCTTAGTAAGAGATTTAGCAGTGGTGAACAAAAGTACACTTTGATTGAAAAGACCTGTTATTCTTTAGCGTGTGCCACCATGAGGTTACAACATTATCTCCATGGTCACACAACTTATCTCATATCCCGCATGGATCCTCTAAAATATATATTCAGCAAGCCCATGTTGAATTGTCGATTGTCCAAATGACAATTGATCCTCCAACAATTCGACATCATCAACGTGACTCAAAAGTCTATCAAAGGTCAAAGAATTACAGATCAATTAGCCGAAGCACCATCAGGAAATTTCAAACCCTTGGAAACTTATTTCCCGAACGATGGAATAATGACAATTTAGCAAAACCCTCGAGGAGATATTGGCCATTTCTGGAAATTGTATTTCGACGGGGGTGTAAACATAGAAGGTATATGAGCAAGAGCCGTTCTTGTATCTATCACGGGAGAAAAATATCCTAAGTCCATCAAACTATAGTTTGCCAACACAAACAACACATCCGAGTATAAAGGCTGTATAATGGGATTGAAACTGGCCCAATCCATGGGTATCCAATGGTTAGCAATTTTTGGAGATTCTGAGTTGGTCATCAAGTAAACTACTAGGGCATATCACACCAAAGAATTGCATTTACTGCCCTACCATCGGCTGGTCATCAAGATGGCTATGGAGTTTAATCCACATCCCTTGAAACGGAAATGATTTCGCGGATGCATTAGCAACACTAGCTTCTTTGATCCACGTATCAAATAGGAGAAAAAATCCTGATATTAAATTTGCAAGCAAGAAGGCACCAGCCTATGTGAATTATATTGGAGAAGTATCAGATGAACTGCCTCCCATCAAAAAGCCTTGGTATTAGGATATAAAAGAATATCTTCGAGATAGATCTACGCCCACTGGGGCAAGTCAAGCTGAAAGAAAGTGCATCCATAAAATGGATATAAAATTCTATCTAAGCGGAGATGCACTCTACAAAAGAGATGTTGGAACATGATTACTGAGATGCCTAGACAGAGATCAAGCCCAAAGACTTATGGATGAAGTCTATGGTGGAGTATGTGGTCCACACATGAGTGGTCCTTCAGAAGCTGAATCATCTGCTCTAAAGACTCTACGGAAGGTGGGGCAACAACAGATGAAGAGCTAGGAATGTCATTGACCAAAGCTGCTGTCAAACCAGCAAACAGCTCATCCTCTATGGGAGAAACATGATCCTCCATAAGCTCCTCCTCATCCAAATCAGTGCTAGGCTTTGAATAAACAACCATGGATGATGCAATGTCTACCTCTAGCCATGTAGAATACTCCGAAGAGCGACCTAAATGACTCGATGAAAAATCATCCCTCTCCCAATGGGTTCAGTAATTATAGACTCTAGCTAGGTCATCCTCTAACAAAGATGAGACTGATAACCGCTGACCTAAAGCTCCATCAAAAGCATGGACATCCTGATACTGGTCAAACTATCCCATGACCGCCAAATTCTGATATGAAGTTACTCCTCTCAGACCAACCAATGGCAAGAAGTCCATACCCACGACATGAGTGGCAAAGCTGTAAGGGGAACTGAATCCTGAATAAGGCAAGATGGTAAAAGGAACCTCAATCATAGTCATGAAGATAAACCAAAATGCTGTATCCACACAATCAGCTGGTCAAAAAGAATAAGATGCAGATATCTCATGTGTAAAGTAATATCCATGATGTCTGAAAATGCTTATCGGTCTCAGATGCATCATAAACCAGATGTATAACAACACAACACTGCCTCTGAAGAACTCAGTAGGATGGGTATGGTAGAACATGGCCAACATCAAAGTCTCTGCTAAGATCATAGGAAGGATGGTAAGACCCTTCCTTAGAGCCCTCACTACAGTGATCAAGCTAATGTCCAAGTGATCCATGTAGAGCGACATGTACAGATAGGCTACAATGCACATCAACAAAATGTCTACTCGGACAACCCGCCACTCATCCTCAGAAATGGTGAAGTCTCCTGAGTATATTGAGTAGCTATTTGTTGACCCGGAATGATCAATCAAGAAATCCAGAGACACAACATATCCTGAGGTGATCTCGTCCAAGATGACTATGCGGCGGAAACCTGTCATTGTCATGAACTTCCGTCTGAACTCACCAACAGCCACTCTAGCACAAAGCCTGTCCAGCAAAAAATTTGTAATACGTTCATACTGCTCCAATGTAGGAGTTAACTCATGGGTCCCGAATCTGAAGACCTACCTCTCGGGAATCCAACAAGATAGCATCCCCTCTACAAAACCCACCGGAACCTGGAAGGTCAGAAAGGCCATTGAGTGTCTCAGCATATGATCAACGGTCATCCGATCTGAATGAGGCAAACTTTTATACTAAGACCTTAAAGATGAGGATACCAAGGTAGGCGGGTTATGCTCAATACGGGTAACAATGGATGAAGACATCTATAAAACCGTATCATGAGACCATCTAGGGTCAATGCTAAACTCATCAAATGCATATAAAACCGTATCATGATAAATGATAATGATAAATGACAATATGATACAAGGGATAAAAATAATTATACATACATTCCTAAATACATCATCATCTAAATAAAGATTAAATACATCATCTCTATTTACAACTAAAAATAAAAAGTACAGGGAAATAGGGCACAACTACCCAATATCTAACAGAGGCCTACCAAAAGAGATAACGAGTCTATCCAAAGAAATCTATGATGTCTACATCATCCTACCGATTAACTTGTTGTAACTCCGCTTGAGTCACTGTATCTCTGCCAGATAGAACATCGAGTCAATACAAAGTGGGATTTGCTCCGGTGAAACTATCAGAATACGGGCCACCTGAAGGGCCAACACCAGAGCTGGATGGATCAAAAGAATCTGCCTCCGACGGATCTCTGCCCAGATGCCTAATGAAAAAATGCGTCTGGTCCAACCTCTGGGTCAAGCTAGTAATCTACTCCAAATGAGTGGGTTCTCTGACACAGTCGATCCAGTCTGTCATCATCATAGACCCGGGAACTATATCCCCCATGAATTGAGTGGCATGGGTCTGAGCTCCAATGGTGCGAGTAGTCCACCAACGATAGAAGGCATCCTTAGTGTAAGGGCCCTCTGATAAAGTAAATCCATCTAAGCCCACCAAGGAAATCTCGATGACTGTCTGAGATAAAGACCAGTGGTGTCTATGAGGAGGAAGATATGGAATGCAAATCTCCCCTGTAGTGCTCTTAATAGCACGCTCTCCTAAGTATAGCTCCCAGCCTCTCCGTCAAGAAAGGGATCCGACGAGTGGATAATATATACTCTAACCAGGTCAGAAAACCATCCTCAAAGCCAACTGTCATATGATCAGGGGTATAAGGAACCCATGTGACGACATCGATAGTCAATAGCTCCAACTACAAGAGAGAATGTGTAAACCCCTCCACTACAAGGACCTCGGTCAAGGTGGAATACTTTCAGCGCCGTCCCCATGTATAGGTCTCCAGACCTAAAGTAGTAGCTGAGCGTAGGCAATGGAGCCTCTCATATGCCCAAAATTGTGAATACAAAGATCATATATCCTCAGTCATGAAGATTGACACTCGAGCGAGGGAAATTGAAAGATAAAGAGAAACTACTCACCAGTAGAAATGGGTAAAAGCCTTGCTAAGCCTCTATCACGCCCTCTGAGTGTAGGCGAATCCCTCAAAGGAAATAGGCAAAGGTGAATGATCCCCAATCAAAATCTTTGATGCGGTCCACATCATAAGTGCCACTGACCAAACCAAAAGAGATCGCCGAGCAGTTGTCCGCTAGGAAACAACCCTTGATGATGACCAAGAACAATCACCGAAGAATGCGATCTCTGTTCCTTTAATCAGCAGTCAAAGGCTCAGACAAAGCGCCATTCACAACATCAATGCTCAAAGAGCCATAACGGATAACCCGACCCTTGAGGGCCGAAGCAGTAACTCCCAAAAGGGATCAAACTGTAGCCAGGGAAATATTGGCCACCAAAGGCACACGCTCTCCTGTAAACTCCATCCCCATGATGAACCACCAATCCATCAGTGTCATCATCACCTCACAATCAAGTAAATGGATAGACTGAGTATGGTGAAACCAACGTTTAGATAAAGCCCTAAGATAACCCCAGGGGCAGCGACGGGAAGGAATGAAAAAGAAGGCCTCAAAACCCTTTCCTCAGGCACTCTTGATGAAGGGTTTGGTATAAAGAATGAATGATAAACCAGTTCCCCTTGGGCTGAGTGAAGCCGGGAACCTGCATCAAGTTCAAAATCAAGATCAAACCTTTGCCTCAAAAGTGGGAAAGGAAGAAATGGAAAAATGAAAATAACTATTACCTCGTTCGCATGAAGATAGATTGATGGATGACGTCTCAAATCATCCAGAAGATATAGAATCGTCACGCATTAGCTGGAAGCTCTCGACGAATAGGACGAATCACTAACTCGGTCAACCGGCGAGGCTGCCGGGCCAGAAGAGGCACAGGGACATCACAAGCTCTCCTCCTCATGCCTGAGGAAACCCGACGAGAACTACTTGACTGGCTTGAGTCCATAACCTTAGCAAAATCTCCAAATCACCTTAGAAAGGGTGAGGTACGCTTCGAAATAAAAGCAATTAAATTTAAAACATGGCATCATACATATCCTATGTGAAGACTATAGCCACTCAAAATTTTTGCATTTATGTTACTAACATTGCAGGAGGGAAGAATCGTCTTCCAGAGATAACCCTAAAGGTCAAATCAGTTCCAGTCCCGGAGGCAACCCCGGGATACTTAGTTTACCATCCCGAAGATAACCTTGAGATATTTAGTCTTTCCTATCTCGGAGATAACCCCATGATATTCAGTTCCAGTCTCGGAGATAACCTCTAGAATTTTAGTTTCAACCTCAGAGATAACCCCGAGGATGCAATTCCAGTTTCGGAGATAACATCGGAGAAGTCAGTTCCATCTCGGAGACAACCCCGAGATACTACGTTCCAACCCCGGAGACAACCCCAGGAGTTTCAGTTCCAAATCTAGGAGACAACCCCGAGGAATGCTGGTGCAATTACAGAGATAACCCCGAAAAAGTTCGTTTTAATCCCCAACAATCAGCTTCAACCTCGGTGATAGTCCTGAGACACTCAGGCCCAAACTTGGAGATAATCCTCGAGAGGTTAGGCACACCTCAGAGACAACCCTAAGGACATTCAGTACTTGCAGCAGTCCAATGAGATAACCCTGATTAACGACTGCTAAATATGCCCAGAACCGGAGATAACCCCAGTGAGGACAAAATCATCATTTTGCCACCACGATCCCAATTCACACCATCTCAATAGCATTTTAACCTACATGCTACACAGAAGTGTCCCACAAGAACTATAGCTCCAAGCCCGAGTGACTACTACACAAGACAGCACACCGGATATAATTTGAAGACTTGAAGACCTGGGCATGGACCCATCTTCCCGACTTTGTACAACCTCTTATCCCATGTCATTGTGTAGCTCTCGACAACAGCATTCCGAAAAGGTATTATATGCCTCCCTCGGATGTCCGGATTGAAAGTTATGAAGGTTCGAGCGGACAACGAGTTGTACGAGTATACGTACTTCGAGACAGCAGGGCCCAAGGAGCTCGGGGCACCCCGGGCCACCGCAGGTACATCTGCGGCTGTCGCAGGTACACCTGCGGCTCTCTCCTCTATAAATAGAGGGCTTGGGGTGGCCATTTGTAAGAGAAAAAAGGCGAGAAAGCCCTGTCCATTTTGCTCTGTACACATTATAAACTGAGTGCTTTCTCATTTCAAACACTTGTGAGCTTATATTTTGCTTCATTTTACCGGTGGAAACCGAGTGTTCATTCATTTAAAGCTATTTTAAGTCTTCTTTGGCAGCCCACTATAAGTCTTCTCACATTTCTTAAAGCCTTTCTCCACTTTCGTTCGCACATAATTATTCACGTTGAGAGTCGTGTTGTGTGTGTATGCGCAGACCGTCGGTCCGTGGCTTTTATTACTTTTATATATATAAATACTTATATATATATATATATATATATATATATATATATATATATATTATCGGGTTATCTCGATTGAGCCTGAATATAATATTCGGAGCGTTTACTGCATTTATATATATAAATACTTATATATATTGTTATCATCAAACTCTGTTTGATTGAGCCTGGATTTATATCCTGAGCGTTTACTACTTGTATATATATATACTTATATACATATTGTTATCATCAAACTCTGTTTGATTGAACCTGAATTTATATCCGGTGCATTTATATTTATATATATAGGGAATCCATCCATGGCAACCGGTTGTTGGAAGCAACCCAAAACGTCAAGGCACGACAACTTGTAGCGGCTGGAACAATTAAAATAGGACGTCCCATTTTAATTGTCCCAGCCGCTACAAGCTGTAGTGGCTGGAGTAAATGCCTCACCATCCTATATATGAATCTCACATATCCTTTGTCTACGTGGCCCCTTTTATCACCTTGTATATTTATCTTTCTAATTTTCTGTAACGAATGAGTGGTTTGAGTTGTGATTCTGAGGACAGAATCCTTGTAAGGAGAGAATGATGTAACAATCCAGATTTTTAATTATAATATTTAAATATTTAGTGAATTATATAAATATTTAATGGAGTTGTTTATCGTTGAATAAATATTTGTTTAATTGATTTGATTTGATTTCGTTAATTATTTGTTTAATAAATAATTAATGAGTTAAGAAAATTAATAATGATGGGATAATGTTCTAATTTAATTTAATAATTAAGTTAGAGAGTTTATAATGATTAAATAAATTATTATATTATGTAATGAATTGTTATTAGAAGTAATTAAATTAAGTATGAAAACTTAATTAATTAGAAGTGTGACAAATAACTTTATTATAAGTGGTTATTAAAATAAATTAAATTAGTTTTAATTTAGTTTTGCCAAACAAGGCTTATGTATATTAAGTCTCTAAGTTTTAAATAATTTTGCCAAACAAAGCCTTATGCCTTTTGGATTTTTAAATTTGATTTATTAATAATATAAATTAAATTAAACAAAACATAAATAAAATATATATTAAATTGATAACCGTTGGTTTAATAAGGCCATTAGTGGCATCAGTTTTAAAACGTTTGAAAAAGACGTTCGTTAGTTTTATTTTATGTTATGTATATTGTATATGGCTTAAGCCTAAGAAAGAAAACAAGAATTTTCAGAAACGGTTTTTAGAGAAAGGAAAGAAAGTTACAAAGTATTTGTGAGAGGGTTGAGAGAGAATTCTTGAAGTTTCAAACGAATTACAATGGAGTTAGCAAAGATTATCTAAGTAATTGAAGGTATGTGCTTTAAACTTAACATTATATAGATATATGTATATGTATGAGTTTTACGGCATAAAATTTATATGTTCTGTGAATTCTATGTTCCGAATTAGACCATACAACTGAATTATGATAATTGTAGGTAGTTGTATTGTTATAACTAGCATGAACATGAACATGAACATGAACATGAACAAAATTGGTTTACAGTAAAAACTTATGAGTATGAATATGATTTTTGTAAGATAACAAAATTAGTGTATGTTAATTGTGAAGTTGTGAAATTGAACCTTGTATATTATAATGGGGTAAGAAATTCAGAAAAACATAGTTTAAAAGGAATCAAATTTGGTTTAATATGGTTTTACAGTGTTAACAGTGTTAAACAACATCGATAGTGGAGTTTTGGTTTTTAAAACAGTTCGTACAATGATTTAAGTTTTCTAAAATTGTTGTTTAGTGGTTTAAATTAGTATATGCATGTTGGGTAATGTGTATATGAGTTATTTATATAAGTTATGCATGTTAATTTAGATGTTAGGAATGTTATATAGACAGAAATTAGTTGTTCTGTTCTCCGATGGTTGGGTTCTGCAAGTTTCAGTGCCCTAGCGCCAAAAATGAAGCCCCAACGCCAAAAATAGCGTCCTAGCGCTAGAAATTCGCGTCGCAGCACTGAAATTCATGCCCCAACGCCAATCTCGCACTGCAGCGCCACTGTATGACTTAGTTCTCGCACTGCGGCGCCGGAACAGAAGTCCGAGTCGGACAGTTTTGACCTCCTGTAGTAAAACGGCTATAACTTTTTTATACTAACTCCGATTGAGGTGATTTAAGATGATCCGGAACGAGGACGAATAGACCTACAACTTTAGTTATTTAAGTTATTCAATTTGAGGTCAATAGGACGGGTCAAAATGGTCTTTAGGACTATTGTGTTTTCAGAGGCAATCGGAGGGCGTCGGGCATGCACATATGCATGTGTAGTGCTTCTAACCATAAAAGAATCTAAGTTACAAAACATAAATATTAGTAAATATAATGATGCTTAACATTAATAAATAATGTATTAGATAAGTTATAGAAGCATACACAAGAGATGAAAATCGGGCTTGTGACGAATGAACGTCGAAACGTCGTGCCAAGTGTTAATGAACTTAAAAAATTGATTCAATTCAAATGAAATGAATATTATAAGATATGGAATGGATTTAATATAAAACCAATAAGTAGTCCTAGCAAGACTTAAGCACTCGAATGAACTGCGAATATGAAATACAGTGAGACATAAGTCGAAAAGTTAACACAATCTAATTGAGCATTGTGTGCTAATTAATAGGAAAGATTATGAGATGTGGAGTAGAGTTTACATTACAACTACTAAGCGTTGCTATGCGACTAATAGTTAATGTGAATGATTATATAATTGTGTAGGGCACGTGAAGTGCAGATATCTGTAAGCTGTTAAACAGTTATTGGTAAACAACGATTAAGAAAAGTCTTTCGATTCCTATTTTCTACGTGGACTTGATGAACTGTTTTAAATTGCATGATATGTTATATATGTTGAAATCATGAAATGTTAAAGTCAATATACGACTGCATTATTTTGGCTAAAGAATGATGATTGAGTATGGAACTCAATCTTGATATTTGCTATGTGAATTAAAAGCATGTATGTCATGTTACTTTAATGAGATGTATATCGAGCATGTTATTATGTGCTATGTGATGCATGAAAACTGTTAGATTGTGCTAGGCTGTCGAGCTCACTCTTGCAAATAACCACTTTTGCAGGTCAAGGAATTAAGGTAAGGATATGTGCTAAATGAGTTATAGAGATCTATATTCACGAAGATTACTTATGTTTTATGAGAAATGTATTTCATATTTTGAATGTAACATGTTGTTGAATTATAAGTTGAGTTATCCAATGTATATGGATATTTAGTTATGATGTAAGACTTTGTATATTCATTTTGTTGTAACGATTCGTGATATAAGTTTGAATCAAAGAGATGTAATGTAAATGTTGCGATTTAGGGAAATACAGAAGGAAATGTATAAAAGTTTTAAATATTCCTCGATTTTAGTGATTTTAATATCGAATAATGATGTAAAATTAGAGGTTAAATGTGTAGTTAACGATCGAAGTCGAGATTTAAATTGTATGGATTTTGGGGTCGTTATAGTTGGTACCAAAGCCAATAGGTTAGAAACCTTAGGTAAGAGTACCTTAGACTATAACCTTAGAGAAGAGAGGTGAAGATAATGAAAGAATAAGCTCAAATAGAGTTTGAACAATAAGAAGAATAAAGAGTTATAAGGAATATGAAAGTGGGGTTACCCAACTCCAATAATAATAATAATAAATAGACAGTGTCTATAAAAAGAGAATGATAAAGAAGTTAAGAATAGAGAGTTATATTCAAGTATGGTGCAATTGTACTCTTTAGTAGTTGATGTATGGTATCTGGGCTAAACGATTCCTTCATAGAACGGAGGTATATACGAACTAGTAACTCGAAACCTAGTTTGTTGGTTGTTTGTGGGAAACCACTCAGTGTACCATATTGAAACTGTTAGAGACTCGATGTGTACCAAGTGTGTAACTCGAATGAAATGTGGAGCGATGTAAATGAAGTTAGAATTCTTAAAGGAAGAATTGTTATATAAACAAGAAGATTCAAAGAAGAATCTTGAAGAAATATAAAGATAAGAAATGGGAGTTTCCTAACTCCAATAGCCAAGATAACGAATAATGTCGTAAATGATGAAAAAGAGAAAGAAAGAGGATCGTAAAACAAAACGATCACGAGTCAAGAAATTTTTTTTTAAGGGAGATGATTATAGAATAAGATCACGACGTGATCTGTTTAAGTTATAGAAGAAAGATGGTCTGTAATATTTGAATGATTATAGCTTGATGCTATGAAGATATTGTACTATGAATAGTACAAGATGAACTCATGAGGAATTATAGATAATGTGATACAAGGAATTCATATCGAGCAAAAAGTAAGTTATAAACAAGATAGAGTTAGGTGGATTTTTAATTGAGGACTCATGTGATGACTGAGTTGTACAAACCTTTGTATGGGCGAGGGTTTTGTGCTTGCACTCAGTTTATCCCATTGATAATCATTGGAATGTTTGTGTCGCGCTATTTGCTATATGCCTGATGAGAAGGTGATTCTTTTCTCATGTGTATAACAGATAGGTAGAGTATAGTTAGAGAATATTATAAGGTTAAGTGTGAATTCTTAAAACTAATGCTTATGGTAAGTTCGTGACTCATAATAATATGGTATGTTTTGAATCCCTCAGCAAATGGACGCCTATGGTCTGACTAGGATAAGTTTTTAAACTCATACGATTGTGGCAAGTTCCTGAACTTATAACGTGTGGTAAGTTTGATGAACTGGGTATAATTAAGTGTGAATGGAGTATTGGGGATGATAGGAATAGATAGACCTATTAAGCAATAGATCATTATAGAAAGTGGAGTTGATGGTGGAAGCATAGATATTCTAAATCTACTAGCTATGCTAGACTTTCAAAATTTAGTGACTTCGTGCTGATGTTTACACTTTTATTTTCTTGAAAAATATTGGATCAAATGATGGAACCAATGAGTTTTAACAACAAAACTGTTATTCGTATGTCTACGGTAATTGCTTCGGCTAGACAAAAATGATTTGCAATATATCAAATTGTATTTTACATCATTAATGCATCATGTAACCTAGTGCAAAGATGATAAAAATGATGGAGTCATCAATGCTGTATTACTTAGTGTTGGATGTGATCTAAGGATCGTCAGCCCACTATGGTATGATGTAGTATGATAAAATCACCAAATGACGGAATCCTCAACGGACTGTAAATACAGTGCGGTATCATGACGTCATAAAAAGATTTTTGAGATTTCTTTAAGATATGAGAATACATATGTATGTATGTATATATGTATATTTCGATTGATGTCCAAATTGTTGTAGAGGTCTATGCTATTTGATTCAGCTAGACAAATATTGAAAGATATTCATGAAATTCAAACGTTCATTAAAAAGTTATGCCAAACCAAATTGTTTTGGTGCAGATTCAGATGTTGAAAAGCTGAGTTGAACAACCCTATAAGGGGACATGTTTTCGGGGACAATGGTTCTGAGCGTAACGCATATAGTCGTTACAAAACACTACGTTGCGGCCCAACGCAGTGGTACAATAGGCTGGCCACCTAGTGTACGTGAGGAGGGTGTTTTCATTCTTTGTGATTGATAAACACTCTGGTTTGTAGTGTGAATGATTGAGTTGAAGCACTAGTAAACTGAGAATAGAGTTCACGGTCTTGTGACCCCTCGGCATGATTTGGAATCTTTTAAATTCCTGAGTTATTCATACTACTTCCCAATTATTGAACAATTGTGAAAGATTCTTGTTATTCTGCAAGATGGAAGTGAAAAAGGAAAGTATTCATTAGAAAGAAGTAAGTCGTAGAATGCGACACTGAATGATGAATTTATTGAATAAGTGAGAAAAGAAATTTTAAAATGAGAAGGGAATGAGTTATCAGAGAATAATGTAAAACTTTTAATAGAAAAGTTTAATAATTGTAGAAAGATCTTTGTGGAAAGAAGTGGTTATAAAACCCAATGAATGAATGAAGTAGTGACGTAAAAATCTACTTTGATAGATTGAATGAATAAAGATTAATAGATAAAATTTCGAGGACGAAATTCTTAGAAGAAAGGGTGAATGTAATATCTCGAGTGTTGATGATAACGATCCTTAGAAAAGGAAATGAATGAGTTAAAAGATATATACTACTTAGAATATAATTGAGTTCAAGTGAAAGTTATGAAATGAATCCTAGAATTTCTTAAAGTAATGAATGTAATAGGAAATATAAAACCTATATTTAGATAAAATGATGAAAGATTACTCTGAGTTATTTGTTTAATTTGTGTCTTCGATTCTGGGGACATAATCTTTGTAAGTAGGGAATATTGTAACGAATGAGTGGTTTGAGTTGTGATTCTGAGGACAGAATCCTTGTAAGGAGGGAATGATGTAACAATCCAGATTTTTAATTATAATATTTAAATATTTAGTGAATTATATAAATATTTAATGGAGTTTGTTTATCGTTAAATAAATATTTGTTTAATTGATTTGATTTGATTTCGTTAATTATTTGTTTAATAAATAATTAATGAGTTAAGAAAATTAATAATGATGGGATAATGTTCTAATTTAATTTAATAATTAAGTTAGAGAGTTTATAATGATTAAATAAATTATTATATTATGTAATGAATTGTTATTAGAAGTAATTAAATTAAGTATGAAAACTTAATTAATTAGAAGTGTGACAAATAACTTTATTATAAGTGGTTATTAAAATAAATTAAATTAGTTTTAATTTAGTTTTGCCAAACAAGGCTTATGTATATTAAGTCTCTAAGTTTTAAATAATTTTGCCAAACAAAGCCTTATGCCTTTTGGATTTTTAAATTTGATTTATTAATAATATAAATTAAATTAAACAAAACATAAATAAAATATATATTAAATTGATAACCGTTGGTTTAATAAGGCCATTAGTGGCATCAGTTTTAAAACGTTTGAAAAAGACGTTCGTTAGTTTTATTTTATGTTATGTATATTGTATATGGCTTAAGCCTAAGAAAGAAAACAAGAATTTTCAGAAACGGTTTTCAGAGAAAGGAAAGAAAGTTGCAGAGTATTTGTGAGAGGATTGAGAGAGAATTCTTAAAGTTTCAAACGAATTACAGTGGAGTTAGCAAAGATTATCTTAGTAATTGAAGGTATGTGCTTTAAACTTAATATTATATAGATATATGTATATGTATGAGTTTTACGGCATAAAATTTATATGTTCTGTGAATTCTATGTTCCGAATTAGGCCATACAACTGAATTATGATAATTGTATTGTTATAACTAGCATGAACATGAACATGAACATGAACAAAATTGGTTTACAGTAAAAACTTATGAGTATGAATATGATTTTTGTAAGATAACAAAATTAGTGTATGTTAATTGTGAAGTTGTGAAATTGAACCGTGTATATGATAATGGGGTCAGAAATTCAGAGAAACATAGTTTAAAAGAATTCAAATTTGGTTTATTATGGTTTTACAGTGTTACCAGTGTTAAACAACATCGATAGTAGAGTTTTGGTTTTTAAAACAGTGCGTACAATGATTTAAGTTTTCTAAAATTGTTGTTTAGTGGTTTAAATTAGTTTATGCATGTTGGGTAATATGTATATGAGTTATTTATATAAGTTATGCATGTTAATTTAGATGTTAGGAATGTTATATAGACAGAAATTAGTTGTTCTGTTCTCCGATGGTTAGGTTCTGCAAGTTTCAGCGCCCCAGCGCCAAAAATAGCGTCTTAGCGCCAGAAATTCATGCCGCAACACTGAAATTTGGGCTCCAGTGCCAATCTCACACTGCAGCGCCACTGTATGACTTAATTCTCACGCCGCGGCGCTGGAACAGAAGTCTGAGTCGGACAGTTTTGACCTCCTGTAGTAAAACGGCCATAACTTTTTCATAAGAACTCCGATTGAGGTGATTCAAGATGATTCGGAACGAGGACGAATAGACCTACAACTTTTGTTCTTTACGTTTTTCAATTTGAGGTCATTAGGATGGGTAAAAATGGTCATATTTAGGACTATTATGTTTTTGGAGGCAATCGGAGGGCGTCGGGCATGCACATATGCATGTGTAGTGCTTTTGACCATAAAAGATGATGTCCTAAGTTACAAAACATAAATATTAGTAAATATAATGATGTTTAACATTAATAAATATTGTATTAGATAAGTTATAGAAGCATACATAAGAGAGGAAAATCGGGCGTGTGACGAATGAACGTCGAAACGCCGTGCCAAGTGTTAATGAACTTAAAAAAATATTTCAATTCAAATGAAATGAATATTATAAGATATGGAATGGATTTAATATAAAACTAATAAGTAGTCCTAGCAAGACTTAAGCACTCGAATGAACTGCGAATATGAAATACAGTGAGACATAAGTCGAAAAGTTAACACAATCTAATTGAGCATTGTGTGCTAATTAATAGGAAAGATTATGAGATGTGGAGTAGAGTTTATATTACAACTACTAAGCGTTGCTATGTGACTAATAGTTAATGTGAATGATTATATAATTGTGTAGGGCACGTGAAGTGCAGATATCTGTAAGCTGTTAAACTGTTACTGGTAAACAACGATCAAGGCAAGTCTTTCGGTTCCTATTTTCTACGTGGACTTGATGAACTGTTTTAAATTGCATGATATGTTATATATGTTTAAATCATGAAATGTTAAAGTCAATATATGACTGCATTATTTTGGCTAAAGAATGATGATTGAGTATGGAACTCAATCTTGATATTTGCTATGTGAATTAAAAGCATGTATGTCATGTTACTTTAATGAGATGTATATCGAGCATGTTATTATGTGCTATGTAATGCATGAAAACTGTTAGATTTTGCTGGGCTGTCGAGCTCACTCTTGCAAATAACCACTTTTGTAGGTCAAGAAATTAAGGTAAGGATATGTGCTAAGTGAGTTATAGAGATCTATATTCACGAAGATTACTTATGTTTTATGAGAAATATATTTCATATTTTGAATGTAACATGTTGTTGAATTATAAGTTGAGTTATCCAATGTATATGGATATTTAGTTATGATGTAAGACTTTGTATAGTCATTTTGTTGTAACGATTCATGATATAAGTTTGAATCAAAGAGATTAGTAAAGGTTGCGATTTAGGGCAATACAGAAGGAAATGTATAAAAATTTTAAATATTCTGCGATTTTAGTGATTTTAATATCGAATAATGATGTAAAATTAGAGGTTAAACGTGTGGTTAACGACCGAAGTCAATATTTAAATTGTATGGATTTTGGGGTCGTTACATTTTCAATTTCGATATATTACTCAAGTTCACCGTATATTATAATATTAGTAAACAATTTAATAATTTTAGCTTTAATTTTTTAATAAAATATAACTATATGTATGAATAATTATATAAAAATATTAAATAATGTAAATTTAAAAAAATTACACAATTATTATAATATTAGCAAATAATTTAATAAATTAACTCTTATTAATATAAATTTATTAATAACTAATATTAATATTTGCTAATAAATTTATTTGCTAACTAATAAAAATAACTAATAATAATATTTGCTAACTAATAATAACTAATATAAATTTATTAATAACTAATAATAATATTTGCTAATAGATTTATATTAATAAGAGTTAATTTATTAAATTATTTGCTAATATTATAATAATTGTGTAATTTTTTTAAATTTACTTTATTTAATATTTTTATATAATTGTTCATACATATAGTTATATTTTATTAAAAAATTAAAGCTAAAATTATTAAATTATTTACTTGTATTATAATATACGGTGAACTTGAGTAATATATTGAAATTGAAAATAAGAAAGATAAATATACAAGGTGGTAAAAGGGGCCACGTAGACAAAGGATAAGTGAGATTAATATATAGGAATGTGAAATATTTACTCCAGCCGCTACAGCTTGTAGCGACTGGGACAATTAAAATGGGACGTCTCATTTTAATTGTCCGAGCCGCTACAAGTTGTTATGCCTTGATTTTTTGGGTTCCTCATAACAACCGGTTGCCATGGATGGATTCCCATATATATATATATATATATATATATATATATACAAGTTGAATCAGGTCCAGACCTCCCGGACGGCAGAAAATCCGAACCTTTTTTTTTTAAACAACTAATTTTTTTTTTAATATTTTATGGAATTGAAAATTTTTCATAATACAATATTTTGGACGTGATTTGGATACCTATACCAAAAAATGGTGGTACAGTCTGTACAGACTGTACCGCCATGTTTTGTTATACGTACCCAAATCACACCCAAAATACTGTATTATGAAAAAATTTCAATTCCATAATTTATTTTTTTGAGTTGTTTTAAAAAAAGACAAAAAAAAAAAAGTCCGGATTTTGGTCCGGTCCGGGAGTCCGGACCTGATCCGGACTCTCTCTCTTTCTATATATATATATATATATATATATATATATATATATATATATATATATATATATATACATTTATATTTTTCCCCGCCTTGAGTTTACTTCGTGGCGGATGATCGTCTTTATATATATATATATATATATATGTATATATATATATATATATATATATATATATATATATATCTGTTTACAACTTTCATACAAACTGCATCATCATGTGAGCCTAGGAATCATGTGATCACAGATTTAGTCTCCTGAATCTAGATTCGGTTCCCGCGATGGACATTTTCAGCTGTGACCAGCTTGTAAATTATTTACGGTGTTTGAATTTCCTTAGACGGCTCTCATGCCCACAAGGAGTTCGGCACTGCTTTTTATCTTATTTTCTCGAAGATGATTCGCATCTCGAAAATAAAAGTAATTCAGCCGAACATATAATAAAATAGAAGTATCAAAGGCCTCGATTACTATCGAGCATAAGGGTTTAAAAAATCTCTTTTACAAAGCATTATTGCTATATCTTGTTAAAATTGAACTTTTATATAAAATTCAAACCCTTTGTATATTGGTGCAAACGAGGCATAGCACTACTTTCAGATAACTGTACATAGACCTACACACACACACATTCAGATAAATGTTTAAAATGAAAAGTAGCGATCACCGTGTTACCACGGATGTCGGGAGGTGCCTAACATCTTCCCCTCGCATAACCAAGCCCCTGGACCCTAACGAATCTTGGTTTCATAGACCAGCTACGCAGTGTCACATCACTTGGTCTATGTGAAAATCTTTTCTTGGTTGAGTTGGTGCAACCATTTAAAAATACCAATTCGCGACTCTTACAGTCCCAATCGTCGACATATACATGTCGGACCTTTTCACAACTTGTTTTTTCAAACAAATCCCACCTAACATGAGAACACCAAAAGACAAGAACAGAAAAGGGACAAATAAAAATCCCGACGTTGATAGGTGGCGACTCTGCTGGGGACTTTTCGTAAGAGAGCTTAAGTCGCTATCAAAGCTTTTCAAAACATTTATCTACTTGTGTGTGGATATTGCATTTACATTTGAATGAATGTGTACGAATGCATTTACTTATTGCACTTAGTGCTTTGCACTATATCTGCTTGTGATATTAGGCTTCACACATGTCATCATTTCCATACTGTGAGACACGTTGTATGTGAATGTATGTTGTGTGGTTCCTCCACTAGGAGGCTATCCTGTCTGTGTTTGATTATTGGACACGTAGGAAGACTAATTCCAACGAGGCTCAGGAAAGGCACCACCCAGATTCGCTCCAGTTGAAAGACCATATTAACTTCCCGCCAAGTAAGTTGCGATGATCTGGGAACCTTCATGCCAAAAAGCCGCGAGAGTAGCCTAAGATAAGTTAGACTATGATAAACCAAACACGGAGGAAAGTCTCTTCATTCTTTCCCATTTCAATTATTTGTAATTGTAATTACTTGTAATTTTATTTCCATGTCAATCTCAATGTAATGAAAAATATGAAGGAATATGTGTACATGTATTCCCTTTTATTTAACTTGCTATCTTGTCGTACAAATAACTGACATCCGTTTTGCAGGATAATACTCCTAAACGGACACATTACATAGCATGTAACATTTCTACATTCCCTAAGACTAAACTGCATAAGTCTTTTTGTAGGGAAACAATTGGTCTTGTTACCCGTTCAAAGTCCAAAAAGGCAACAAGCCTACAACCAAGCATGTCTACATCTGGCCAGTCTAATCCTACTCCTGTCTCTCGTGAGGAGTTCGAAGGATTAAGTAACAAAATTACAGATGTGACGCCCCCAAAATTAGGTGTACATCACCCATCTTGGGTCGTCAGATACATGGTACAGAATACAAATACAACTTACTAATACAACTGTCGTGTACAATACGACAAAACATAACTGTGAGTTTGAATACAATTATTGTCTACTAGAGACTATACAAACTCAAAAGGAGTCCTCATTACAATTATTGTCACACTATTTAATAGAATAGTAAGGACTACTAATACTATCATCTGGTCCATCACTCCGTTCCCCGACTCGTCCCAGCTATATTCTCATTTCCTGAAGAAAACAGTAAAAGAAAGGGTGAGCTCAACTAGCCCAGTAAGAAATATTATGACTACGATAATGCAGAATAAATTAACATTAGCCTTCAACAGTGTTAAACTGATAAAATATAACGAACATCAAGTTTAACTGCAGCGGAACAAGCAATCCATTAAAAGAGTCAAGTAGAGAATAAAATCTAATATCTTCTATGATTTAAAAGGTTTTTCAACACTGTTATCGTTGGGACTCAACTTAACAAAATAATCCACATCATCGAATTACCCCTGCACTACGGCCAAGGATATTCTTTAGTATCACGACCACAATTATCCATGCACTACGTGCCAAGAATATTTGTGTATTCATTAATGGTCATGATCATGCCAACAACTGTCCATCAATGCACTACGGGCCAATGAGGACTTTTACCACATCATTTGTGACATTATGGTCATGATTATACCGAATAATCCCTGGTCATAATCATACCAAGTCCATCTATGCACTACATGCCACAGATGACTTTTAACATTTTATAAACATGAGGATGATGACAATGATATAAGAATTCAATAAAACAAGTTCAAGAATTAATTTATCCAAGAATTAACAACGTCCAAATTGTCAACATGATACTGCTTTGTGGAGTAAAATTCAAGAAGAATGCTTAGAATAATATTTTCATGAAAAGATACTGGATGAAACACAATTATCAAGGATATTCCACTAATTTCATGGAGTATAGAAGTTAAAACTTAACCAACTAAGTATAATAAAGAATGAAATAACAAAAGAAATCACCCGACATGCGAAAGACCGCACAGACAGGTTATTCTAACAGAATAATAATTAATGGAACCAGGTCCGGCGTAAACGCACAGACAGGATATTCCGACAGAATAATAAATAATGGAACCAGGTCCAGTGTAAAACACACAAACAGGATGTTCCAACAGAATAATAACAAGACGGAACCAGGTCCGGTGTAAAACACACAGATAGGATGTTCCAATAGAATAATAATAAAAATGGAACCAGGTCCGGTGTAAAACACACAGACAGGATGTTCCAACAGAATAATAGAAGAATGTCACCAAGTATAGGGTAGACCGCATATACAGGTTATTCCAACAGAATAATAATAAATAGAATAACAAAAGTTCTCTTAATGAATAAGAAAGAATAACACCCCTTACCATTTTAAAGAAGAACTGAAATAAGGAAGTAGTTAAGTAGCAGAATACTTTTCTTCTCTCTCTCTCTCTATAGTTTCTCTCTCTAGAGTTCAGTGAATTCGTAAGAAATAATGAAGGAATGAGCTGCTATTTATAGAAAAATGGAATGCATAGTAACTAATCCATGAACGGTCCAGATTGATTACTTTAATCTGACGGTCCATATTTAAAGAAAAATCTTTTAAATAAAATATAATATATTATATTTATACAATAACTTTAATAAAGTATTCTGTTTTATATAAAAAGATGTTTCTGTTTTATTACGTTAATAATACGAATAAAACAAAACTTCATTATCGCTAAATAATTCATATTATTAACTGACAATAATTGAATCAAACTAAGTGACTTCTCACATAAGCATTAATAATCAATACCGTGTGCTACTATGCAACTACATGTGTTACTGTACTTTTACTACCGAGTAGTTCAACAGTATCAATGGTAAAACTTCCGCTGTTATTTTAAAAAAAATATTTTTATCGTTTTCTCAATCCGACAATAATTCCGTTGTGGGGTCCACCAATGATTGTGCCGTTGTACGAATATTCCCTGTTAAAACGAATATTCCCCGACCAATCGAATATTATATAACAACTTGCGTACTTTACAAAATTTATAAATATTACCCACAACTATAACATTATATCAAATTAACTCCAAAATATTCAAAAATGATATTTATAGAAAATTCATCTTTATTTATAAAAGTTGGGGTCTTACAACCTCCCCTTCTTATGAAATTTTGCCCTCGAAATTAGGATACGTACCTGGTATGTCGAAGAGGTAAGGATACCTTGACTTCATTTCAGATTCTAACTCCCAAGTCATTTCCTCAACATCGTGATTTCTCCACAAAACTTTGACTTGAGGTATAACCTTGGAGCATAGAATATGTTCCTTCTTATCCAAGATTTGAATAGGAACTTCTTCATACGTCAAATCCTCCGCTATTTCGTCCGGTTCTAACTCAATAATGTGATTTGGGTCTTCCACATATTTACGTAGCATGGATATGTGAAAAATGTTATGAACACGAGACATACTTGGCGGTAAAGCGAGTCTATAAGCCACAGTTCCTACTCGATCGAGGATTAAAAATGGACCTATGAATCGAGGATTGAGCTTTCCTCTCTTTCCAAATCTCGTAACTCCTTTCCATGGAGTAACACGTAAGAACACATGATCTCCTATATCAAATTACACGTCCTTTCGATGAAGATCAGCATAACTCTTTTGTCGATCTTGTGAGGTTTTTATACGTTGTCGGATCGCTTGAATCTTTTCTGTAGTCATACATACCAACTCCGGTCCCAACAACGTTGCTTCACCCACCTCATCCCAGCATACTGGAGAACGACATTTTCTTCCATACAATGCTTCGAATGGAGCCATGCCAATACTTGCTTGATAACTGTTATTGTAGGAAAACTCCACCAATGGTAAGAACTTGTCCCAACTTCCCTTGAACTCAAGGACACAGAGTCTTAATAAATCTTCACAGAGTCTTAATAAATCTTCTAGAGTTTGAATAGTTCTCTCTGATTGTTCGTCCGTCTGAGGATGATATGCCGAACTAAATCGTAAATTCGTGCCCATAGCTTTTTGTAAACTAACCCAAAATCGTGAAGTGAATCTTGGGTCTCGATCAGAAACTATGGATACTGGCATACCATGCAGTCTTACAATCTCGTTTATGTACATACGAGCAAGACGTTCAAGTGTATAAGTTTCTCGTATCGGTAAGAAATGAGCAGACTTGGTCAATCTATCAACAATGACCCAAATCGCATCTATACCTTGAGAAACCTTAGGAAAACCGGTAACGAAATCCATGGTAATGTGCTCCCACTTCCATTCTGGAATTTCAAGTGGTTGCAATGGACCTTTTGGTACATGATGCTACGCTTTGACTCGTTGACAAGTTAGACACCTTGAGATAAACAACGCTATCTCTCGCTTCATATTGCTCCACCAAAATGTATGACGAAGATCATGATACATTTTGGTACTTCCAGGATGGATTGCAAACGGTGTGTTGTGCGCCTCTATTATGATTTCATACTTTAAATCAGGGTTGTTAGGAACACAAAGTCTGGAGTTGACTCGAAGTATTCCTTCTTCATCAATTTTTACTTCCGGCATAGCACCTTCTTGCACTTTCTTCCTCATACGCATCAGCTCCAGGTCTGTAGCTTGAGCAGCTTTAACTTTATTAATTAAAGTTGGTTCTACTCATATATTCGCCATCATCACATGGGTCCCTGGAGTCTTTAACTCTATCTCCATCCTTTGAAAGTCATACAAAATGGGCCTTTGTGTTGACAATATCGCACTCGTACTTGCATATGATCTTCTACTCAATGCGTCAGCTACCACGTTCGCTTTTCCAAGATGGTATTGAATGGTATGATCATAATCTTTCAACAGTTGAAGCCAACGTCGTTGTCGCATGTTGAGTTCCTTTTGAGTGAAGAAATATTTGAGACTTTTATGATCCGTAAAATTCTCCACCTTCTCCCCATACAAGTAATGCCTCCAAATTTTAAGTGCAAAGACAACAGTTGCCAACTCTAGATCATGAGTAGGATAATTCCTCTCATATTCCTTGAGTTGTCTTGATGCATAGGCTATGACTTTTCCATGTAGTATGAGAACGCATCCCAACCCTTTGCTCGAAGCATCACTGTAGATGTCAAATCCCTCCGAGCCAGATGGTATTGATAGAACATGTTCTGAAATGAAGACGTCTCCTCTTGAGTTATTGAAAACTCTTCTCACATTCTTCGCTCCAATCGAACTTTGTATCTTTCCGAGTCAGCTGAGTTAATGGAATAGCGATTCGAGAAAATCCTTCCATGAATCTCCGATAATAACCAGCTAAACCAAGAAAGCTACGTACTTCGGTCACTGATTTAGGTTGCTCCCAGCTTTGAATAGCTTCAATCTTTACCGGGTCAACAGATATTCCACGACTTGATACTACGTGCCCAAGGAATGCTACCTCCTCCAGCCAGAACTCGCATTTCTTAAACTTGGCATAAAGCTTGTATTCACGAAGCTTTTGGAGTACCAGCCTCAAGTGTTGCTCATGATCTTCACGGCTTTTGGAATAAATAAGGATGTCATCAATAAAGACGACCACAAAGTGATCTAAATATTCCTTGAATACCTGGTTCATAATCCATGAAGGCAGCAGGAGCATTAGTCAATCCAAAGGACATGACTAGGAATTCATAATGCTCGTACCGAGTTCTGAAAGTCGTCTTTGAAATATCCTCAGTGCTCATTGCAATTGGTCAAACAGGTCATCAATACGTGGCAATGGGTACCTGTTTTTGATGGTGACATGATTCAACTCCCGATAATCAATACAAAGTCGCATACTTCCATCTTTCTTCTTCACGAATAGAATAGGAGCACCCCAAGGAGAAGTACTAGGATGAATAAAGCCAATGTCTAACAATTCCTGCAGTTGGATCTTTAACTCCCGAAGTTCAATAGGAGCCATTCGATATGGGGCTTTGGAAATGGGTTTTGTACCGGGTTCAAGGTCGATACAAAATTCAATTTCACGCTCTGGGGGTAGGCCAAGAAGTTCTTCAGGGAATACGTCAGGAAATTTATTAACAATAGAAATATCATTCAAAACTGACGTATTTTTGTTTAGATCCGTGACATGAGCTAAGAAAGCTGGACATCCGTTTTTTAATAAACGAATAGCTATAGGTTTGAGATGACAGCGATTGATTTTAATGGTTTGGTTGATTGAATTCGCATAATAAGTCGATTAGGAATATGAAAGCTAACAACCTCACGAAAACAATCAATTATTGCATGATGAGTAGTTAACCAATCAATCCCTAGAATCACGTCAAATGCAAGTATTTTTAATGAAATAAGATCGACAGGTAATGTGTGGGTACCAACTTGAACCAAACAAGACTTATAAACCGTGGATGTAATGAAGGTTTCTCCCAATAGAGTTTCAACAATAAGTCAAAGTCTAATTTCTCCGGAGTTAAATTTAATCGATGAGCGCAAGTAGAAGAAATAAAAGAATGGGTAGAACCGGTATCAAATAAAGTATAGACTTCGTTAGAGTTTATGATAAGCTTACCCGTGATGACCTCATTCGGGTTCCTTACTTTCTGGGAGGTCACAAGAAATGCTCTCCTTTGAACTACCGATTTTGACTTTTCTGGAACGGCCTTTGGTGTCTCCATCCTGGCTGAACTTGTTTTTGGTAAACGACAAAATCGAGCTAAATGACCTTCTCTTCCACAATTATAACATGCTTTAGACGGCATCGCGTAGTTTGGACCGATGTGCCCCTCCCCTCCGCATTTGAAACATATGATAGGTGGTCGTTCTCCTTCCTTAACAACAGGTGCTGGTGCTGACGTCTTTCCATCATTGTTGAATATCCTCTTCTTGAAATGACCATTCTTATTGTTTTGGCCCTGATTACCACCGAAGTGGTTACCATTTCTGGCCTGTTGATTCCCTCCACGCTTGTTGTCACCGCTTCGATGACTGCTCTCACCGGTATTATCATTTAGCCGACTGCTCTCTTTTGGTTGCGTTGACTCATTATCGCGCTCCACTAACTGAGCACTATTCACAACATCTGAATACAAACACAGTTTATGAGAAATAAGATGTTGACGTATCTCAGGTTTCAAACCTCGCAAAAACATTCGCGTCATTCGCTCTTCATTATCCACCAAGTGGGACGCAAACCGGGACAACTCAGCAAATTTAGCCTCATACTGTGACACGGTCATATTATTCTGCTCTAATTTGATGAACTCCACCTCCTTCATGTGATGAACACTTTCGGGAAAGTATTTGTCATTGAACAGCTCTTGGAACTTCTCCCAAGACATCTTCAGTGCGGCAGGTTGAGTACGCTTAATTGATTCCCACCAGTAATCTGCCTCTCCTCGCAACATAAAGGCAGCAAAGGGAACCTTTTGCTCCTCAGAGCATCCCAAGACATCAAATATTTTGGTGATCTGCTTTATCCATATTTTCGCTATAAGTGGTTTTGGCTCTCCTTTAAACTCCGGTGGTCCCAGCTCCTTGAACTAACTGTTTAGCGGTGACCGTCTAAGAGTTTTCAGTGTTTCCACCTACATTTTGAACAGGAGCCGCTCTCGCCTGCTGTTGCATGAACTGCATAAAGCTTCTGAACATTTCATCATTCATCATTTGGTCAGTATTATTGTTTGCATGAGAATTGTCGCCTTCCTGATGCACATTATCCTGATTATTGATATTTAGTGAATCAACAGTCGCCTGTGCTCCATTGCTATTCTCAACATTCTCGGATGCCATTTTCAGATACTGCCACAAAATAAAAGTTAATTGATATGTCATATATTATCCTTATATTTTGACCGACCAATTAAATACCATGCAAATAAACTTAGGTAGGTCATACTAGCGAAGGAATTCCCCGTTTCTCCCCTCCTAGTTCTATTCTCACATCTTAGCCAGAGATCATATCCCTAAGCTCTGATACCAACTGTGACGCCCCCAAAATTAGGTATACATCACCCATCTTGGGTCGTCAGATACATGGTACAGAATACAAATACAACTTACTAATACAACTGTCGTGCACAATACGACAAAACATAACTGTGAGTTTGAATACAATTTTGTCTACTAGAGACTATACAAACTCAAAAGGAGTCCTCATTACAATTATTGTCACACTATTTAACAGAATAGTAAGGACTACTAATACTATCATATGGTCCATCACTCCGTTTACCGACTCGTCCCAGCTATATTCTCATTTCCTGAAGAGAACAGTGAAAGAAAGGGTGAGCTCAACTAGCCCAGTAAGAAATATTATGACTAAGATAATGCAGAATAAATTATCATTAGCCTTCAACAATGTTAAACTGATAAAATATAACGAACATCAAGTTTAACTGCAGCGGAACAAGTAATCCATTAAAAGAGTCAAGTAGAGAATAAAATCTACTATCTTCTATGATTTAAAAGGTTTTTCAACACTGATATCGTTGGGACTCAGCTTAACAAAATAATTCACATCATCGAATCACCCCTGCACTACGGCCAAGGATATTCTTTAGTATCACGACCACAATTATCCATGCACTACGGGCCAAGAATATTTGTGTATTCATTAATGGTCATGATCATGCCAACAACTGTCCATCAATGCACTACGGGCCAATGAGGACTTTTACCACATCATTTGTGACATTACGGTCATGATTATACCGAATAATCCCTGGTCATAATCATACCAAGTCCATCTATGCACTACATGCCACAGATGACTCTCAACATTTTATAAACATGAGGATGATGACAATGATATAAGAATTCAATAAAACAAGTTCAAGAATTAATTTATCCAAGAATTAACAACGTCCAAATTGTCAACATGATAATGCTTTGTAGAGTAAAATTCAAGAATGCTTAGAATAATATTTTCATGAAAAGATACTGGATAAAACACAATTATCAAGGATATTCCACTAATTTCATGCAGTATAGAAGTTAAAACTTAATCAACTGAGTATAATAAAGAATGGAATAACAAAAGAAATCACCCGACATGCGATAGATCGCACAGACAGGTTATTCTAACAGAATAATAAATAATGAAACCAGGTCTGGCGTAAACGCACAGACAGGATATTCCGACAGAATAATAAATAATAGAACCAGTTCCGGCGTAAACGCACAGACATGATATTCCGACAGAATAATAAATAATGGAACCAGGTCCGGTGTAAAACACACAGACAGGATGTTTCAACAAAATAATAACAAGACGGAACCAGGTCCGGTGTAAAACACACAGACATGATGTTCCAACAGAATAATAATAAAAACGGAACCAGGTCCGGTGTAAAACACACATACAGGATGTTCCAACAGAATAATAGAAGAATGTCACCAAGTATAGGGTAGACCGCGTATACAGGTTATTCCAACAGAATAATAAGAAATGGAATAACAAAAGTTCTCTTCATAAATAAGAAAGAATAACAACACCCCTTACCGTTTTAAAGAAGAACTGAAATAAGGAAGTAGTTAAGTAGCAGCATACTTTTCTTCTCTCTCTCTATAGTTTCTCTCTCTAGAGTTCAGTGAATTTGTAAGTAATAATGAAGGAATGAGCTGTTATTTATAGAAAAATAGAATGCATAGTAACTAATCCATGAACGGTCCAGATTGATTACTTTAATCTGACGGTCCATATTTAAAGAAAAATCTTTTAAATAAAATATAATATATTATATTTATAGAATAACTTTAATAAAGTATTCTGTTTTATATAAAAAGATGTTTCTATTTTATTACGTTAATAATACGAATAAAACAAAACTTCATTATCGCTAAATAATTCATATTATTAACTGACAATAATTGAATCAAACTGAGTGACTTCTCACATAAGTATTAATAATTAATACCGTGTACTGCTATGCAACCACACGTGTTACTGTACTTTTACTACCGAGTAGTTCAACAGTATCAATGGTAAAACTTCCGCCGTTATTTTTAATAAAATATTTTTGTCGTTTTCTCAATCCGACAATAATTCTGTTGTGGGGTCCACCAATGATTGTGTCGTTGTACGAATATTTCCTGTTAAAACGAATATTTTCCGACCAATCGAATATTATATAACAACTTGTGTACTTTGCAAAATTTATAAATATTACCCACAACTATAACATTATATCAAATTAACTCCATAATATTCAAAAATGATATTTATAGAAAATTCATCTTTATTTATAAAAGTTGGGGTCTTACAACAGAGTTTTCTTTTCTGCTCAAAGAACTACACAAGTCCACTTAGGGTCCACAAATACCTATACATACAGAATCCTCTGCACTTGGAGGAACCAAGGGTCCGGATAAAGAAATTCCCGCACTTGAGTTGGACAAAACCAACAAAACCCCTGAAATTACCCATCTCAAAGAAGATCCAAACACCGGTGATATCAGGAATAAAGTCCTACAAATGGAAGAGACCATTCGGTCTATCAAGGGGATTGGAGCACATGGGAGTGTTTCATATTCAGACCTTTGCATCTTCCCTGAGGTTCATTATCCAAAGAAATTCAAGACTCCCGATTTTGAAAAATATGATGGATTGGGAGATCCTTACACACATTTAAAGGTATTCATTAGAGAGCTCGGATCTTATGCCGAGGATGAAAAGCTCAGAATGCAGCTATTTTAGAAAAGTCTGACTGGAGAAGCCAGATCATGGTATACCAGATTTGACAACTCCAAAATTCATAGCTAGGAGGAGCTAGCTCATGATTTCCTTAGTCAGTACAGTTTCCAAACTCAGATGGCTCCTGACCGGTACCAAATTACCAAGGTCAAGATGAAAGTAGTATGCACACAAGCCAATCATGTTTAATGATAAAGCGTATACTTTGTAACAATCTTATTCATTTATTAATAAAAAGTATTAATTAATTAAAGGCTTTTAATTATCTACATGATGCTGTTTTATAATATGTGATAAACCCATAGTTTTAAGCAATGGTTTTAGAATAATGACGATGATCATTCTAATGAGATCTAAATTCTTAGAAAGCTTAAAA
Source organism: Panax notoginseng (assembly GCA_016801055.1). NCBI lineage: Eukaryota > Viridiplantae > Streptophyta > Magnoliopsida > Apiales > Araliaceae > Panax > Panax notoginseng. Next base: position 106,200,874 of record CM029023.1, on the reverse strand, counting down.
CTAAAATAGTTTCCAATCGTAGGATTACTGAATTGAGGATTAATGAATCCGGATAGATTGGTACATACGTTGCTTGTTCATTGGATGAGGATGATTGATCTCATGATTGTTTATGTGGAGACACTAAAACAAGTATGTAGGTGATTATTAGAGAATAAGTTCACTGAACATGGCTCTCTAAGTAATACCTAATGGAGTTTTACTTGTCTGTCAATAGGAATTTCTGTAGTGATAGTAGTACAAGTCATCCTTGGACTTGAGATCATCATAGTATCTTGTGTATGATGAGTTATACTTTGACTTATTCCTTAAGACCCTTAGGGTATATCAAAGGGCATGCTTGGGAATAATAAGTTGTACATGAAGATAATGTATGATCAATATAGAATCTACCACTTCTAGTAAAAGAAGAGAAATGTCCTATGTGATTCGATAAATGACAACACAGTAGTCCTTGGCCAAGGCAGAATAAAATTAGAAAGGAGTTTCTAATTTGCATTATTTAGAGTTGTGCATTTAAGGATCGAAATACATATAATTAAATAAAATAAGACTTGAAAGTAATTCCATATTTTATATTTAATTGGGACATTGTGTAATATCCCGAAAGAAATAATAATATTAAAATTATATTCTTAAAATATATTGTTTGGACCTTGTCATTTATTTGGGTCAAACTAGTTATTTAATTTGTGTGGGCTAATAAATATTAATAAGTGATGGATAAATTAATTTAGTACAATTTGGGCTTTAAAATTTATTGGGTTTAATTTATATTTGTGGGTAATAATAAATCCTATTTAAATTAGGAGAGTTAATATTTAATAAATGTCTAAAACCTAATTACTCAACATCACGCCTGATATGAGTTGGAGGAAAAGAAGGGAGAAGTGGCGGCATAGTGCAAGAGAAAAAAAGGAGCAAGCCGCCGCAACAGAGAGAAGAAAAAGAAGAGATTGAATTGTAAGTTACTAACAATGATTGATTTGTAAAGGATTGCCTGGTAGATATTTGAATATGTATATATATATATATATATATATATATATATAGTAACTAGAAAATTTATTGGCTATCAATTATATATATATAATATGTGATTGCACTGGACTGAGGCATGTAGTCACAATATACTTTTGATGATGATGATTATTATTATTATTTAAGTTACTGAACCGACATTTGGTTAGAATTAGCATAGTTTACTAAGAATTGTTTAAGCTACTTGTAAATAAAAGTATATATGAATTAAATTGTATTTTAATTATTGAAAGCAAAATATAAATATATTAAATAAGTTGAAATCATGGATAAGGTGTTTGGTTCATTACTAATTAGAATCACCGTAATTAAATCTAATATTAGGATTATAAAACTATATGGGAATTTTACATAATAATTCAAGTTAATTCATTTTGTTGGTAAGAATAATAAAATGTGTATACCAATAAATTTAACAATATTATGTTGTTGATGGGTAAATTTATAATAAAATTTATTGTTGTTTTATTAGATCGACTTGAAGGAGATTAGCATAATCTTATTTAAATTCTGAGTATTGCATCGCTTAATCCAGGTACGGATTCCGTACTTTTTCAACGATACCTTTGTTAAATTTGATTTGTTCGTTTTGTTCCTCGTTTCGAATTTCTGTTATTATTTCACATAATTGTTTCTTGTGAAATTGATATATTTATTTCATTTTGGAGTTGACACTTTGGACTCGTACTTGTACTCTTTGAATGAGGTTATCATGTCTAATATTTATTTTGATAATTGTAGAGCGGTACATGTTGCTATCTTCTTTTTGAGACCTTGTGACTATAATTTGATTTGGTTCAACATGTACATATAGAACCCTTTTGTTGATATTTTGTCGCATGTGTTGTGACATGATATTTTTGTTAGAATATACCGTAGGGTATACTTGAGCTATAACCACCTGTGGGGGTGCCACAGGCATGTCGTCTTGGCACGAGAGACATGACACTTTCCGTGGCGGTGTGATTAGTCCACGGCGTCTCCATTTTGGGCTCCGGAGTAAATGGGCCATTTGGTGTTTTGTTGTGGGAGGCGTATGGGTTAACCATAGTTTTCTATTCTGCGGATTGGTGATGTTGTGCCAAACACACCTATCTGATTTGCATACATTTGGATTTGCGGTCCAATGTGTGACTTGCCTGTGTGGCATTATTTTGAGTTTCCTGTGTGGCATTATTTTGGCTGCCTATGTGGCATCATTTGATTTGCCTGTGTGGCATTAGTTTGACTTGCCTGTGTGGCAATGTGTATTTTTGAGCTCATTCGGTATAAAATAACTTCAGCCATTTGATTCAGCCTATTATTTTATTGGATTAGTTTTGTTGGTTTCTGTTCAGTTCAAGTCATTGAGTTAGTTACTTCAGTTCGTTATTTCTTTATTCTTCTATTAGTTTCATCAATTCTGTTGATTTAGATATATTTCATTCAGATCTTTGGAGATTATATTTTCGTCAGTATTTACACTTGAGGCTTGTTCAGTATTTTATCTCAGTTGTTTTCGTATATCTTTTGTATATTTGTATCCGTACTGGGCTATTGGCTCATGCTGTGTTTTTCTTCCGGCAGGTTTGCAGGGGTGATTCAGGGCTAGTGTGATGAGAGTTTTGCCTTTGACCAATTAGGTGAATTCAAATTTTAAGTTTTTGATTATTTTGACTCTGTTTGGAGAATTGTATTTAGTACTTCATTAATGGAGCACCACTATTAATATTTTGAGGTTATTAATTAGTGCCATGTTTACTTATTTTGAGGTTTGTTGTGCTTTGCACGTGACCTCCCCTTTCCTTTTCGGGAAGGGGGTGTTACAGAAAAGGTATCAGAGCTTAGGTTCTTTCTTGTAGAAAACCTATTTAGGTTTGACCTGTGAGTTGTGGGTAAACCATTTGGTAGACGTAAGAGTTTGATTCGATTTTTGTTCTTTGTTTGGTTGGTCTCTATTTTGACCAACTGTCGATTTTCTTTTCGATTTGTAGTTGATTTGAGGAAAGTGAAATAATTTATTTAGGTGATTGAGTAATGATATTAGTTAAGAATTGTGATTTAATCATTGAGATGAATAAAGTTATACTTTGTACATATAAGAAGTGATCTTATATGAGATGTGATTATGATTTGAGTATTTGTATCGACAAGTATTTGATTTTGGAAAATGATTTATTTGAGTTGTTTTTTGTGACAATTTATTATGATCTTAGAATTAAGGATTTGATTTGATTTGAGTTATGCTTTAATTTTGTTAAATTTGTGGATAATTTGAGGTATGTGTATCGGTGGGATAATATGATAATGTGATAAATTATTAAGTATAGAGGATTTTTTATAAATTTGAGTTGTTGATATTCGAGGTAATTAGATTAATCAATTGGAATTAATGATCAATTTTGTAGCTATTTTTTTTTGTAGGATATTGGAGTAAATAAATTTTGCGGTTATTTCCTAGTAGAATATTGGAGTTATTTTAAATGAAGTTTTTGTGTGATAGTATGACGAGATCATAGAATTTGTTGGGTTAAGGTTTGCATTAAGAAAATGATTGATTCATTGAATAATTATGTGACGCCCCCAAAATTAGGTATACATCACCCATCTTGGGTCGTCAGATACAAAGTACAGAATACAAATACAACTTACTAATACAACTGTCGTGTACAATACGACAAAACATAAACTGTGAGTTTGAATACAAATATTATCTTCTAGATAGTATTCATACTCAAAAGGAGTCCTCATTACATTTATTAACACACCATTACATAGAATAGTGAGGACTACTAACTAATACTATCATTCGGACCATCACTCCGTTCCCCGACTTGCCCCAGCCACGTTCTCATTTCCTGAAGAGAACAGTGAAAGAAAGGGTGAGCTCAACTAGCCCAGTAAGAAATATTATAACTAAGATAATGCAGAATAAATTATCATTAGCCTTCAACAATGTTAAACTGATAAAATATAATAGACATCAAGTTTAACTGCAGCGGAACAAGCAATCCATTAAAAGAGTCAAGTAGAAAATAAACTCTACTATCTTTTATGATTTAAAAGATTTTCCAACACTGTGATCGCTGAGACTCAGCTTAATAAAATAATTCACATCATCGAATCACCCCTGCATTACGGTCAAGGATATTCGTATATTAATTAATGGTCATGATCATGCCAACCACTGTCCATCAATGCACTACGGGCCAATGGGGACTTTTACCACATCATTCGTAACATTACGGTAATGATTACACCGAATAATCCCTGGTCATAATCATACCAAGTCCATCTATGCACTACAGGACACAGATGACTTTCAACAGAATATAAACATGAGGATGATGACAATGATATAAGAATTCAATAAAACAAGTTCAAGAATTAATTTATCCAAGAATTAACAACGTCCAAATTGTCAACATGATACTACTTTGTGGAGTAAAATTCAAGAATGATCAGGAGAATATTTTCATGAATAGATATTAGATGAAGCGCAAATGTCAAGGATATTCCACAAATTTCATGGAGTATAGAAGTCAAAACTTAACCAACTGAGTATAATAAAGAATGGAATAACAAAAGAAATCACCATGCATGCGATAGACCGCACAGACAGGTTATTCCAACAGAATAATAAATAATGGAACCAGGTCCGGCGTAAACGCACAGACAGGATATTCCGACAGAATAATAAATAATGGAACCAGGTCCGGCGTAAACGCACAGACAAGATATTCCGACAAAATAATAAATAATGGAACCAGGTCCGGTGTAAAACACAGACATGATGTTCCAACAGAATAATAATAAAAACGGAACCAGGTCCGGTGTAAAACACACAGACAGGATGTTCCAACAGAATAATAATAAAAACGGAACCAGGTCCGGTGTAAAACACACAGACAGGATGTTCCAACAGAATAATAGAAGAATGTCACCAAGTATAGGGTATATCCGCGTATACAGGTTATTCCAACAGAATAATAAGAAATGGAATAACAACAGTTCTCTTCATGAATAAGAAAGAATAACACCCCTTACCGTTTTAAAGACGAGCTGAAATAAGGAAGTAGTTAAGTAGCAGAATACTCTTCTTTTCCCTCTCTATAGTTTCTCTCTATAGTTTCTCTCTCTAGAGTTCAGTGAATTCGTAAGAAATAATGAAGGAATGAGCTGCTATTTATAGAAAAATAGAATGCATAGTAACTAATCCATGAACGGTCCAGATTGATTACTTTAATCTGACGGTCCATATTTAAAGAAAAATCTTTTAAATAAAATATAATATATTATATTTATAGAATAACTTTAATAAAGTATTCTGTTTTATATAAAAAGATGTTTCTGTTTTATTACGTTAATAATACGAATAAAACAAAACGTCATTATCGCTAAATAATTCATATTATTAACTGACAATAATTGAATCAAACTGAGTGACTTCTCACATAAGCATTAATAATCAATACCGTGTGCTACTATGCAACCACACGTATTACTGTACTTTTACTACCGAGTAGTTCAACAGTAACAATGGTAAAATTTCCGCTGTTATTTTTAATAAAATATTTTTGTCGTTTTCTCAATCCGACAATAATTCTGTTGTGGGGTCCACCAATGATTGTGTCATTGTACGAATATTCCCTGTTAAAACGAATATTCCCCCGCCAATCGAATATTATATAACAACTTGCGTACTTTGCAAAATTTATAAATATTACCCACAACTATAACATTATATCAAATTAACTCCATAATATTCAAAAATGATATTTATAGAAAATTCATCTTTATTTATAAAAGTTGGGGTCTTACAACCTCCCCTTCTTATGAAATTTCGTCCTCGAAATTAGGGTACGTACCTGGTATGTCGAAGAGGTGAGGATACCTTGTTTTCATTTCAGATTCTAACTCCCAAGTCATTTCCTCAACATCGTGGTTTCTCCACAAAACTTTGACTTGAGGTATAACCTTGGAGCGTAGAATATGTTCCTTCTTATCCAAGATTTGAACATGAACTTCTTCATACATCAAATCTTCCGCTATTTTGTCCGGTTCTAACTCAATAATGTGGTTCGGGTCTTCCACATATTTGCGTAACATGGATATGTGAAAAACGTTATGAACACGAGACATACTTGGCGGTAAAGCGAGTCTATAAGCCACAGTTCCTACTCGATCGAGGATTAAAAATGGACCGATGAATCGAGGATTGAGCTTTCCTCCCTTTCCAAATCTCGTAACTCCTTTCCATGGAGCAACACGTAAGAACACATGATCTCCTACATCAAATTTCACGTCCTTTCGATGAAGATCAGCATAACTCTTTTGTCGATCTTGTGAGATTTTTATACGTTGTCGGATCGTTTGAATCTTTTCTGTAGTCATACGTACCAACTCCAGTCCCAACAACGTTGCTTCACCCACATCATCCTAGCATACTGGAGAACGACATTTTCTTCCATACAATGCTTCGAATGGAGCCATGCCAATACTTGCTTGATAACTGTTGTTGTAGGAAAACTCAACCAATGGTAAGAACTTGTCCCAACTTCCCTTGAAGTCAAAGACACAGAGTCTTAATAAATCTTCTAGAGTTTGAATAGTCCTCTCTGATTGTCCGTCCGTCTGAGGATGATATGCCGAACTAAATCGTAAATCTGTGCCCATAGCTTTTTGTAAACTAACCCAAAATCGTGAAGTGAATCTTGGGTCTCGATCAGAAACTATGAATACTGGCATACCATGCAGTCTTACAATCTCGTTTATGTACATACGAGCAAGACGTTCAAGTGTATAAGTTTCTCGTATCGGTAAGAAATGAGCAGACTTGATCAATCTATCAACAATGACCCAAATCGCATCAATACCTTGAGAAACCCTAGGAAGACCGGTAACGAAATCCATGGTAATGTGCTCCCACTTCCATACTGGAATTTCAAGTGGTTGCAATGGACCTTTTGGTACTTGATGCTCCGCTTTGACTCGTTGACAAGTTAGACACCTTGAGATAAACAACGCTATCTCTCTCTTCATATTGCTCCACCAAAATGTATGACGAAGATCATGATACATTTTGGTACTTCCAGGATGGATTGGAAACGGTATGTTGTGCGCCTCCATCATGATTTCATACTTTAAATCAGGATTGTTAGGAACACAAAGTCTGGAGTTGACTCGAAGTATTCCTTCTTCATCGATTCTTGCTTCCGACATAGCACCTTCTTGCACTTTCTTCCTCATACGCATCAGCTCCAGGTCTGTAGCTTGAGCAGCTTTAACTTTATCGATTAAAGTTGGTTCTACTCGTATATTCGACATCATCACATGGGTCCCTGGAGTCTTTAACTCTATCTCCATCATTTGCAAGTCACACAAAATGGGCCTTTGCGTTGTTAATATTGCACTTGTACCCGCATATGATCTTCTACTCAATGCGTCAGCTACCACGTTCGCTTTTCTAGGATGGTATTGAATCGTATGATCATAATCTTTCAACAGTTCAAGCCAACGTCGTTGTCGCATGTTGAGTTCCTTTTGAGTGAAGAAATATTTAAGGATTTTATGATCCGTAAAGATCTCCACCTTCTCCCCATACAAGTAATGCCTCCAAATTTTAAGTGCAAACACAACAGCTGCCAACTCTAGATCATGAGTAGGATAATTTCTCTCATATTCCTTGAGTTGTCTTGATGCATAGGCTATGACTTTTCCATGTTGCATGAGAACACATCCCAACCCTTTGCTCGAAGCATCACTGTAGATGACAAATCCTTCCGAGCCAGATGGTATTGTTAGAACATGTGCTGAAATGAGTCTCCTCTTGAGTTCTTGAAAACTCTGCTCACATTCTTCGCTCCAACCGAACTTTGCATCTTTCCGAGTCAGCTGAGTTAATGGAGTAGCGATTCGAGAAAATCCTTCCACGAATCTCCGATAATAACCAACTAGACCGAGAAAGCTACGTACTTCGGTTACTGATTTAGGTTGCTCCCAGCTTTGAATAACTTCAATCTTTGCCGGGTCAACAGATATTCCACGACTTGATATTACGTGCCCAAGGAATGCTACCTCTTCCAGCCAGAACTCGCATTTCTTCAACTTGGCATAAAGTTTGTATTCACGAAGCTTTTGGAGTACCAGCCTCAAGTGTTGCTCATGATCTTCACGGCTTTTGGAATAAACAAGGATGTCATCGATAAAGACGACCACAAAGTGATCCAAATATTCCTTAAATACCCTGTTCATCATATCCATGAAGGCAGCAGGAGCATTAGTCAATCCAAAAGACATAACTACGAATTCATAATGCCCGTACCGGGTTCTAAAAGCCGTCTTTGGAATATCCTCAGTTCTAACCTTCAGCTGATGATATCCAGAACGAAGATCGATCTTTGAAAAGAATTGTGCTCCTTGCAACTGGTCAAACATGTCATCAATACGTGGCAATGGGTACCTATTTTTGATGGTGACATGATTCAACTCCCGATAATCAATACAAAGTCGCATACTCCCATCTTTCTTCTTCACGAACAGAACAGGAGCACCCGAAGGAGAAGTACTAGGACGAATAAAACCAATGTCTAACAATTCCTGCAGTTGGGTCTTTAACTCCTGAAGTTCAATAGGAGCCATTTGATATGGGGCTTCGGAAATGGGTTTTGTACCGGGTTCAAGGTCGATACAAAATTCAATTTCACGCTCTGGGGGTAGGCCAGGAAGTTCTTCGGGAAATACGTCAGGAAATTTATTAACAACAGAAATATCATTCAAAGCTGACGTATTTTTGTTTAGATCTGTGACATGAGCTAAGAAAGCTTGACATCCGTTTTTCAGTAAACGAATAGCTTTATGGCTTGAGATGACAACGATTGATTTTAATGGTTTGGTTGCTTGAATTCGCATAATAGGTCGATTAGGAATATGAAAGCTAACAACCTTACGAAAACAATCAATTTTTACATGATGAGTAGTTAACCAATCAATCCCTAGAATCACGTCAAATGCAAGTATTTTTAATGAAATAAGATCGACAGGTAATGTGTGGGTACCAACTTGAACCAAACAAGACTTATAAACTGTGGATGTAATGAAGGTTTCTCCCAATGGAGTTTCAACAGCTAAGTCAAAGTCTAATTTCCCCGGAATCAAATTTAATCGATGAGCGCAAGTAGGAGAAATAAAAGAATGGGTAGAACCGGTATCAAATAAAGTATAGACTTCGTTAGAGTTTATGATAAGCTTACCCGTGATGACCTCATTCGGGTTCCTTGCTTTCTGGGAGTTCACAACAAACGCTCTCCCTTGCACAACCGGTTTTGACTTTTTTGGGACGGCCTTTGGTGCCTCCATCCTAGCTGAATTTGTCTTCGGTAAACGATAAAATCGGGCTAAATGACCTTCTCTTCCACAATTATAACATGCTTTGGACGGCATCGCGCAGTTTGGACTGATGTGCCCCTCCCCTCCGCATTTGAAACATATGATAGGTGGTCGTTCTCCTTCCTTAACGACAGGTGCTGGTGCTGACGTCTTTCCATCATTGTTGAATCTCCTCTTCTTGAAATGCCCATTCTTATTATTTTGGCCCTGATTACCACAGAAGTGGTTACCATTTCTGGCCTGTTGATTCCCTCCACGCTTGTTGTCACCGCTTCGATGACTACTTTCACTAGTATTATCATTTTGCCGGCTGCTCTCTTTTGGTTGCGTTGTCTCGTTATCGCGCTCCACCAACTGAGCCCTATTTACAACATCTGAATACAAACACAATTTATGAGAAACAAGATGTTGACGTATCTCCGGCTTCAAACCTCTTAAAAACGTCCGCGTCATTCTTTCTTCATTATCCACCAGGTGGGACGCAAACCGGGATAACTCCGCAAATTTTGCCTCGTACTGCGACATGGTCATATTATTCTGCTCCAATTTGATGAACTCCACCTCCTTCATGTGACGAATACTCTCGGGAAAGTATTTGTCGTTAAACAGCTCTTGGAACTTCTCCCAAGACATCTTCAGTGCGGCAGGTTGAGTACGTTTTATCGATTCCCACCAGTAATCTGCCTCTCCTCACAACATAAAGGCGGCAAAGGGAACCTTTTGTTCCTCGGAGCAACCCAAGACATCAAATATCTTGGTGATCTGCTTTATCCATGTTTCAGCTACAAGTGGTTTGGGTTCTCCCTTAAACTCCGGTGGTCCCAGCTCCTTAAACTGTTTAGCGGTGACCGCCTGAGAGTTTCCAGTATTTCCACCTACGTTGTGGACAGGAGCCGCTTTCACCTGTTGTTGCATGAATTGCATAAAACCTCTGAACATTCCATCATTCATCATCTGGTCAGTGTTGTTGTTTGCATGAGGATTGTCACCTTCCTGATGAACATTATCCTGATTATTGATATGTGGTGAATCAATAATCGTCTGTGCTCCATTGCAACATTCTCAGATGCCATTTTCAGATACTGCCACAAAATAAAAGTTAATTGATATGTCATATATTATCCTTATATTATGACCGACCAATTAAATACCATGCAAATAACTTAGGTAGGACATACTAGTGACGGAATTCCCCGTCTCTCCCCTCCTAGTTCTATTCTCACATCTTAGCCAGGGATCATATCCCTAAGCTCTGATACCAACTGTGACGCCCCCAAAATTAGGTATACATCACCCATCTTGGGTCGTCAGATACAAAGTACAGAATACAAATACAACTTACTAATACAACTATCGTGTACAATACGACAAAACATAAACTGTGAGTTTGAATACAAATATTATCTTCTAGAGAGTATTCATACTCAAAAGGAGTCCTCATTACATTTATTAACACACCATTACATAGAATAGTGAGGACTACTAACTAATACTATCATTCGGACCATCACTCCGTCCCCGACTTGCCCCAGCTACGTTCTCATTTCCTGAAGAGAACAGTGAAAGAAAGGGTGAGCTCAACTAGCCCAGTAAGAAATATTATGACTAAGATAATGCAGAATAAATTATCATTAGCCTTCAACAATGTTAAACTGATAAAATATAATAGACATCAAGTTTAACTGCAGCGGAACAAGCAATCCATTAAAAGAGTCAAGTAGAAAATAAACTCTACTATCTTTTATGATTTAAAAGATTTTCCAACACTGTGATCGCTGAGACTCAGCTTAATAAAATAATCCACATCATCGAATCACCCCTGCACTACGGCCAAGGATATTCGTATATTCATTAATGGTCATGATCATGCCAACAACTGTCCATCAATGCACTACGGGCCAATGAGGACTTTTACCACATCATTTGTAACATTACGGTCATGATTACCGAATAATCCCTGGTCATAATCATACCAAGTCCATCTATGCACTACAGGCCACAGATGACTTTCAACAGAATATAAACATGAGGATGATGACAATGATATAAGAATTCAATAAAACAAGTTCAAGAATTAATTTATCCAAGAATTAACAACGTCCAAATTGTCAACATGATACTGCTTTGTGGAGTAAAATTCAAGAATGATCAGGAGAATATTTTCATGAAATAGATACTAGATGAAGCGCAAATATCAAGGATATTCCACAAATTTCATGGAGTATAGAAGTCAAAACTTAACCAACTGAGTATAATAAAGAATGGAATAACAAAAGAAATCACCATGCATGCGATAGACCGCACAGACAGGTTATTCCAACAGAATAATAAATAATGGAACCAGGTCCGGCGTAAACGCACAGACAGGATATTCCGACAGAATAATAAATAATGGAACCAGGTCCGGCGTAAACGCACAGACAGGATATTCTGACAGAATAATAAATAATGGAACCAGGTCCGGTGTAAAACACACAGACAGGATGTTCCAACAGAATAATAATAAAAACGGAACCAGGTCCGGTGTAAAACACACAGACAGGATGTTCCAACAGAATAATAATAAAAACGGAACCAGGTCCGGTGTAAAACACACAGACAGGATGTTCCAACAGAATAATAGAAGAATGTCACCAAGTATAGGGTAGATCCGCGTATACAGGTTATTCCAACAGAATAATAAGAAATGGAATAACAACAGTTCTCTTCATGAATAAGAAAGAATAACACCCCTTACCGTTTTAAAGACGAGCTGAAATAAGGAAGTAGTTAAGTAGCAGAATACTCTTCTTCTCTCTCTCTATAGTTTCTCTCTCTAGAGTTCAGTAAATTCGTAAGAAATAATGAAGGAATGAGCTGCTATTTATAGAAAAATAGAATGCATAGTAACTAATCCATGAACGGTCCAGATTGATTACTTTAATCTGACGGTCCATATTTAAAGAAAAATCTTTTAAATAAAATATAATATATTCTATTTATAGAATAACTTTAATAAAGTATTCTGTTTTATATAAAAAGATGTTTCTGTTTTATTACGTTAATAATACGAATAAAACAAAACGTCATTATCGCTAAATAATTCATATTATTAACTGACAATAATTGAATCAAACTGAGTGACTTCTCACATAAGTATTAATAATCAATACCGTGTGCTACTATGCAACCACACGTATTACTGTACTTTTACTACCGAGTAGTTCAACAGTAACAATGGTAAAATTTCCGCTGTTATTTTTAATAAAATATTTTTGTCGTTTTCTCAATCCGACAATAATTCTGTTGTGTGGTCCACCAATGATTGTGTCGTTGTACGAATATTCCCTGTTAAAACGAATATTCCCCGACCAATCGAATATTATATAGCAACTTGCGTACTTTGCAAAATTTATAAATATTACCCACAACTATAACATTATATCAAATTAACTCCATAATATTCAAAAATGATATTTATAGAAAATTCATCTTTATTTATAAAAGTTGGGGTCTTACAGATTAAATATATATTAAGAGATGAAATCCAATAGATTTTGAAAAGCTATAGTTTGGTTATGCGGATAGTAGAATATGTGATTTGGAGGTTGATATGGTGTCGAGGATATCTTAGTATGATATTTTTTTTTGGTATTATAATATTTGAGAACTAATTCAATTTGAGATTATGATATTTTGAAACTCTTAAGGACTTAGGAGAGTTGGTGATATAATTTGTAGAGTTGTTGTGTTTATCGGATGCCCTTAGAGTTTTGCATGAATTTATGTAAATTAAACAAAAATAATTTGTTAGATCTTTGTCATGGGTGGAATATAAACATTTTACGAGTTACAAATAATTTTAAATATTTTGGGTATTCGAATCGTATTTAGATGAAGAAATTTTTTTTTGTGATTTCGAATTATGTTTTGAAAAGTACGTTTACAAGAATTAAACTCAAAGATATTAGCGACGGGCCGCACCGACGATGGATCATGTGATCTAATTTGATGCAGCACGAAGAACCTTACCAAGGCTTGACACGGTAGCAGGCGAATCTTTTACAAGTACATTGATAATTACGTGGACCGATGACTTATCCGCGGTGATCGTTACAAATTGCGGCGCTACGTCTTAACTAAATTTTTATTTATTTATTTTTGTAGCTTATAGGAATTCTGAGGACGAAATTATTTTTAAGGGGTGAAAAATGTAATAACCCAGATTTTTAATAATTAAAAATTAATTATTTTTATTTTATACAATTGTATTTAAATTGGAAAAGGTAAATGATTTTTGTTTCCCTCTTTTCTTCCTTATTTTGTTTGGAAAATTAAATTCTTTTAGTTGGTAATTAAATAACTGATTAAATTAAAATTGAGGAAGATAATTCCTTTTGTTAAAGTCTTGTGGTAAAATCATTCAGAGCGGGAAGCTACTTGGGAGATAGAGAAGTCTATTCGAGCAGAGTATCCGCATCTTTTGATAGTTAGCTACGTTCATTCTTTTGATTCCGGGGACGGAATCCTTTTTAAGGGGGAGGTAATGTAATATCCCGAAAAAAATAATAATATTAAAATTATATTCTTAAAATATATTGTTTGAACCTTGTCATTTATTTGGGTCAAACTAGTTATTTAATTTGTGTGGGCTAATAAATATTAATAAGTGATGGATAAATTAATTTAGTACAATTTGGGCTTTAAAATTTATTGGGTTTAATTTATATTTGTGGGTAATAATAAATCCTATTTAAATTAGGAGAGTTAATATTTAATAAATGTCTAAAACCTAATTACTCAACATCACGCCTGATATGAGTTGGAGGAAAAGAAGGGAGAAGTGGCGGCATAGTGCAAGAGAAAAAGGAGCAAGCCGCCGCAACAGAGAGAAGAAAAAGAAGAGATTGAATTGTAAGTTACTAACAATGATTGATTTGTAAAGGATTGCCTGGTAGATATTTGAATATGTATATATATATATAGTAACTAAAAAATTTATTGGCTATCAATTTATATATATATATATATATATATATATATATATATATATATATATATATATATATGTGTGTGATTACACTGGACTGAGGCATGTAGTCACAATATACTTTTGATGATGATGATTATTATTATTATTTAAGTTGTTGAACCGACATTTGGTTAGAATTAGCATAGTTTACTAAGAATTGTTTAAGCTACTTGTAAATAAAAGTATATATGAATTAAATTGTATTTTAATTACTGAAAGCAAAATATAAATATATTAAATAAGTTGAAATCATGGATAAGGTGTTTGGTTCATTACTAATTAGAATCACCGTAATTAAATCTAATATTAGGATTATAAAACTATATGGGAATTTTACATAATAATTCAAGTTAATTCATTTTGTTGGTAAGAATAATAAAATGTGTATACCAATAAATTTAACAATATTATGTTGTTGATGGGTAAATTTATAATAAAATTTATTGTTGTTTTATTAGATCGACTTGAAGGAGATTAGCATAATCTTATTTAAATTCTGAGTATTGCATCGCTTAATCCAGGTACGGATTCCGTACTTTTTCAACGATACCTTTGTTAAATTTGATTTGTTCGTTTTGTTCCTCGTTTCGAATTTCTGTTATTATTTCACATAATTATTTCTTGTGAAATTGATATATTTATTTCATTTTGGAGTTGACACTTTGGACTCGTACTTGTACTCTTTGAATGAGGTTATCATGTCTAATATTTATTTTGATAATTGTAGAGCGGTACATGTTGCTACCCTCTTTTTGAGACCTTGTGACTATAATTTGATTTGGTTCAACATGTACATATAGAACCCTTTTGTTGATATTTTGTCGCATGTGTTGTGACATGATATTTTTGTTAGAATATACCGTAGGGTATACTTGAGCTATAACCACCTGTGGGGGTGCCACAGGCATGTCGTCTTGGCACGAGAGACATGACACTTTCCGTGGCGGTGTGATTAGTCCACGGCGTCTCCATTTTGGGCTCCGGAGTAAATGGGCCATTTGGTGTTTTGTTGTGGGAGGCGTATGGGTTAACCCTAGTTTTCTGTTCTGCGGATTGGTGATGTTGTGCCAAACACACCTATCCGATTTGCATACATTTGGATTCGCGGTCCAATGTGTGACTTGCCTGTGTGGCATTATTTTGACTTGCCTGTGTGACATTATTTTGGCTGCCTATGTGGCGTCATTTGATTTGCCTGTGTGGCATTAGTTTGACTTGCCTGTGTGGCAATGTGTATTTCTGAGCTCATTCGGTATAAAATAACTCCAGCCATTTGTTTCAGCCTATTATTTTATTGGATTAGTTTTGTTGGTTTCTGTTCAGTTCAAGTCATTGAGTTAGTTACTTCAGTTCGTTATTTCTTTATTCTTCTATTAGTTTCATCAATTCTGTTGATTCAGATATATTTCATTCAGATCTTTGGAGATTATATTTTCGTCAGTATTTACACTTGAGGCTTGTTCAGTATTTTATCTCAGTTGTTTTCGTATATCTTTTGTATATTTGTATCCGTACTGGGCAATTGGCTCATGCTGTGTTTTTCTTCCGGCAGGTTTGCAGGGGTGATTCAGGGCTAGTGTGATGAGAGTTTTGCCTTTGACCAATTAGGTTGATTCGAATTTTAAGTTTTTGATTATTTTGACTCTGTTTGGAGAATTGTATTTAGTACTTCATTAATGGATCACCACTATTAATATTTTGAGGTTATTAATTAGTGCCATGTTTACTTATTTTGAGGTTTGTTGTGCTTTGCACGTGGCCTCCTCTTTCCTTTTCGGGAAGGGGGTGTTACACATTGTATGGTGGAAGGATTGAATTGTACGGTAACTATTTACTCAAAGGTTCTTTTATAATTAATGTTGAAATCTATATTATTTGGAAAGTCGTTGATCGCTAGGGAGGCTTATCGCTATTGTAGAATAAATATTATTTATTTAAATAAATTAATAGTTTAATTTATTTATTTAAATAAGATTAGAATTGTTTTAATTGATTTATTCACAACCGGTTTAATATGGAGAACCTAAAGGGTCACACCATAAAAGGAAGAATAATTATTTCAGAAGTTAATGGCATAATCATAATAATAAGTTAAGTATATTTAATTTAATCTATGGTGATAGAATAAATTAAATAATTTAATATTTATTATTTAATATTTTGAAAATATTAAATATAAATTAATAAGAGGAGTCTTATTATTATTATTACTAATACTATTATTTAATTTCTAAAGGAGTTTGGGAATTAATTAATAAAAGTACTCTCATATATCCTAATAAAATTAGGAGGCTAATTAATTAAAAGAGTTTAATTAATTATTTCTAATAAGATTGGGAGCCTAATTAATTAGAGAAATTTAATTAATTAAAATAAAACACAATTCCTTAATTGTTAAGGAGGGTGCTCACATCTATAAATAAGAGGAGTAAGTTATGGGTGGTGTGGATTGTTGATTTTTTCATAACATACGTAATTCCAATAGTTGGGAGAGTACACCTCTTTCTATGAGAAATAGAAAAATTAGGATTTTGCCAAATACCTATCTTCTTGAATTTTTCTTCTTCCTTAGTGGATCACCTCTAGAGGCCAAACACTTGGGTGGTTAACGTTGATCAAAGGAAGGAACCCAACCCGTTGGATTCAAGTTGAACGCGAAAAGGATTTGGAGGTGAACTTGTACCTGAGGAAGCTCGAATCTTCAAGGGTATGATTCTTGTTCTTTATCTTTTCGTTTATTTAATAATTACGCAAAAAGGATGATCCGGGTATATGGTTTGTAAAATTTTAAAACTCTGATTTTCTATGCTTCCGCTTAATTTGTGCAAAATATGATTGCGTTCATGAATATTACAAAACTAATAGTGGCATCAGAGCCAAACCTTTATGCGAATTATTAATTGTTTTAATTTGATATGTATATTGATATGTGTTTAGAATAATTTAAATGGACATAATTTAATATATAAAATTATTATTTTATGAAAAAAAAAAATTCGCGAATTTTTTTTTAGAATCGATAATTTTATTTTGCTCTGTTCGTTTTATGTAATCATATGAGATCACTGATTTCATTTTTTTAAAAAGGCTGCTAATCCGCGTAGGTGATGATTACGTGTGTGTGTGTGTATATATATATATATATATATATATATATATATATATATATATATATATATATATATTATAAAATGGTTATATATATGATCAGTCCGGATCTGCCGCGGACCAAATTAACGGACTGCCAAACGGACTAAAGGAAAAAAGAAACACGCGGGTTAAAAAGGGGATGAAGCAAAGACCCGGGTCACAAAAAGAAGCGCTTTTTCTCTCTCTCTCTCTCTCTCTCTCTCTCTCTTCCCCCTCTCTCTCTCTCTCTCAAAGCAACCTTTCCCTCCCCCTTTCTCAAAGCGAGCAGAAGACTCCCTCACCCGCGTTTCAAAATAGTCGATTCAGAAGACTCCCTCTCGCAAACCCAATCTTCCGATTCTCTCTCAAAGCGACCTTTCCCTCCCCATCTCTCAAAGCAAGCCTAAAGCAAATCGGAAGGCAAGAAGGTATTTGAATAGGTTCTGTTGCAAATTGGAAGCGAAAGGTTTCTACAGAGAATCGGAAGGTAAAGATTGCTACTTAATTTTGTAATTTCTATTTTGGGGTTTGTTTTGCTACAAAGATCTAGGGTTTATTTTTGGGGGAAGTGTATTGGTGATTTTGTATGTACTGTACGTGATACGCATATATTGTGAAATTGCATAATTGCAATTGCTCTATATATTTAGCTATCTTGGATTAGGTTTGTATTTCTAATTCCAATCATAATTTTCTTAGTTTTTTGATATTATTATGTGAATTTGATTTGGAAGTTATAGTTCTTTAATCCCTGCTTTTGGCTCTTATTTTTTTTCTCGTTTTTTATGTTATTTTGTGTTTGATTGTTTTGGAATTTTTTGGTATGTTCCTATTTTTTGGTATGTTCGTATTGTTAATTTGGGCATCTATTTTGAATCTGCAGTATATATTGCAGAACTGGTAAGGACATGCCCTGTTTTACATGGATATTGCAAAACTAGTAAGGACATGCCCTGTTTTACACTTGTAACAGTTTGTAGTAGAACTTGATGCATCAAAACATCTTGCCTGCATATTGTTTCTTTCTTGATCCCAGAGTTTAGTAGTATATTAATACTTTGTAACCATATCTTTATCTGTATGTTTTTCAGTTTTTTACAACCATACCTTTTGCTTGTGACCCTTTAAGCCTTCCAAAATATCCTCCCAACAAAGAGATGGATGCTAAACTACGGGATGAAGAAGCTAGAAGGTGTGTATATCACTAAAGTTTTTATTGTATTGACGTTCAGGTTCTGATGAAAGAACCTTGGAGTACTTGCACCACCAAGAGACTTCTTTTTTATGCTTTCCTTTTCCCACCAAGTGCTTGGAGTAGTTGCTGTTTCTATATTTCTGGCATTGGGATTTTCTTTGTGTTCTTTGCCCCTTTTGTGGGGAAACAATTTTATCAGTGCATTGTGATGGGACTCTACACTCCATTAGTAAGGCATTTATATTTTTTATATCCATTTTCGTATTGTAGTATTTGTATTACTTTTTTTTCGGGGACGAAGATCTCAGATCTGTGCTTTCTACACTTCTAAGTTTCTGAATCTCTTCTTGTGTATTTCACTATTTCTTATTCCAGTTTTTAATGCATTTTTTATTTTGCTAAATAAGATGTGCGACAATTCACGTCAGAGAAGTGCAAGAGAGATGAACCAAAAGTAAAGCTAAAAAAACTGTGTAGACAGCTTCTTCAGTTCTTGGTCAAGTGCATTCTCTGATCTTGTGAGCTTCTCTAAAATTTATCTTTTCTTTCTCTTCCCCTGATTAATTTCTTGTTTATAGGTTCCCGGAGAGTCATTAAAGCTGAAACAGCTAAAAGCTCTTATGGATGAACAATCTTCTATTTTTTCCATTTTCTCTTCAAGAAGAGAGGCTCTTACTTTCTTGAAACAGAAGTTACTGCATTGCTACTAGTGGAACAATTTTGTCAGCTCATGCTATAGTTTTGGTATTCTGCATTACGAAGATGAACCATAATACTCGATCTTAATTAAAAAAAAATCCTTATTTAGTCAGCCTTGATAGTTTTGTTTTATTGATGCAGCTTGAAAGCAGTCAGAAGTTTGCAGTGGAGGGAAAGAGAGTAACTCTTTCATTTAAGTGAGGCTAATAAATTTGGCCCGAAATTTAGAAATATTTTATTGGTCTGTACATCAAACTGCGACTAGACTAGTATTATTATATTGCTCTTACTGGCTGTATTGAAATATTGCGAGTAATTGTATTATTCTTCCTAATTCATTTGGATAATTGTTCTAAAATTGTTTTGTGGTCTGCTACTACTTTTCCAATAACGCATAGCTCCAAAGTCTTGTTGCTTGTTTAGCTCTAGTTCCTTTGGCTGATGGCATGCCCAGTTGGCTACAATGTCACTAAATCTGTACCTAGAGCAAAAAAGTTTCTCTTCTACTTCGTGGAGCTGAAAACAAATGTTTATCAAACAACTGGTTCCCTTTTTAAATAAATAAATAAATACATTTCTCATGGATTTATCTTTAAAATTGTTACTATTTTACCAATTAACCTGCTTTTGCTTTTGGCCTAAAAATCTCAATGTTATTTTGTGCTAATAAGAGAATTCTTCCATCTCTGCAAACTAGTATTAAAACACATCACAAATTCACAACAATGGATTAACATGATAACCACTCCATAGGGACTCATGCACTAATTTTAAACTCCGAAATCCTTAACCTGCAAATTATTTTTCCAAAACAAAACTATTACTTGCTACACATGAAATGGATACATAATTTTGACACTAGACCAGGACTGTTATAAATTGGTGGACATCGGAAGAATATCTCTGTTGTCCATAAAAACACTAGTAAAAAAATCTTTTGATGCTCCTGCTTAGGTTGTTGAATCCTCCAATTTCACCCATTAATCTCTTCTGAACTAAATGTAGCAGCAGCCCAGCTAAAAACAACGACAAGAGCAGAAAAAGAAACGACTGAACCAAGTCTGAGAAGAGAATTGATGCCAGAGACGCAACCGATAAGTAACCAAAAAATGTGACGCCATAGCCAACAACGTTGGGATAAGTAGACAAGAGACGAGACAGAGAAATTCTCAGCTATTGTCAAAACAGCTATTGTCCACCAAGATACCAATTTGAACATGCACAACCAACATGATGACTCAATGGAAATAAGAACCCCCTGCCTCAACATAGGAAAAACAAGTAAAAAATTACTTCAAGCACAAAGAAAACAGAGACCCTGTCATAAAACCAATGTATTCATACATAGTCTAATATCCAAAAGTAAAAAAATACAGTTTCTGCAGTTGTAAATCAGTACATAATTGTAGTTCATTCCCTCATAATTGCAGTTCATTCCCTCAGTACATCTTCAGAATTGATTTTACGGTCGAAGCACAGGCAGTACATAATTGCAGTTCCAGTTCATTCCCTCATACTGCTCCTGTTCCAGTTCCAGTTCAAATCAGTACATATTTGCATTTGAAAACATTACATAATTGCAGTACATAATCAGTACATAATTCCAGTAACAAAATACAATGTTAGTTGACAAAATACAATCACCTAGAGATGAATAACTATCAACATCTACACTTGGGTTGGGAGTTGCGCCGTCATGACAAGGTGAATTCCTGCAACAAAAATTACATCTAATAAGCACAATTAGATACAACAATATCTATGAAAACTAATGCAAAATTTTCAAATTTCTTACCGATTTGTAAGCATGGGACAATTTCTTTTGTCGTGCGTTTGGCCAACCAAACAACACCCATTACACCGTCTAATTTTAGATTTTTTTGGTCCCCCTAATGCTTTCTCTTTCCCTCCCTTAAGCCTTTTACCACAACCCTTTGCACGCACTTGACTCGGTTCGTTGTAGTAGTTGCTACCCCCACTCCCTGAAGCAACTACACTTGGAATTTGACTTCTTTCTACAGTATCAACAAAACTTGTACCACAACTAATCATTTGATTAATTTTATCATGTGCACCACTCAAAGCATCAATATAGACCTTAGTTGCTTCTTTGCTAGTAAGGGCCTTGTCAACCATATCTAAGGCTAGTTGCATTAATTGACTCCGCTTCAGTAGATATGACCTGTTATCAGTTATCTCAATGCCACTACCATCAACGACTACCCCAGATTTAACTGTTTTTGTCCATCTACTCAAAATGTATTGACTTGGCAATATTTCATAATCATGCATTTTGTGCAAATATCCCAACACGTGTCTACAAGGAATTCCCATGCTCTCAAATTTTTTGCAAGTACATGAAGCAAAATCCTTAACCTTGTCATAATGAATTTGTCGCAATGGATAATTACCGCCACTTTTTCTTGAAATGTTGTACACACAGTGATCTTCATCCTCATTTATAAGCTCAAATTTAAAAGTCAAGCTCTCCCACATCTCATCTTGAAACTTAAAAAATATATCATGTGTATAGATATCAACCATATGCACCAAAAAGTTGTGAAGCATTTTCATTTTAGGCTTCTCAATCATGTCTTTGTGATCCGCCAATAATTCTTCGTGACGTTGACGCTCAAGTCCCCTACCAAACTGAATCATAAAATCCACCAATGAATTATTTTTTGAAACATATTTTTTGAAGAATGAGTGAGAACTTTCAGCTCGTTGGCTACTTGACATTCCAGCCGAGAAAACATGATTCGTATATGCCGGCACCCATTTAGCACGAATTTCAAACATTGATTGTAGCCATTTGTTGTCATTTAACCAACTCTTCTCAACCAACTCTATCCATTTCAAATCGAATTCTTCCTTAATCTCTGTTTTCCATATGTAATTTGAAAACTCCTTATAGTAAGCACTATATTTAACTGAATCTATCTTCTCAGAAAATTTAGTTAAAATGTGCCAACTACAATATCTATGAAATGTTGTTGGTAGAGTTTGTGAAATTGCATTTGTCATAGCAGGATCTTGATCAGTAATGATCATCTTAGGGGCATCACTTGACATTGCTTCCAAAAATTGGTTGAAAAGCCAAACAAATGAATCTATGGTCTCATTATTCAAGAATGCACATGCAAATATTATTGTTTGACCATGATTATTAACCCCCATTAGTGGCGCAAAAATTAATCCATACCGATTAGTGTTGTACGTAGTATCAAAGATCACTACATCACCAAAAAAATTGTAAGCCCGTCTAGAGGTTGAATCAGCCCAAAAACAATGAGTAATCATGTTTTCATCATTTGACTTAATTTTGAAATAAAATGATGGATTCTTTCCTTGTTCACCCATTAAAAACTCGTGCAACATATGCCCATCATGTCCTTTCATCTCATTGCGCTTATCTCTTTCGAGATTATACAAATCTCTTTGCGTACAACCAATATTCTCAAACCACCCCGATTGCACTCCAAGCAAATTAAATTGTTGATGCGATGGTATATTTACCATCTGAAGCTGTTGACTCAGGGCCTTTTGGGCAGTTGATATATTGCGGTGAGATCGCAACAAATGTGTTTTTCGTGGAGTTGTTAATGAGTGACAATGACACTCAACAAATATACTAACAACATATAAGTCTGAAGGTGTCATCACAATAGCAAGTTTTGCTTTACAACCCTCTTTGATTGATCCCCTACGCCTTGTTGCCTCAATGTTCGCTACTGTTGTAGCATTCCCCTGTTTCCAACAAACAAACTCTTTCCTTATGATCTCACTACTTCCCCGTCTCTTTTTTTCAGACCAATTTCGAACACTAAAGCCACTCGCTTTTGCATATGCATTGGAGAAAGTAAAAGCATCATCTATTGTTTGAAATTCTTGACCTTTTTTTGGTTTCAACTCTGGTGCTACTTGAGGATTATACATATTATCAGAAAAATTAGGATGTAAATCAACATATTGCTCCTCATTTAGCTCACTCTCTAATTCAAAGTCTACATTCCCCCCTTCTTCACGCTCTAAATTTTCTCCCATACCATACTCTGCTTCAACATTATCCATTTTTATTAAAACCTATAATGATCAAATTTGGGTAAGCACAAATCACAAAGCAGAAGCACAAAGCAAGGTAAGCACAAAGCAGGGTAAGAGCAGGGAAAGCACATAAGTTTACCTCGTCTGCTTCAGATATTTTTGTTGAAAATTAGTTGGGTGAGAGTTCGCCTGAGTCGCGAGAGCTCTGTTGAGACGGAGATTCGCGAGTTATGGTTAGACGGAGAGCAGCGAGAGTTTTGGTGGCTTCAGCGAGAATTGTTGTGCAAAAATAGCCCATTTGCTTCACCTCTGAGCAAATCGCCCCTTCGCGAGGGAGTATTCGGGTTCAATCCTCAAGAATCGCGCCCCTTTTGTTCTGGTTAGACGGAGAGCAGATAAATTTCTGGTGGATTCAGCTCTGTGGAGAGCAGCGAGATGAAGGGTTTGGTCTGGAGAGCAGCAAGAGTTCTGTGAATAGTTTTTTTTAGAGTCGAATAGATGCTAATTTTACCCGCGTGTTTCTAGTCCGTTGCTCGGCCCGTCTGTTTGGTCCGCCTAAGAACCCCACTGTATATATGATATATATAGTACAACATCATGAAGATTAGTCAAAAGGTCATTTGGTTATAATGATTCTTCCTGGAAAAGTTATCATATATTCTAATCTTATATATATATATATATATATATATATATATATATATATATATATATATATATATATATATATATATAATATTTTGAATTATTTTATAATTAAAATTAAAAAATTTATTTTAATCTTGAAATAAAAAGTTTATTTTAATTTTAAAATTAGATTTCATGCTAACTAATTAAATTTGGAATTTGATTACATGATAACTAATTGGAGTTGAAAAAGGATTCCATGTTTCCTTAAATAAAGGAGTTTATTTAGATATGAAATAAGATTTCATATTATTCAAAATAAAGGAGTTTATTTGTGAATAGGAAAGAGAATCCATATTTCTTTAAATAAAAGAGTTTATTTAGATATGAGATAAGATTTTATATTATTCAAAATAAAATAGTTTATTTGTGAATAGGAAAAGAATCCGTGTTTCTTTTAAATAAAGGAGTTTTATTTTTTTTTCCTTGGAATTAAATTCCATAATTAATTAAAATAAAGGAGTTTATTTTGATTAAAGATTTTGATTAAAATAAAATAGTTTATTTTATTCAAATTTGGATAAATTAAAATAAAAGAGGTTTATTTTGATTTAAATTTGGATTAAATTAAGGAGTTTATTTTGATTCAAAATTAGATTTTATGCTAACTAAATTTGCCCATTAAATGATATCAATATATATATTGAATGTTTATTATTCATGAGATGAATGTTATTTATTGATGCATATGTAGATGTGTATGATAATAAATATGATTTATTATGGACTATTGACCAATGTGATTGAATTTTATTTTAGTTGGATGCATGAATGTATGAGTTTTATTAAATGGGGTCTGCGTATCTCGTCTTCTCTATTTTTTTTTCTTAATATAAATTCTATCTCCCTCCTATGTACTTCCCCTTGACCGCTGATCAAAGTTTCTATTTATTTTAAATAGTTTTATAATAGGAATAGTTAGAATTAATTTTGAAGAATTGGAGATCAAGAAGCAAGGAACGCGTGAAGACCCGTTTGTAATGGAGCCCAGTTTAAATGTAATAGTTATATTTAAATATTAATTCTTGCACCCCTAGGGTTTGACATTTTGGTTCACTTGGTAACTCTAATGAACCAAACTCGAATAAAAGTCCATAATCAATCCAAGTAGAATATAGTATTCTATATGTGCATGCTTATACTATATATATTATATATTATGCAAACATGATTCGCATGTTAATTAATATGACGTGTATTTTATATATATATATATGTGCATGCGCGCTAAACAAGATGAGACATGTAAGACCCCAACTTTTATAAATAAAGATTAATTTTCTATAAATATCATTTTTGAATATTATGGAGTTAATTTGATGTAATGTTATAGTTGTGGGTAATATTTATAAATTTTACAAAGTACGCAAGTTGTTATATAATATTCGATTGGTCGGAGAATATTCGTTTTAACAGAGAATATTCGTACAACGACACAATCATTGGTGGACCCCACAACGAAATTTTGTCGGATTGAGAAAACGACAAAAATATTTTATTAAAAATAATGGCGGAAGTTTTACCATTGATACTGTTGAACTACTCAGTAGTAAAAGTACAGTAACACGTGTGGTTGCATAGTAGTACACGGAATTGATTATTAATGCTTATGTGAGAAGTCACTCAGTTTGATTCAATTATTGTCAGTTAATAATATGAATTATTTAGCAATAATGAAGTTTTGTTTTATTCGTATTATTAACGTAATAAAATAGAAACATCTTTTTATATAAAACAGAATACTTTATTAAAGTTATTCTATAAATAGAATACATTATATTTTATTTAAAAGATTTTTTTAAATATGGACCGTCAGATTAAAGTAATCAATCTGGACCGTTCATGGATTAGTTACTATGCATTCCATTTTTCTATAAATAGCAGCTCATTCCTTCATTATTTCTTACGAATTCACTGAACTCTAGAGAGAGAAACTATAGAGAGAGAGAAGAAAAGTATTCTGATACTTAACTACTTCCTTATTTTAGTTCTTCTTTAAAACGGTAAGGGGTGTTATTCTTTCTTATTAATGAAGAGAACTGTTATTATTCCATTTCTTATTATTTTGTTGGAATAACCTGTATACGCGGTCTACCCTATACTTGATGACATTCTTCTGTTATTCTGTTGGAACATCCTATCTGTGTGTTTTACACCGGACCTGGTTCCATCTTGTTATTATTCTGTTGGAACATCCTGTCTGTGTGTTTTACACCGGACCTGGTTCCGTTTTTATTATTATTCTGTTGGAACATCCTGTCTGTGTGTTTTACACCGGACCTGGTTTCGTCTTGTTATTATTCTGTCGGAACATCCTGTCTGTGCGTTTACGCCGGACCTGGTTCCATTATTTATTATCCCGTTAGAATAACCTGTCTGTGCGGTCTTTCGCATGCCGGGTGATTTCTTTTGTTATTCCATTCTTTATTATACTCAGTTGGTTAAGTTTTAACTTCTATACTCCATGAAATTAGTGAAATATCCTTGATAATTGCGGTTCATCCAGTATCTTTTCATGAAAATATTCTTCTAAGCATTCTTGAATTTTACTCCACAAAGCAGTATCATGTTGACAATTTGGACGTTAATTCTTGGATAAATTAATTCTTGAACTTGTTTTATTGAATTCTTATATCATTGTCATCATCCTCATGTTTATAAAATGTTGAAAGTCATCTGTGGCCTATAGTGCATAGATGGACTTGGTATGATTATGACCAGGGATTATTCGGTATAATCATGACCGTAATGTTACAAATGATGTGGTAAAAGTCCTCATTGGGCCGTAGTGCATTGATAGACATTTGTTGGCATAATCATGACCATTAATGAATACACGAATATCCTTAGCCGTAGTGCAGGGGTGATTCGATGATGTGAATTATTTTATTAAGCTGATTCCCAGCGATAACAGTGTTGAAAAACCTTTTAAATTATAGAAGATATTAGATTTTATTCTCTACTTGACTCTTTTAATGGATTACTTGTCCCGCTGCAGTTAAACTTGATGTTCGTTATATTTTATCAGTTTAACACTGTTGAAGGCTAATGATAATTTATTCTGCATTATCTTAGTCATAATATTTCTTACTGGGCTAGTTGAGCTCACCCTTTCTTTCACTGTTCTCTTCAGGAAGTGAGAATATAGCTGGGACGAGTCGGGGAACGGAGTGATGGACCAGATGATAGTATTAGTAGCCTCACTATTCTATTAAATAGTGTGACAATAATTGTAATGAGGACTCCTTTTGAGTTTGTATAGTCTCTAGTAGACAATAATTGTATTCAAATTCACAGTTATGTTTTGTCGTATTGTACACGACAGTTGTATTAGTAAGTTGTATTTGTATTCTGTACCATGTATCTGACGACCTAAGATGGGTGATGTATACCTAATTTTGGGGGCGTCACAGTTGGTATCAAAGCTTAGGGATATGATCCCTGGCTAAGATGTGAGAATAGAACTAGGAGGGGAGAGACGGGGAATTCCTTCGCTAGTATGACCTACCTAAGTTTACTTGCATGGTATTTTATTGGTCGGTCATAATATAAGGATAATATATGACATATCAATTAACTTTTATTTTGTGGCAGTATCTGAAAATGACATCTGAGAATGTTGAGAATAGCAATGGAGCATAGGCGACTGTTGATTCACCACATATCAATAATCAGGATAATGTGCATCATTAAGGTGACAATCCACATACAAACAACAACACTGGCCAGATGATGAATGATGGAATGTTCATAAGCTTTATGCAGTTCATGCAACAGCAGGCGAAAGCGGCTCCTGTCCAAAATATAGGTGGAAATACTGAAAACTTTCGGACGGTCACCGCTAAACAGTTCAAGCAGCTGGGACCACCGGAGTTTAAGGGAGAGCCAAAATCACTTATAGCGGAAACATGAATAAAGCAGATCACCAAGATATTTGATGTCTTGGGATGCTTCGAGGAGCAAAAGGTTCCCTTTGCCGCCTTTATGTTGCGAGGAGAGGCAGATTACTGGTGGAAATCGATTAAGCGTACTCAACCTACCGCACTGAAGATGTCTTGGGAGAAGTTCCAAGAGCTATTCAATGACAAATACTTTCCCGAAAGTGTTCGTCACATGAAGGAGGTAGAGTTCATCAAATTGGAGCAGAATAATATGACCGTGTCGCAGTATGAGGCTAAATTTGCTGACTTGTCCCGGTTTGCGTCCCACTTGGTGGATAATTAAGAGCGAATGACGCGAATGTTTTTGCGAGGTTTGAAACCTGAGATACGTCAACATCTTATTTCTCATAAACTATGTTTGTATTCAGATGTTGTGAATAGGGCTCAGTTAGTGAAGCGCGATAACGAGTCAACGCAACCAAAAGAGAGCATTCGGCAAAATGATAATACCAGTGTGAGCAGTCATCGAAGCGGTGACAACAAGCGTGGAGGGAATCAACAGGCCAGAAATGGTAACCACTTCGGTGGTAATTAGGGCCAAAATAATAAGAATGGTCATTTCAAGAAGAGGAGATTCAACAATGATGGAAAGACGTCAGCACCAGCACCCGTTG
The DNA here is from genome assembly GCA_016801055.1 of Panax notoginseng. NCBI lineage: Eukaryota > Viridiplantae > Streptophyta > Magnoliopsida > Apiales > Araliaceae > Panax > Panax notoginseng. Next base: position 106,172,146 of record CM029023.1, on the reverse strand, counting down.
TTAAGGAAGGAGAACGATCACCTATCATATGTTTCAAATGCGGAGGGGAGGGGCACATCAGTCCAAACTACGCGATGCCGTCTAAAGTATGTTATAATTGTGGAAGAGAAGGTTCATTTAGCTTGATTTTGTCGTCTACCAAAAACAAGTTCATCCAAGATGGAGACACCAAAGGCCGTCCCAGAAAAGTCAAAACCAGTAGTGCAAGGGAGAGCGTTTGTTGTGACCTCCCAGAAAGCAAGGAACCCGAATGAGGTCATCACGGGTAAGATTATCATAAACTCTAACGAAGTCTATACTTTATTTGATACCGGTTCTACCCATTCTTTTATTTCTCCTACTTGCGCTCATCGATTAAATTTGACTCCGGAGAAATTAGACTTTGACTTATCTGTTGAAATTCCATTGGGAGAAACCTTCATTACATCTACGGTTTATAAGTCTTGTTTGGTTCAAGTTGGTACCCACACATTACCTGTCGATTTTATTTCATTAAAAATACTTGCATTTGACGTGATTCTAGGGATTGATTGGTTAACTACTCATCATGCAAAAATTGATTGTTTTCGTAAGGTTGTTAGCTTTCATATTCCTAATCGACCTATTATGCGAATTCAAGCAACTAAACCATTAAAATCAATCACTGTCATCTCAAGCCATAAAGTTATTCGTTTATTGAAAAACGGATGTCAAGCTTTCTTAGCTCATGTCACGGATCTAAACAAAAATACGTCAGTTTTGAATGATATTTCTATTCTTAATAAATTCCCTGACGTATTTCCTGAAGAACTCCCTGGCCTACCCCCAGAGCGTGAAATTGAATTTTGTATCGACCTTGAACCCGGTACAAAACCCATTTCCATAGCCCCATATCGAATGGCTCCTATTGAACTTCAGGAGTTAAAGATCCAACTACAGGAATTGTTAGACATTGGCTTTATTCGTCCTAGTACTTCTCCTTGGGGTGCTCCTGTGCTATTCGTGAAGAAGAAAGATGGAAGTATGCGACTTTGTATTGATTATCGGGAGTTGAATCATGTCACCATCAAAAACAGGTACCCATTGCCACGTATTGATGACCTGTTTGACCAATTGCAAGGAGCATAATTCTTTTCAAAGATCGATCTTCGTTCTGGATATCATCAGCTGAAGGTTAGAAATGAGGATATTCCAAAGACGGCTTTCAGAACTCGGTACAGGCATTATGAATTCCTAGTCATGTCCTTTGGATTGACTAATGCTCCTACTACCTTTATGGATATGATGAACCGGGTATTCAAGGAATATTTGGATCACTTTGTGGTCGTCTTTATTGATGACATCCTTATTTATTCCAAAAGCCGTGAAGATCATGAGCAACACTTGAGGCTGGTACTCCAAAAGCTTCGTGAATACAAGCTTTATGCCAAGTTGAAGAAGTGCGAGTTCTGGCTGGAGGAGGTAGCATTCCTTGGGCACATAGTATCAAGTCGTGGAATATCTGTTGACCCGGTAAAGATTGAAGCTATTCAAAGCTGGGAGCAACCTAAATTAGTGACCGAAGTATGTAGCTTTCTTGGTTTAGCTGGTTATTATCGGAGATTCGTGGAAGGATTTTCTCGAATCGCTACTCCATTAACTCAGCTGACTAGGAAAGATACAAAGTTCGGTTGGAGCGAAGAATGTGAGAAGAGTTTTCAAGAACTCAAGAGGAGACTCATTTCAGCACCTGTTCTAACAATACCATCTGGCTCGGAGGGATTTGTCATCTACAGTGATGCTTCGAGCAAAGGGTTGGGATACGTTCTCATGCAACATGGAAAAGTCATAACCTATGCATCAAGACAACTCAAGGAATATGAGAGGAATTATCCTACTCATGATCTAGAGTTGGCAGCTGTTGTCTTTGCACTTAAAATTTGGAGGCATTAATTGTATGGGGAGAAGGTGTAGATCTTTACGGATCATAAAAGCCTCAAATATTTCTTCACTCAAAAGGAACTCAACATGCGATAACGATATTGGCTTGAACTGTTGAAAGATTATGATCATACCATTCAATACCATCTTGGAAAAGCTAACGTGGTAGCTGACGCATTGAGTAGAAGATCATATGCAAGTACGAGTGCGATATTGTCAACACAAAGGCCCATTTTGTGTGACCTGCAAAGGATGGAGATAGAGTTAAAGACTCCAGGGACCCATGTGATGATGGCGAATATACGAGTAGAACCAACTTTAATCGATAGAGTTAAAGTTGCTCAAGCTACAGACCTGGAGCTGATGCGTATGAGGAAGAAAGTGCAAGAAGGTGCTATGCCGGAAGCAAGAATCGATGAAGAAGGAATACTTCGAGTCAACTCTAGACTTTGTGTTCCTAACAATCCTGATTTAAAGTATGAAATCATGATGGAGGCGCACAACACACCGTTTGCAATCCGTCCTGGGAGTACCAAAATGTATCATGATCTTCTTCATACATTTTGGTGGAGAAATATGAAGCGAGAGATAGCGCTGTTTATCTCAAGGTGTCTAACTTGTCAAAGAGTCAAAGCGGAGCATCAAGTACCAAAAGGTCCATTGCAACCACTTGAAATTCCAGAATGGAAGTGGGAGCACATTACCATGGATTTCGTTACCGGTCTTCCTAAGGTTTCTCAAGGTATAGATGCGATTTGGGTCATTGTTGATAGATTGACCAAGTCTGCTCATTTCTTACCGATACGAGAAACTTATGCACTTGAACGTCTCGCTCGTATGTACATAAACGAGATTGTAATACTGCATGGTATGCCAGTATCCATAGTTTCTGATCGAGACCCAAGATTCACTTCACGATTTTGGGTTAGTTTATAAAAAGCTATTGGCACGGATTTACGATTTAGTTCGGCATATCATCCTCAGACGGACGAACAATCAGAGAGGACTATTCAAACTCTAGAAGATTTATTAAGACTCTATGTCCTTGACTTCAAGGGAAGTTGGGACAAGTTCTTACCATTGTTGGAGTTTTCCTACAATAACAGTTATCAAGCAAGTATTGGCATGGCTCCATTCGAAGCATTGTATGGAAGAAAATGTCGTTCTCCAGTATACTGGGATGAGGTGGGTGAAGCAACGTTGTTGGGACCGGAGTTGGTACGTATGACTACAGAAAAGATTCAAGCGATCCGACAACGTATAAAAACCTCACAAGATCGACAAAAGAGTTATGCTGATCTTCATCGAAAGGACGTGGAATTTGATATAGGAGATTATGTGTTCTTACGTATTGCTCCATGGAAAGGAGTTACGAGATTTGAAAAGAGAGGAAAGCTCAATCCTCGATTCATCGGTCCAATTTTAATTCTCGATCGAGTAGGAACTGTGGCTTATAGACTGGCTTTACCGCCAAATATGTCTCGTGTTCATAACGTTTTTCACATATCCATGTTACGTAAATATGTGGAAGACCCGAACCACATTATTAAGTTAGAACCGGACGAAATAGCAGAAGATTTGACGTATGAAGAAGTTCCTGTTCAAATCTTGGATAAGAAGGAACATATTCTACGCTCCAAGGTTATTCTTCAAGTCAAAGTTTTGTGGAGAAACCACGATGTTGAGGAAATGACTTGGGAGTTAGAATCTGAAATGAAATCAAGGTGTCCTTACCTCTTCGACATACCAGGTACGTACCCTAATTTCGAGGGCGAAATTTCATAAGAAGGGGAGGTTGTAAGACCCCAACTTTTATAAATAAAGATGAATTTTTTATAAATATCATTTTTGAATATTATGGAGTTAATTTGATATAATGTTATAGTTGTGGGTAATATTTATAAATTTTACAAAGTACGATCGTTGTTATATAATATTCGATTGGTCGGGGAGTATTCGTTTTAACAGAGAATATTCGTACAACGGCACAATCATTGGTGGACCCCACAACGGAATTATTGTCGGATTGAGAAAACGACAAAAATATTTTATTAAAAATAACGGCGGAAGTTTTACCATTGATACTGTTGAACTACTCGGTAGTAAAAGTACAGTAACACGTGTGGTTGCATAGTAGCACACGGTATTGATTATTAATGCTTATGTGAGAAGTCACTCAGTTTGATTCAATTATTGTCAGTTAATAATATGAATTATTTAGCGATAATGAAGTTTTGTTTTATTCATATTATTAACGTAATAAAATAGAAACATCTTTTTATACAAAACAGAATACTTTATTAAAGTTATTCTATAAATAGAATATATTATATTTTATTTAAAAGATTTTTCTTTAAATATGGACCGTCAGATTAAAGTAATCAATCTGGACCGTTCATGGATTAGTTACTATGCATTTTATTTTTCTATAAATAGCATCTCATTCCTTCATTATTTCTTACGAATTCACTGAACTCTAGAGAGAGAAACTATAGAGAGAGAGAGAAGAAAAGTATTCTGATACTTAACTACTTCCTTATTTTAGTTCTTCTTTAAAACGGTAAGGGGTGTTATTCTTTCTTATTAATGAAGAGAACTATTGTTATTCCATTTCTTATTATTCTGTTGGAATAACTTGTATACGCGGTCTACCCTATACTTGGTGACATTCTTCTGTTATTCTGTTGGAACATCCTGTCTGTGTGTTTTACACCAGACCTGGTTCCATCTTGTTATTATTTTGTTGGAACATCCTGTCTGTGTGTTTTACACCGGACCTGGTTCTGTTTTTATTATTATTCTGTTGGAACATCCTGTCTGTGTGTTTTACACCGGACCTGGTTCCGTCTTGTTATTATTCTGTTGGAACATCCTGTCTGTGTGTTTTACACCGGACCTGGTTCCGTCTTGTTATTATTCTGTTGGAACATCCTGTCTGTGCGTTTACGCTGGACCTGGTTCCATTATTTATTATTCTGTCGGAATATCCTGTCTGTGCGTTTACGCCGGACCTGGTTCCATTATTTATTATTCTGTTAGAATAACCTGTCTGTGCGGTCTATCGCATGCCGGGTGATTTCTTTTGTTATTCCATTCTTTATTATACTCAGTTGGTTAAGATTTAACTTCTATACTCCATGAAATTAGTGGAATATCATTGATAATTGAGGTTCATCTAGTATCTTTTCATGAAAATATTATTCTAAGCATTCTTGAATTTTACTCCACAAAGCAGTATCATGTTGACAATTTAAACGTTGTTAATTCTTGGATAAATTAATTCTTGAACTTGTTTTATTGAATTCTTATATCATTGTCATCATCCTCATGTTTATAAAATGTTGAAAGTCATCTGTGGCCTGTAGTGCATAGATGGACTTGGTATGATTATGACCAGGGATTATTCGGTATAATCATGATCGTAATATTACAAATGATGTGGTAAAAGTCCTCATTGAGCCGTAGTGCATTGATGGACATTTGTTGGCATAATCATGACCATTAATGAATACACGAATATCCTTAGTCGTAGTGCAGGGGTGATTCGATGATGTGGATTATTTTATTAAGCTGAGTCCCAGTGATAACAGTGTTGAAAAACCTTTTAAATCATAGAAGATAGTAGATTTTATTCTCTACTTGACTCTTTTAATGGATTACTTGTCCCGCTGCAGTTAAACTTGATGTTCGTTATATTTTATCAGTTTAACACTGTTGAAGGCTTATGATAATTTATTCTGCATTATCTTAGTCATAATATTTCTTACTGGGCTAGTTGAGCTCACCCTTTCTTTCACTGTTCTCTTCAGGAAGTGAGAATATAGCTGGGACGAGTCGGGGAACGGAGTGATGGACCAGATGATAGTATGAGTAGTCCTCACTATTCTATTAAATAGTGTGACAATAATTGTAATGAGGACTTCTTTTGAGTTTGTATAGTCTCTAGTAGACAATAATTGTATTCAAACTCACAGTTATGTTTTGTACACGACAGTTGTATTAGTAAGTTGTATTTGTATTCTGTACCATGTATCTGACGACCCAAGATGGGTGATGTATACCTAATTTTGGGGGCGTCACAAGACAAATTAATAACAAACCCCTCAATTATTTTATATTAAGTTGTAACGTTCAAAGATATTTGGAATATCGAACGTCGCCTTCTAGCATGATAGAAACAATAGAGTATTGAATATTTAATATGAGTTTGTTGTGCACACACAAGGCAAGTATTAAATATTTAAGATGTTATTTTTATTACAAACGATGTTTATAAGGAATTGAACATTACTGCTTTGTTGTGCACACACAAGGGCCGTTGTTTTCTCTTCACTTATATGGAAATGCTGGGTCTGACTTAACTTAAATCATTTTAGTTCGGATGTGCACACACTTGACCATTATGATTTAAGAGGCAAAATACCCTTACATAGTTGATGTAATTGACAAGAGTTGTCTACTTATTTATTTATATATAGTTTGTTGTGCACACACAAGGCTATATACATTTGAAATGGGATCCTTATTCTCACTAGTATATCTTTAATTAAATATTGTCGAACTATATATATTGAGGGTAATATAGTTTGAAGAAAATAGTGGGAGATGCCAATTTAAAATAAGACCTAATTTATTTTGGTAATTAATAAAAGAATGTATGCTAAAATGTTGTTAATTATAAATTCATTTACAGAATTTTACAATGTCTAAATTACTATCACTGTGAAGCATATTAGATGCTATTTAACCAGAACGAATTAAATGGATTGGTTAAGAAATTTGAGAATAGTTCTCATGGCTGAAAAGCTATCTTATGTCCTTAATACGTCTTTCTTGCAATGGTTACAGACAATGCCTCTGAGGAAGAGATTGCTAATTTTAGAAAGTGGCAAGATGATGAACAGTTGGTTCAATGCATCATGCTCGTATCCATGAGTAACAAGCTTCAGCAACAGCCTGAAACTATGGATACTCCTACTATACTGCTACACGTCAAGTAGTTGATGGTGAGGAAAGTAGGACTAATAGATATCAGATATCTAAGGAGCTCTTTTGATCTAGAATGACCAACGACACTACAGTACAGACACATGTCCTAAACATGATCAATTTGATTGAACAATTAGGACAATGGGTTTTATCATGGATGGAGAGTTGAGCCAAAATTTGATCTTGCACTCACTCCTGGACTCCTTTCACAATTGTTGTGAATTTTTCATATGAACAAGCTAGATATCAGCCTCGCTAATTTGCTTAACATGTTGAAAAATATTGAGAATCACTTTCCAACCAAGAAAGACCAAGTCTTACCGGTAGGGGCCAAAGGATCTTTTGAAAAGAAGAACGATTCAAAGAAGGTATATAGAAAGGCAAAAACAAAGGATAATAAGAACAAAACTGATAACGATAGCAAAGGAGTTTGCTTCCACTGCAATAAGCCTGGACACTAAAAAAAACTGCGAGAAACATCTTGCAGAGCTAACCAGAAGAAGCTTAGTGAAGTTTCGGTTACAAATATAGTTTTTGTTCATGATTGAAATAAATTTTTCTTTAAGTCAAGGTTCTACTTGGGTATTGGATACCGACTTTGGTTACCATAAATATAGATTTATGAAGGGACCAAACAGAAGTAGAAAGCTAAACATAGATATGAAATTCTATAAGTGGGAAGTGAAGCAAATGTTGCTACATTAGCCATACGAACTTATTGTTTAGCATTTACTACGGGCAAGTCTATTAAGTCAATAAGTTGTTATTGTATTCCAGTTCTCATTAGAAACATTATTTTATTTTGTTGTTGGACAATGAAATTTGGTATTATATTTAAGAACAATTGTTGTTCTATTTATAATAATAATAATATTTTGTATATAACTGAAATATTACTTAATAGATTTTGTATACTTGACTTACGTGAAAATAATTTTACAAATTGAACAAACTAGTATAAGAAAAGGAGATGATCGTTCAAAAAGTTAAACGTGTGTATTTGTTGAAATACAATTGTGAATTATTTGAAAGGTTCAAAGAATTCAGAAATGAAATAAATTGGCAAAGTATTAGGATTCTTTGATCGGATCAAGGAAGGAATAATTGTGCAATGAGTTTCTAGATCATCTCAAATGGTTTTCTCACAATGGACGCCTCCTGATACACAATAATTGATTGATTTATCTGAAAGGAAAAATTGTATCTTATTGGACATGGTGCGGTCCATAATGATTTTACCGACATTCTAGTATCCTTCGGGGATAATGTCCTAGAAATGGCTGCATATCTATTAAAAGGTAACCTCAAAATCCGGCCCCAAGACTCCATAAAAGTTATGGACAGGGAGGACTCCATAAAAGTATATTAAGATAAGGGGTTGTCCAACATATGTGAAACGGTTTCAAAAGGATAAGCTTGGGACAAAAATTGACAAGTACAGATTTGTGGGACATCCTAAAGTAAGTTTAGGGTATATGTTCTATAATCCTACTTAGCAAAATGTGTTTGTTACGAAACACGCTACCTTCTAAGATAAAGGTGTTTATCATTGAAGGAGCTAGTGGGAGGATAATAGATCTTAAAGAGTTCAAGAACCACAAATCACTATAAGTCAATTAAATAAGAGGAACCTGTAGATAGACCTATTGTATTACAACCGAATTGTAGATCTGGAATAGTACTGAAGATACATGGGAGGTATGGATTCATCATAGATGATAATGATGAGGTACACATTATAGAAGGTGATGATACAGTTACATACGATGAGGTAAGAGTTGTAGACACTCAGAGAAATGGATTGAAGTAAGCTTCTCAAAAATGGAACATTCATTTTTTATGAGACAATCGAAAGAGTTTGATTTTATCAAAAACAAGAATGAACCTACAGTGTACGAAAGGGTCAGTGGGAGCATCGTGACATTCCTAGTATTATATGTTGATATACTACGGATAAGGAATGATATACCAATGCTACAATTAGAAAAGATAAAGTTGTCTAAACATTCCTCCATGAATAATTTGAGAAGAGTATCGTAATTGGGGATACAAATCTATATAGATAGATTCAAGAGGATGCTCGACTTAACCCGAGAAACATATATTCATTTGATGCTAAAGTCGTTTAGCATGGCAAACTCTATGGGATGTTTCATGTTGATGAGCCATGGAGTGTATCTCTCTTAATAGTCCGTATAGACTCCTAAAAGAGAGATCGCATGAGTAACTATCATGTATGCAATAAAATGTACGAGACCTGATGTTGATCAGTCATATTCTGAAGAAGTTCACTATGAGTCTGTGAAAAATATCTTAAAGTACTTAACCGACACTAAGGATGTGATCATATTCATGGTCGGTCTAAATTAAAACTAGAGGGCTTAACAGACTCAAGTTTTTTTTAGACAGATCAAGACGACAGAAAATTCACTTTAAGGTAAATCATTACCTTGAACGGTGGTGCAGTGAATTGGAAAGGTTCCAAACAGCAAAGAGTTGCTGGTTTAGTGATAAAGACAAAGTATATAGCTATAAATGAAGCTGCAAGTTGATATCGTTTGGATGAAAAGTTCATTACAGAACTAGGAATAGTTCCTAAGTCTCATCTTGGATCTAAACATGTGTTGTGGCACTTTCACTTGGTTATAGGAATCATTGAAAGATGGGAAATCACTATAGAGATAGTGAACTCTCAAGAACAACATTACATATCCATTAACTAAAGCTTATCCAACAGCAGAATAATCGTCACTTAGAGAAGAAGTGTCTGAGATACCATGGCGATTGGCTTTAGTGCAAGTGGGAGATTGAAAGTAGTATGCACACAAGCCAATCATGTTTGATGATAAAGCATATACTTTGTAACAATCTTATTCATTTATTAATAAAAAGTATTAATTAATTAAAGGCTTTTAATTATCTACATGATGTTGTTTTATAATATGTGATAAACCCATAGTTTTAAGCAATGCTTTTAGAATAATGATGATGATCATTCTAATGAGATCTAAATTCTTAGAAAGCTTAAAACTAAAATAGTTCCCAATCGTTGGATTACTAAATTGGGGATTAGTGAATCCGGATAGATTAGTACATACGTTGCTTGCTCATTGGATGAGGATGATTGATCTCATGATCATTTATGTGGAGATACTAAAACAAGTATGTAGGTGCTTATTAGAGAATAAGTTCACTTAACATGGCTCGCTAAGGAATACCTAATGGAGTTTTACTTGCATGTCAATAGGAATTTCTATAGTAATAGTAGTACAAGTGATCCTTGGACTTGAGATCATCATAGTATCTTGTGTATGATGAGTTATACTTTGACTTATTCCTTAAGACCCAGGGTATATCAAAGGGTATGCTTGGGTATAATAAGTTGTACATGGATATAATGTATGATCAATAAAGAATCTACCACTTCTAGTAAAAGAAGAGAAATGTCCTATGTGATTCGATAAATGACAACACAGTAGTCCTTGGCCAAGGCAGAATGAAATTAAAAAGGAGTTTCTAATTTGTATTATTTGGAGTTACGCATTTAAGGATCGAAATACATATAATTAAATAAAATAAGACTTGATAGTAATTCCTTATTTTATATTTAATTGGGACATTGTATGGTTGAATGATTGAATTATACGGTAACTATTCATTCAAAGGTTCTTTTATGATTAATGTTGAAATCTATATTATCTGAAAAGTCGTTGATCGCTAGGGAGGCTTATCCCTATTGTAGAATAAATATTATTTATTTAAATAAATTAATAGTTTAATTTATTTAATCAAATAAGATTAGAATTGTTCTAATTAATTTATTCACAACCGGTTTAATATGGAGAACCTAAAGGGTCACACCATAAAAGGAAGAATAATTATTTAAGAAGTTAATGGCATAATCGTAATAATAAGTTAAGTATATTTAATTTAATCTATGGTGATAGAATAAATTAAATAACTTAATATTTATTATTTAATATTTTGGAAATATTAAATATAAATTAATAAGAGGAGTCTTATTATTATTATTACTATTATTATTATTTAATTTTTAAAGGAGTTTGATAATTAATTAATAAAAGTACTCTCATATATCCTAATAAAATTAGGAGGCAAATTAATTAAAAGAGTTTAATTAATTATTCCTAATAAGATTGGGAGCCTAATTAATTAGAGAAATTTAATTAATTAAAATAAAACACAATTCCTTAATTGTTAAGGAGGGTTGCCCACATCTATAAATAAGAGGAGTCTTATTATGGGTGGTGTGAGTTGTTTGCTTTTTCACAACATACGTAATTCCAATAGTTGGGAGAGTACACCTCTTTCTATGAGAGATAGAAAAACTAGGATTTTGCCAAACACCCATCTTCTTGAATTTTTCTTCTTCCTTGGTGGATCACCTCTAGAGGCCAAACACTTGGGTGGCTAATGTTGATCAAAGGAAGGAACCCAACCCGTTGGATTCAAGTTGAACGCGAAAAGCATTTGGAGGTGAACTTGTACCTGAGGAAGCTTGAATCTTCAAGGGTATGATTCTTGTTCTTTATCTTTTCGTTTAATTAATAATTACGCATAAAGGATGATCCGGGTATATGGTTTGTAAAATTTTAAAACTCTGATTTTTCATGCTTCCGCTTAATTTGTGCAATATGATTCTTATGCTAACACAAGAAACAAGCTAATGAGTCTTTCAGAGAGTATGCCCAAAGATGGAGGTGTCTGGCCGCTCAAGTTATTCCCTCTATGACTGAGTCTGAAATGGTGATGACCTTCATAGATATTCAAGAAGCTCCCTTCTACGAGAGAGTTTTAGCAAGCATTGGCAAAGCATTCTCTGAAATGATCAAACACAGAGAAATGGCCAAGATGAGATTGAAGTCAGGAAAGATTCAAGACGTTGTCGCTCTCAAATCTGTAGCTGAGCACATCCAATCTGGAAGTTATGGAAACAACCCCCAGAGGGTCCATAAAAAGAAAGAGGAAGATGTTTCCTTGATACTACAAGGACAAAAAGGCAATCAGAGTATGCCTATTCAAAGGAGAAACTACTCCCCTTTTCCAGCTCAGTCTTCAAACCCTCCATTGTCAAAAGGTGAAAAAGTCAGACGCACTCGAGTGTTCACACCCTTAGGGGACACACTCGTGAACATTCTCAATCTTCTAAAAACTCAGAAGAAAATTACCCATCTTCTTCCACTAGCTAACCCAAATGGGAAGGGTTTCAATGCTAACAGGAAGTGTGCTTATCATGCTCGAGCTCCAGGCTATGACACTCAGGATTGCTGGGCCTTGAAGTATAAAATCCAGGACTTGATTGATAATGGTGAGATAGTGGTAACTAAAGCCGACCAACCCCATGTGCAAGACAACCTTCTTCCTTAACACAAAGAAGAGGTGGTTAACATGATCAACTGGAGTAGTGGACATGCACAATTGGAATCATGCTAATAAGTGGATAGTGCTAAACCAGTAAGGATAGTGCTAACAAGTAAGGATAGTGCTAACAAGTGGAATCATACACAATTCTAGTTTATGATGGAACAAAAAATGAAGGCTATTTGCGACAAGTTAATCAATTGGCAGAACTGGTGGTCCATCAGCACCATGTCACACGTCATTTATTCAGCTAGGAGCATGCTAGCCTCCTTCCTCTTGTTACAAGTACTCCACCACGTACTCCAGAAAGTGAAACACTAGAGGATAAAATTGCAAAAAGAGCAAATGCCAAAGCCCGTCGGGATTTAGCCAACAAAAGGGAATTCACCTATTTAGGCCAACCGATGGAAGAGATATTGCAGATGCTGATCAATGAAGGAAGAATCACAGCTCTGCAACCTCAAATCAACTCGCGTTCAAGATGGTTTGATTTTAATGGAGTATGTCAATACCACTCCCACTCTCGCGGTCACAACATTGAAGAATGCTAGGCACTCCGCTATCTTATTCAGAACCTAATTGACAGCGGTGTCCTACAAATGACTGACAATGACGTTGTATTATTGGAGAGTGAGGACACATTTCCTACAAATTGGAAGGAGGTCGTAGCAGTTATATCTTCTGAGACAGATTCAGCTACCCCATCGCATACGATTGAACCTATTCAACTCAAAGGTGTTGAAAATCCTTTCAAAGTGGCTACGCCAAAACCAATCATCTTGCCATTCAAACCACAATATCTTGTTGTCAGCCTACAAAAAGTGCCATGGAATTATGGAGAGGCTGAAGGATCCACATCCCACATAACTGCTGCAGTGTCGAAGAAAATCCACTGTATCTTCCCCAACAGGTGATAAAGCCTGCCATCAAATCAAAGGGGAAAGTTCCCATGGAGAAGATTGAAGAATTCCTCCGTACTATGGGATACAATGAAGCCAAGGTGGTTTTAAGCTTGAAAGAAGCTCCACAATAGGTTTCTATACTGGAATTGGTATTCTCCTCAAAGGATCATAGGAAGGTCTTACTGAGAGTTTTAGAAGAAGCCTACTTGCCAAAATCAGTGGATGTTGAATAGTTCCATCATCTAGTTGATCACATTTTTAACAGCAATGTGATATCCTTCACTGATGATGACATACCTCCCAAAGGGACGGGTAATTACAAACCGTTGCACATAGTGGTTATATCCTTCGGATACGTGGTAGCAGGAGTATTGATAGATGGAGGGTCATCTTTTAACATTTGCCCTTATGCCCAATTGGAGAAGATGAACATCAATCTCAACAGGGTCTGAAGAAGCTATATAATTATCAAAGCTTTTGATGGATCCCGACGAAATACTGTTGGAGAGATTGAACTACCTGTGGAGATTGGTCCACACACATTCTCCGTATCCTTTCATGTGCTCAAAATAGCTACAGGATACAACCTACTCTTGGGAAGACCGTTGATTCATATGGTTGGAGCCGTCTCGTCCACCCTTTATCAGTAGCTCAAATACATCATTAACAACAACCTAGTTACTGTTAATGCTGAGCCAGAATGTCCTGAACAAGGTGACATACCGCTTATCAGTTTCAATTCAGAAGTTGAGCCTGTTAGCTTCTATACTCTGAAGGTGAGCAACACTCACTACTATCCCATTGGGGCACCATCTCTGATACCCAGAATTTCTACCAAGGTAATGTTGGCAAGTCAAGAGATGATTTCTTTGGGTTTTTAACCTGGACAAGGGTTGGGCAAAGATAATCAGGGCATTAAGCGCCCAATTCAAATTCCCAGTCAAGCAGGGACAACCAAACTAGGCTATTCTTCTAGCTCCACTCACAATAATCCTCACAAATACAAACAAGTTCCTTCATCTTCAGCTATACGACGCTTGCCTCAACCTACAGGGACTGAGCCTGTAAGGCCTTCATTAAAGGTTCCTACCCATGTGATGACTATGTTATTTCCAAAGTCGATACCGGTCAAAGGAAAAGAAGTCTTGATACCAGATCCGGAGGCGGAGGAAAAGGATCGAAGGCATAAGCAGGACATTGCAAAGCGCTTATCAAACATACGTATCATAGTCTATACTAAGGGTATGAACAGAGACATTCCAGATGATGATTGTCCAGACACCATGGTCATCATTCAGGAGAAGGAGGACGATAATAGCCCCTTCATTACAACCGTCCACCAGGACTTCACCCTTGGTAATTGGAGCAGCACTCCTTGCATTTGCCGACGAGGGTAAAAAGGGCAGAAACTCTCTCTACCCTGTAGATAGTAATAATTACTTACTTTTTCTGTACAGTATTAGCAGTTACTTTTGTCATTACATGCTAACACTTTGTATGATTGAACAGTTTCATATATTAAGTGAAAGCATTTTGTTTCAAGATTCTAAAGTTAGATGTGCCTAAACTTGCTGATGAGGTGCCTATTCTCCACAAGGACTGTAACTTTAATATAAAATTGGACTCAGACTTGATGCAAATACAAGAGGACTATGAGATACCTTAGGAGATCAAAGAATGGGTCGAAGATAAACCCAAGCCAAATCTTGATCAAACCACCTCTTTTAACCTCAGAAACTCAGAAAACCCCAAACAAATCTAGATTGGTATGGACCTCACTCCAAACCAAAGGAATGACATGGTTACTCTATTGACCCAATTCTAGGACGTGTTTGTATGGTCTCACGAAGACATGGTCGGTTTATCTACTGCCATTGTCATTCATTGCCTCCCTATCAAAGAAAGATTCAAGCCAGTCAGGTAGAAGCTCAGACGATTAAAACCTGAGTGGAGTTTAGAAGTTAAAGAAGAAATTGTGAAATAATTTCAAGCTGGCATCATCATGGTGTCAACATACCCTGAATGGCTATCCAACATAGTTCCCATGCCTAAACCTGGAGGAAAGGTGCGCATTTGCGTGGATTACAAGGATCTGAATAAAGCTTGCCTTAAAAATAGCTTTCCTGTGCCATTCATCCACATACTCATTGACAATACAGCTCAATACGACATGTACTCATTTGCTGATTGTTCTGCAGGGTACCATCAAATCATGGTTGCTGAATAGGATCGTGAGAAAATTGCATTCATTACTCCTTGGGGAACCTTTTCCTATAGACGGTTGTCATTCGGCCTCATCAATGCCGGAGCTACCTATCAGCGAGCCATGATGGCTCTTTTCCACGATTTAATGCTCAAAGAAATAGAGATTTATGTGGATGACATCATTGTCAAGTCCCAAAGGGAGGAAGACCAGCTAGACCATCTCAGAAAGCCATTCAACAGGTTGCGTAAGTATAACTTAAAGTTGAATCCAGCCAAGTGCGCCTTTGGCGTTAAATCAGGCAAGTTGCTAGGATTCCTAGTCAGCCACAAAGGGATTGAGCTGGATCCTACAAAAATCCAGGCCATCACGGAAATGCCCATTCCTCAGATAGAGAAGAAAATACGGGGATTTTTGGGAAGAGTCAACTTCATCAGCCGGTTCATCTCCCAACTCACAGCAACCTATGAGCCTATCTTCAAGTTGTTAAGGAAGAACTCCTCCATAAAATGGAATGATGAGTGTCAGAAAGCCTTCCTTACAATCAAAGATGAGTGTTTTGGTAGGGGGTAAGACCGAACCATGAATGGCTGCCTACGTACTCCTATTGAAGAGGAGATTAGGTCTGGGTAGTTTGAACCTGGTGTAAAGTTTTAACGATGTATGTGGTAAAGTGGGTGTAGAGATGTGTTTGATTTTGTTTTTGTTGTGGTGAGACCGGACCATAAAAATGGCTATCTACGTACTCCCATGTATTGGGGAGGTACAAGGATCATCTTTCAATCCACCACACTACATCGGCTTCAGACTAAAGGGGTGGAACTACCTGACCTCCCCACATAAATGGGAGAATCGGCGACCATCTAAGCTGTGGTTGACTCCTCAAAGAGAAACACCAATCCATAGGAGATGAAACTACTTGGGCTCCCCCACACAAAGGAGTACCAGTGACCATCTGTGGTGCGGTCAACCTCAGAGAGGAAAGCCACACTCCTCTCCATACACCAGTCCCAAGACACCAAAGATGGTAGGGAATACATATAGATCAACAATCTATTCTGAAAGAACCTGAGACATCTCAATGTCCATCCATCAAGGAAGAGTTCAGAATACATCAAGATCACAAGCCCTAAAAAAACAGGCAAATATAAAGCAAGTAATAAGGCACAACTAAAAGGGAAGTGAATCAACATATATTTCCCCGCCATATATAATACTTTTTGATATATACAATGTGTATTGTACATGACAAAAATGGCTAAGCTAGTCTTTGCAGGAAAATACATGCCCATCTACAAGTCAGTGTATATGCAGGCTATCAAGTCCAACATGGCATCCCTCTCAGAAGAAGGAGGTAACGTTGTGATCTCCTGCCTAAGGGTCTCTACACGAGCCAACAGATCTACAACCAACTGCATGGTGATACTATGCTCATCAATATACGTGCTCATCTCTGCAATGATGCCAGTAGTAAGTGACCTCACTACAGTACTATCTGTAATAGCGATATCTCAGGCAGATATAGCGCCATCCTGCTTAATAATCACTGCATCTCTAGATGATCTGGCCTTATACCGCTCAGCAATAGTGGTATCTGTATGAGCTAAGGCATCATCTCTCTCTAACAAAGTGGCATCTCTCCCAGTAAGAGCGGTCAACATTATGGCCCTAGCCTAATCTCTCTTGAAGGTCATTAGATGAAGACTCTGCTCTAATTACTCTGCTGAATGCTGGATCACAGTAGCAGTCATACTGGGAGAATCTACAAGAGTTGCTGGCAACCCAGTGAATAGTTCCTCCTCGGTGGGAAAATCAATGTCCTCTATGGGCTCCCCACTGATAAACTCAATCCCCGGTACTGTGGATACAACCGCAACCGATGTGATCTCTGCCTCCATCCATGCAGAATACTCTGTAGAACGGCCCGGATGGCTAACAGTAAACTCAACACTCTCACGCTGATCCCAATAGGCATACACCCTAAATCTATCCTATGCTAAAAAATGCTGAGAAGACAAACATTGACCCAACGCCCCTCAAAAGGATGAACATCCTAGAACTGGTCAAATTGTGACATCATAGCCAGTGGGTGATATGTGGTCATGCCCTTCAAACCAGCCAGAGGGAGATAATCCATGCCAGGTGCATGAGTAATGAAGCTGTAGGGAGAGCTGAGCCCTGGACACGACAAAATGTTAAATGGATCCTCGATCCCTGCCAAAAACCCTGACCAGGATGCAACGTCTATACACTCCGTCGACTGAAAGGAGTAAGATATAGCTATCTCATGGGAAAAACAGTACCCATGCCGTCGGAAGGTCCCAATCGGTCTCAGGTGTGACATGAACCACACATACAACAAGACCGAGATGCCTGTAAATACCCTTGCTAAATGGATGTGGCAAAACGTGGCCGACCTCAGTGTCTTTGCCACAATCATCGGTACAATGGTATGACCCTCCCTGAGAGCTCTCACCGCCATAACGACACCGATGTCAAGATGATCCATATACAGTGGCATGTACAAATAAGCCACTACGCACATCATGAGTACGTCTACTCTGGAAACACGCCACTGATCCTTCAACGTGGTGAAATCCCCGGAGTGCTGTACATAGCTGTCCACTGAGCCAAATCTGTAAGACCCCAACTTTTATGAATAAAGAATAAATTTTTCGAAATATATTTTTGAATATTATGGTGTGGATTTAATATAATGTTATAGTTGTGGGTATTATTTATAAATTTTGTAAAGTAAGCAAGTGGTTATATAATATTCGATTGGTCGGAGAATATTCATTTTAACAGAGAATATTCGTACCACGGCACAATCATTGGTGGACCCCACAACGGAAGTATTGTTATAGTTAGAAAACGACAAAATTATCTTTTTATAAAAATAACGGCGAAAGTGTTACCGTTAAAACTGTTGAACTACCCGGTAGTAAAAGTACAGTAATACGCGTGCTTGCATAGTAGCACATGGTATTGGTTATTGATGCTTACGTAAGAAGTCACTCAGTTATACTCAATTATTGCTACAGTAATTGCTGCATCATATCTCTAATATTATTGATTCAATTATTGTCATAGTATCATCTGCATAATATTTTATATTATTAAATCAATAATTGAGACGACAAAGTTATTCATATTATTATTTACAATATTGACAATGTCTAGAAGTTCTGTCAAGGAGAGGTTTGGTCACCTAATTGCGCGCCTATAAGGAGAAATTCATATCGGAAAGCCCCCTCTTTTCTAGGAACGACCTGGTTGTTAAATATTGTGAGTTATAATATTAATGATCAATAAGTTTGTGTTGATTAAAGATAAAATTGATAGTTCCATTGTGTTGGAATTATTAGTATTAATGGAAATCGACATTTATTTCGATATTAATTGATGTCTGGAAGTTATACTGACCAATCGGGTAATTAATCGGATAAATGAACAATTAATTGCTATTAATTCACATGATTATAACTATTTGTTCACATGTGTGTACTATTGATTCAGATTCTTGTACTATTAGGGGTGGTGGTGCAAGATTGATAATACTTGCATGACTAAGTTAAAAATAGAGGTATAGATGGAGGTACTATACTATAATTTGTATTTTCACATGTTTAGAACTATTGATTCATATTATTTACTATTAATTCACATTATTTACTATTAGGGGAGGTGGTGCAAGTTTGATAATACTTGCAGGACTAAATTAAAAATGAAGAATAAGATGAAGGAATTATACTGTAATATTTCGAGCCCCAAAACGTGCAATTATCGAAACTATATTTTCCTATAAATAGAAGCTCATTCTTTCTTCATTTCTCACCAATTCACAAAAGCTATAGAGTAATTATTATAGAGAGAAAGAAGAAGAGAAGTCTGCTACCTCACTAATTCAGGGGTATTGTTCCTTCGTATTCATGAAGAGAGTTATTTTCTTTCAATACTTGCAAGGGTTGTTATTTCATTCTTTATTATTATATTGGAATAACCTGTCAATGCGAAGTACCGCATACATGGTGAAATTATTCTGTTATTCCATTCTTTATTATTTCTGTTGGAATAACCTGTCTGTGCGGTCTATCGCATTCCCAGTGAATTCTGTTGTTATTCCATTCTTTATTATTCTGTTGGAATATTCTGTCTGTGCGGATTACGCATGACCTGGTTCCCTTCTTTAGTATTCTGTTGGAATATCATGTATGTGCTGATTACGCATGACCTGGTTCCATTCTTTATTCTTCTGTTGGAATAACCTGTCTGTGTTGTCTATCGCATGTCTGGTGAATTATCCTTCGTATTCATTCCTTATTAAATTATGGAAATGATCTATCTACGTGGGTAGCATGGCAGACGAAAATTCATTTACAGTTTCATATATTCTATTATACTCAATTGGTTAAAGTTTTGGCTTTTATACTCCATGAAATTAGTGGAATATCCTTGATATTTGTGCTTCATCCAGTATTTTTTCATGGAAATATTCTTCTGAGCATACTTGATTTTTACTCCACAAAGCAGTATCATGTTGACAATTTGGACGTTATTGGTTCCAGGATAAATTAATTTATAAATCTTTAAAATTTATCATTGAACTTGTTTTATTGAATTATTATGTCATTGTCATCATCCTCATGCTTATATTGTGATGAAAGTCATCTTTGGCTTACGTGCATAGATGGGCTTTGTATGATTATGACCAGGGATTATTCGGTATAATCATGACCGTAATGTGACGAATGATGTGGAGAAAGTCCTCATTGGCCTGTAGTTCATTGATGGACAGTTGTTGATATGATTATGACCAGGGATTATTTGGTATAATCATGACCGTTGATGATTACATGAATATCCTTGGCTGTGGTGATGATTTGATATTATTTATTAAGCTGAGTCTCAGCGATAAAACTGTTGATAAACTTTTTAAATCATAGAAGATAGTAGATTTTATGCTCTACTTGACTCTTCTAATGGATTGCTTGTTCCGCTGCAGTTAAACTTGTTGTCTATTATATTCTATCAATTTAACATTGTTGAGGGCTAATGATAATTTATTCTGCATTATCTTAGTCATAATATTTCTTACTGGGCTAGTTGAGCTCACCCTTTTGCTTTCATTGTTCTGTTCAAGAAATGAGAACGTAGCCGGGACTAGTCGGGGAATGGTGTGATGGTCCGAGATGGTGTCATAGTAGTCCTCACTATTCTATAAAATAGTGTGATAATAAATATAATGAGGACTCCATTAAGTGTGGATATTGTCTAGATGACAATATTTGTATTAAAACTAATAGCATATATTTTGTCATATTTTACACGACAGTTGTATAATTAAATTTTTATTTGTATTTTGTACCATGTATTTGGCGACTCAAGATGGGTGATGTATACCCATTTTGGGGGCGTCACAAAATCTGTCTATCAGAAAATGCTGGGGCACTACATGACCGGATGTAATGTCATCTTGTGCTACTCTACACCTCAACCCGGTGAGGGTCATAAACTGCCGGAGCATATCTTTGACATCCATCTGAGTGCAAGGCTTATCCAATGGCAAAGCTGTCAACTGCTCATACTCCTCTAAGATGGGAGTCAACTCTTGGGTCTTAAACAAGAAAACCTTCCTCTCTGGTACCCAGCGCAGAGCATACCATCTACAAAGCCCAATGGAACCTGAAACATCAAGAGGGTCATGGAATGCTACAACAGCTGATCTATGATCACCCTGTCTGAAGGGGATACACTATCATACCAAGATCTCAAGCATGAGGCCACCGATACAGGTGGGGTGTGATCAATACGGCTAACTGTCGAGGAAGACATCTATGTGGGCCATATCATAAGACCATCCAGGGGTCAATGCTGAACATCTCTGGACATACGTATGCATGGCATAATACATGCATGACAAATAATAGATGTCAATATGATGTAGGGAATGGAAAACAGTACATACATTCTTAAGTACATCATTATCTAAATACATCATCTCTGTACAGTTGAAAAATACAAGGAAATGGGGCACAGATACCCTACAACTAACAGAGGCCTATCAAAAGATATAGCGAGAATGGGGCACAACCAGCCAATATCTAACAGAGTCCTATCAAAAGATATAGCGAGAATATACATCAGAAGAAGTCAATGGTGTTGATGTCTACATCATCAATCCTGTCCATCTGATGTAACTCCTCCTGAGTCACTGGATCTCCTCCAAGAGGGATGTCAGGCCTATACAATGGAGGATCTGCATCAGCAAAGCCATATGGGTCATTTGAAGGGCCAACCCCCGAGCTGGAAGGATCAAAAGTATCTGCCTCTGAAGGATCTCTGCCCAAATGACGGAAGAAAATATGTGCCCGGTCCAACTGCCAGGTCAAACTGTCAATCTGTATCAAATAAGTCGGATCTCGGACACAGGCCATCCAATCCGTCATCATCACAGATCTAGGAACCATATCCCCCATGAACTGAGTGGCGCGGGTCCGGGCTCTGATGGTACGAGGGGACCACCAGCGGTATAATGCCTCATGAGTAAATGGACCCTCTGACAAAGTAAATCCATCAACACCCATCAATGGGATATCACTAACAGGCGACTGCGACACAGGCCAATAATGCCTGGCAGGATGCAAGATCGGTGCACGAATCTCTCCTGTGGTGCTCCTAATAGCACGCTCTCCTAAATAGAGCTCCCATCCTCCATATGTGAAGAGAGAAATCCGCGAGTGGATATCACATACTCGACACTAGTCAGGTTTGTTAAAGCCGATGGTCAAATGATATCCAGAGTAGAGAACCCAAGTGATGGCATCAGCTATCAACAACTCCAACTGTAAGCGATAATGGGTGAAACCCTCAGCTACAGGAACCTCCGCCAACGTGGAGTGATGTCATCGTAGTCCTCATGGGTAGGTATCTAAACCTAACAAGCTAATGGGACGCAAGCATGGAAGCCTCTCATAGGTCCAAAACTGCCAACACAAAGGTATACATCTACTGTCAGTCAACACTCTTAAACTATACTTGGGAAATCAAAAGAGAAATACTCACCAGCAGAAACGGGTAAAATCCTAGCCAAGCCTCTGTCAAGCCCTGCGAACATATGCGTATTCCCTTGAGGAAATAGGTAAAGGTGTAGGAGCCCCAATCATACTCTCTAATACGGTCCACCTCTCGAGTGGTGCAGATAAAAGCGAATGACACCGTGGAAGAGTTGTATGCTATGAAACAATCTCTTATAATAACCAGGAACAATCGCCGAAGAATGCGATCCTTGACTCTCACATCAGCAGGCATGGGCACACTCAATAGCCCACTCATAGCATCTACGCTCAAAGGACCTGTACGAATGGTCCTGCCCTTGAGCGCCTCAGCCGAAACTCCTAGCAAGGATCAGACGACAATCAGGGTAATGTTCGCCGTATAAGGCACTGACGCCCCTCCAAACTCCATACCGGTGATAAACCTCTAATCCATCGACATCATCATCACCTCACAGTTCAACAAATGGAGAGACTGAGTCTGGTGAAACCAGCGCTCAGACAATGCCCTGAGGTAACCCCAGAGACAACGGTGGGGAAGGATGGAAAAGAACACCCCAAAGCCCAAATCATGCATAATCTCTCGGTCATCTGGATGCAAAGTTTGATATAGAGAGTGTATGCTGAACCAATTCCCTCAAGGCTGTGTAAAGCCGGGAACCTACACCACAAACGCAGATCAACATCAAAATCCTGGCTCCTCATCAATAGGAAAAATGAAGATGAAACCCAGCTTTTACCTCGTGTTGACGTCGGGATTTTTATTTGTCCCTTTTTGTTTCTTGTTCTTTGGTGTTTTCATGTTAGGTGAGATTTGTTTGAAAAAAAAGTGAAAAAGGTCCGACATGTATCATGTCGACAATGGACTGTTAAGAGTCGCCAGTTGGTTTTTTAACTGGTTGTACCAACACAACCGAGAAAAGGTTTGCACATTGACCCAGTGATGTGACACTGCTAAACGGGTCTGTCAAACTGAGATTCATTAGGGTCTGAGGACTTGCTTATGCGGAGGGAAGGTGTTAGGCACCCCCCGACATCCGTGTTACCACGGTGACCGCCACTTTTCAAGAAACTGTTATATTAATGTGTGTGTGTGTGTGTGTGGGTCAATGAGCTGTTATTTGGAAGTCGTGCTATGCCTCGTTTGCACCTATATACAAAGGGTTTAAATTTGTGTAAAAATTCAGTTTTAAACAAGATATAGCAGTGATATTTTATAAAAGAGGTTTTTCAAACCCTTGTGCTCAATAGTAGTTGAGGCCTTTAATACTTCTATTTTATTAAATGTTCGGCTTGATTGCTTTTATTTCGAGATGCGAAGCATCTTCGAGAAAATAATGTGCATGACAGTGCCAAACTCCTCATGGGTATAAAAACCATCTGAGGAAATCCAGATACCGTTAATAAATTTACAAGCTGCTTACAGCTGAAAATATCCATCACGGGAACCGAATCTGGATTTAGTAGACCGAATCTGTGATCACATGATGCCTAGGCTGACATGATGCCGCAATTGAAATGAAAGCAGTAAGCAGTATATATATATATATATATATATATATATATATATATATATATATATATATATATATATATATAAACATGATTACCAACCACGAAGCAACTCCATAGGGGATCAAAAATGTAAATAAAGTTGTAAAAGCCATCAACCGTCCCGAAGTAAGCTCCAGGCGGGACGAAAAGTAAAGAAAGCTGTAAAAGCGATCAACCGCCACGAAGTAAACTCCAGGCAGGACGAAATATAAATATATATATATATATATATATATATATATATATATATATATATATATAAGCGATAAATGCACCGGATGTAAAATCTAGGCTCATCGAACAAAGTTTGACAACAGTTGATATATATAAGTATATATATATATATTAAAGCAGTAAACGCACCGGATATAAAATCCAGGCTCATCGAACAATGTTCGACACACCGTTTATATATATATATATATATATATATATATATATATATATATATATATATATATATATATATATATATATATATACGAAAGCAATTAAACGCTCCAAACATAAGTCTACGCTCAATCGAGGCATAACTCGACAATGTTAGTCCATATATAGAAATACATATATATATATATATATATATATATATATATATATATATATATACAAACTGAAATGAAACCACGGATCAAAGTCCGGGCAAACACACACAAAATGACTCTCAACGTGAAGAATGTTGTGTGCAAAGATGAAGAGAAAGACTTTAAAGTGTGCAAGAAGGCTTACAGTGGGCTGCCAAAGAAGACTTCTATAACTTGAAATTGGATGAACACTCGGCTCCCGCCGGTACAATAGTAGCTATAGAGCTTACAAGTGTTTAAAATGAGAAAGCACTCATTTAGGGTGTGTACAGAGCAAATTTGACAAGGCTTCCTCGCCTTTTTCTCTTTTCAAATGGCCACCCCAAGCCCTCTATTTGTAGAGGGGGGTGCCGCAGGTGTACCTGCGGCTACTTGGGGTGCCCCGGACTCCGCGAGTCCCGCCGTCTCGAAGTACGTGCACGCATGCAACGTGATGTTCGCTCAAACTTTTAAAACTTCAATCCGGGCATCCGATTGAGGTGTATTAGACCTATTCGGTCCACCGTTGTCGAGAGTTATGCAATGACATGAGATTAGAGGTTGTACGAAGTCAGGAAGATGGGACCATGCCCTCCGATCTTTAAGCTTCAAATTGTATCCGTTGCCCTGCGCAATAGTCATTCGGGATTGGACTTCCTTGGTTCTTGTGGGACATTACTGTGTAGAAATGTATGTATGAAATGTTGAGACGGTGCGATGTGGCGTCAAGGTGGCAAGATGACGAATTTGCCCTTCACCATTATCACCGGTTTGGGCCGATAAAGCAGACATTGCTCAGGGTTATCTCTGAGATTGGATTGCTGCAAGTGTTGAAGGTCCTCAGTGCCATCTCTGAGGTGTGCCTGTCTTCCCAGTGCTATCTCCTTATCTATTACTGAGTGCCTCGGTGTGAGTGCCGAGGTTAAAGCTGATTGCATGCATTTGAAATGAGCATTTCCGGGGTTATCTCCAAAACTGCAACTACACTCCTTGGGGTTATCTCCAAGGTTAGCACTGCTATTCCCAGTGTTGGGACTGAGACTGCATATCTCAGGATTATCTCCGGGATGAATCGGCCTTCTCCGATGGAATTTTTGGTATTTGAACGGCTTGCCTCGGGGTTACCTCCGAGGTTGGAACTGATACTCCCGGTATGTGTTCCGGGGTTGAGACTGAGACTGGATATGAGCTGTCTTCCAGGGTCATCTCTGAAAGACGAATCTGCCCTCCTGCAATGTTAGTGACAGGTGTGCAAAAAATTTTCAGTGTCTACAGATGCCCCTCTTTATCATATTCATGCAATACAATGACATGGATATGATAAAGAATCCTAGACACTTGAAATGCAACAAAATAAACATGATGCCATGTGCAGCAACAGGATGCAAATGTATGACGCATGTGTGTGGTTGGATTGTTTTCCAACATGTTGGGATGATTACCGGCTCCCTGTTGCTTCTACCGGGGATGTAAATAGATAAGTATTCTGATGAACTGTCATGGACATGCGATCCACAGCTACCAGAAATCTCTAGGATTGTTGACATTGGGGTTATCACCAAAGTCTTGAATCCTTGATACAGACTTTGTACTGTAGATGTATCTCTCATGTACAAAATATTCTGTGGGCGTATTCTTGTCTATTTGAGGATGTGTATAGCATATTCCATCATCGGTCCTCCCCGATGAGGATGATCTTTCCTGGTTTGTATCGCCATGATATATTAATGCTCTGTCAGAGTTATTGCCAATAGTTTGTGCTGTCAGGGATGCCTGACCTTCGCTGACATTTATATCACCGGATAATACCCCTGTTGGGCAAATTGTCAAGGTTGCTTGACCTTCGCTGACTTGTGAATCAACGGAAATACGTGACACCCCCGCCAGGGATATGTACTTCGAGATATAAAACCGCGTGATGCCCCCGCCGGGGAAAATAATTGAGAATACGTTATGTGTGCATCAGTGGCTAAAATCATCGGATGGCTTCTGACGCTTCGTTGGATTTACTTGCCAACGGTTGAAGTGATGTTAAGGCTGCTTGACCTTTGTTGATATGTGCATCAACGGATGACAATGCGTGATACCCCCGCCGGGGCATCTGTAGTTGGACAGATGAAGATGCGTGATGCGCCCGCCTGGGTAACTATTTGAAAACGCGTGATGCCCCCACCGGGGTCGTGTACTATAGAATGCGTGATGCCCTCGCCGGGGTATCTGCTTGAATTAGGGTGACGACCTTAAATTGGCGGCATTGGACCTGCGTAAGGTATTACCAAGTGTGACTTGTAGCATCTGAGATCATCGGCATAGTGTACCCTGTGCTAGGGTGAATACCAATGAGTGATGTGCAGACACACGGTTTAGTATGAGAAAACTAGGATTGTAAGCTATTCTGCTCAATCGCGTAGCATTTTTATTCCTGATTTGGTCTTTTTAGCTTGTGAGAACTCCTTTGCAACTCGAACTGGACAGATCTGGAGGGGTGGGACCCACGAAGGGGTGCCGCAGGTACACCTGTAGTAGCCATAGGTGTCTGCGGCGAGTCGTGGCTATTAAATGCCTGCAGGTTGCTTTCATAAGTCATTTTCAAGTTGCACCGCAAAGGAAATCCGAGAGCTCTTCTTCAGATCTGCTGAGTTCGGGCGACTTTCTGCAAATTCTGTCACCGTACATGTATAAGACCCCAACTTTTATGAATAAAGATGAATTTTCTATAAATATTTTTTTTGAATATTAAGGAGTGAATTTGATATAATGTTATAGTTGTGGGTAATATTTATAAATTTTGCAAAGTAAGCAAGTTGTTATATAATATTCGATTGGTTGGGGGATATTGGTTTTAACAGGGAATATTCGTATGACGACACAATCATTGGTGGACCCCACAAAGTAATTATTGTCGGAATGAGAAAACGATAGAAATATCTTTTTATGAAAATAACGGCGAAAGTTTTACCTTTAACTGTTGAAATACCCGGTGTTAAAAGTACAGTAATACGCGTGGTTGCATAGTAGCACACGGTATTGATTATTGATGCTTACGTGAGAAGTCACTTAGTTTGGTTCAATTATTACAATAGTAATTGCTGCATAGTATCTCACGTTATTTGATTCAATTATTGTCGATATTTTATATATTATTAAATCAATAATTAAGATGACAAGTTATTCATATTATTATTTGCATAATTAACAATGTCTAGAAAGTTCTGTCGAGGAAAGGTTTGGTTACCTAATTACGCGTCAATAGGGAGAAATTCTTATCAGAAAGTCCTCTTTTTCCTGGGAACGATATGGTTGTTAATATTGCGAGTTATAATAATATAAATAAATGTTATTAAAAATATTGAGAGGATTTTTTATGAAGTATTTGTTGGACCCCCATTTACCTATTTTTCAAAAATATCG
The DNA here is from genome assembly GCA_016801055.1 of Panax notoginseng. Lineage (NCBI taxonomy): Eukaryota > Viridiplantae > Streptophyta > Magnoliopsida > Apiales > Araliaceae > Panax > Panax notoginseng. Next base: position 106,144,188 of record CM029023.1, on the reverse strand, counting down.
GTAGAAAGTTATTCGGTGTGTGTGTGTGTATATATATATATATAATATATAATATAGGGGGGCCACTGTGAGGCCCACATGTTGTTGATTTTAGGGGGAGGGGAAGAAATCTGATGAAAATGTCACGGAGGGTTGTTTTTTTTCAAATCAACATGTGTAATATATATATATATATATATATATATATATATATATATATATATAATAAGTTTTGTTTTTTATGAAAAATAGAATATATTATATTTTATTGAATATTATACTAATAAGTTTAAATAAAGGACGTCTGAAATTTTTTTCTCCACCTGTGAAGTTCGTCCGAATATATACTGTGCAGTCCGTGATTTCTAAATTCAAATAGTATCTTCTCCATTCTCCTATAAATAGGATGCTTAGTTAGAATTAAAAATCACACCAGAATCAGAGAATTCTTCTTCTATAATATTGAGCGTATTTCTTTCGAGTTTTAGAAAGTTTTGAGCGTAGAAAACAGCATAAGTTTTCTTCAAGAATATCCCCGTCGTACCAGTCAGAATACTCTTCTTTTTAAGGTAAGGGATATTATTTTTGTCCAGTATCCGTATGATATTTGTGCTTCATTCAGTATTTTTCATAAAAATATTATTTTGAGAATTCTTGATAAGTTTTAACCTTTTTATGTCAAAGTACTATTCACAGGGTACTATTCTCGAATTACTATTCACGGGGTACTATTCATTCAGTTACTATTCACCCGGGGGTACTATTCATGACAAAAATTGATTTCTTTTTGGTCCAAATCATTTTTGATACAATATTAATCTTGAATTTTACTCCACAAAGCAGTATCATGTTTATAATTTGGACATTACTGAATTCTAGATAAATTAAATTATAAATCTTTAAAAATTTATCCTTTACTTTTTTTAATTGAATTCTTATATCATTGTCATCATCATCATGCTTATATTATGATGAAAGTCATCTGTAGCCCGTAGTGCATAGATGGACTTGGTATGATTATGACCAGAGATTATTCGGTATAATCATGACCATAATGTTACAAATGATGTGGTAAGAGTCCTCATTGGCCCGTAGTGCAATGATGGACAGTTGTTGGCATGATCATGACCATTGATAAAAACACGAATATCCTTGGCCCGTAGTGCATGGATAATTTGTTGTTGTAATACTAATGAATATCCTTGGCTTAGTGCCTGATGATTCGATGATGTGGTTTATTTTTAGCTGAGTCTCAGCGATAAAACTGTTGATAAACCTTTTAAATCATAGAAGATAGTAGATATCATGCTCTACTTGACTCTTCTAATGGATTGCTTATTTCGCTGTAATTAAACTTGATGTCTATTATTTTTTGTCAGTTTAACACTGTTGAAGGCTAACGATAATTTATTCTGCATTATCTTAGTCATAATATTTCTTACTGGGCTAGTTGAGCTCACCCTTTTTGCTTTTATTGTTCTCTTCAGGAAATGAGAACGTAGCTGAGACTAGTCGGGGAATGGAGTGACGGTCCAGATGTTTGCATTAGTACTCCTCACTATTTTGTGAAATAGTGTGAAAATAAATGTAATAATATTGAATTTGAGTTTGGATATTGTCTAGAAGATAATATTTGTATTAAAACTCACAGCTTATGGTTTTTCGTACTTTACACGACAGTTGTATAATTAAGTTGTATTTAAATTCTGTACCATGTATTTGGTGACTCAGAATGAGTGATGTATATCTATTTTGGGGGTTTCACAGTACAAGTGTTCTACACTTGTCCTGGTAACATATACGTGTCTTCTTTTCCAGTTTTTATCTGTTAGAAAATGACTTATCACATGAAATGCATGCTCAAATGACTTGATAAAAAATATGTAACACAGTAAATGTTATTATTAAACCATGTTGAACATAATGATGTGAAAAAATTTGACTTTTGAGACAGTCAAATTGGCACCTTTTTCTGCTATTTCCTATCCTAGTTGAGGACAAATGAGCAAAAGATACAAATGCAAAGTAATTCTGGTAATTAGGCAACCCTTATGGATTGATGACTTTGACTTTTTAATGTAAATAGTATGTATATGATTGTGGGCATGTGTGCTACTGAATGGCCACCTAGTCATTGTGACGCCCCCAAAATCTTGAGTCGCCAAATACATGGTACTGAATTTGTAACGACCCCAAAATCCATACAATTTAAATCTCAACTTCGGTCGTTAACCATACATTAAATCTCTAATTTTACATCATTATTCGATGTTAAACTTAATAAAATTGCGGAATATTTAAAACTTTTATACATTTCCTTCTTCCTTGCCCTGAATCGCAACCATTACATTACATCTCTTTGATTCAATTTTATATCATGAATCGTTACAACAAAATGACTGTACAAAGTCTTACATCATAACTAAATATCCATATACATTAGCTTACATTTCAACAACATGTTACGTTCAAAATATGAAATACATTTCTCATAAAACATAAGTAATCTTCGTGAATATAGATCTCTATAACTCACATAGCACGTATCTTTACCTTAAAATTTGTACCTGCAAAAGTGGTTATTTGCAAGAGTGAGCTCGACAGCCCAGCAAAGTCTAACAGTTTTCATGCATCACATAACACATAATAACATGCTCGATATACATCTCATTAAAGTAACATGGCATACATGCTTTTAATTCACAGAGCAAATATAAAGATTGAGTTCCTTACTCAATCATCATTACGTAGCCAAAACAATGTAGTCATATATTGACTTTAACATTTCATGATTCAACATGCTTAACATATCATGCAATTTAAAACAGTTCATCAAGTCCACGTAGAAAATAAGAACCGAAAGACTTGCCTTGATCGTTGTTTACCAATAACAGTTTAACAGCTTACAGCTATCTGCAGTTCACGTGCCCTACGCAATTATATAATCATACACATCAAATATTAGTCACATAACAACACATAGTAATTGTAACTCCACATCTCATAATCTTTCCTATTAATTAGCACACAAGGTTCAATTATATTGTGTTAACTTTCAACTTATATCTCACTGTATTTCATAGTCGCAGTTCATTCAAGTGCTTAAGTCTTACTAGGACTACTTATTGGTTTTATATTAAACCCATTCCATATCTTATAATATCCATTTCAATTAAATTGAAACACTTTTTAAGTTCATTAACACTTGGCACGGCGTTTCGACGTTCATTCGTCACACGCCCGATTTGCCTCTCTTGTGTAAGCTTACTATGCTTCTATAACTCATCTAATACATCATGTATTAATGTTAAGCATCATTATAATTACTAATATTCATGTTTTATAACTTAGGACATCATCTTTTATGGTCAAGAGCACTACACATGCATATGTGCATGCCCGACACCCTCCGATTGCCTCCAAAAACACAATAGTCCTAAAGATGACCATTTTGACCCATCCTAATTACCTCAAATTGAAAAACTTAAAGAACAAAAGTTGTAGGTCTACTCGTCCTCTTTCCGGATCATCTTGAATCACCTCAATCGGAGTTCGTATGAGGAAGTTATGGCTATTTTACTACAGGAGGTCAAAACTGTCCAAGTCAGACCACAAATCTGGCGCTGGGGCGCGGATCAGTGGCCCCGGGGCGCGAGTACCAGTGCCGGGACGCGAGTTACAGCGCTGGGGCACGAGCTCTAGCGCTGGGGCGCGAATTATAAGCTACCCAGTGGTGCTGGGTCGCGAAATTTGGCGCTGGGACTCAAATTTTGGCGCTGGGACGCCGAAACTTGCAGAACCCAACCACGAAGAACAGAACAACTAAATTTTTGCCTATAACTTAATTTCTAACACTAATTAACATCCATAACTTCATCGCAAACTACACATAAACGTTTAACAATCATCCATATAACAATTACCAACAATTAAATAACTACTTTAGAAAACTTCATTATTTGAAAACACTATTTTTAAGAAAAACTCCATTGTTAACGTTGTTTAACACTATAATATCAATAATAACCCAAACTTGATTACTTTAAAGTACGATTCTTTGAAATTCATACCCAATTAACATACATAAGCTTCAATTTCACAATTAGCATACGATAAAATACTAATTTTGTTATACTCCAAAACATGTTCATGTTCATCCTCATGTCCACTGTAAAACTAATTTCTTCTTTCTCTTTGAACGTATTTTAGCATACAACATATATATACATTTATGCTAGTATAACCATTAAAATTATAAATACACATAATTTCCTAACCAATTATAAAATCATGGTTTACATACAATTTTTGTAAAAACTTTATACATAAGTGAAGAACACAGAGACTTAGGCATAATGACGTAAAACATATATACTTACATATATTAAAGTTATAGTCACATACCTTTTCTTGCTTAAAAAATACTTGTTCACCACATAAATTGGTTGAAATTCTTAGACTTTCTCTCAGCTTCTCCCTCTATTCTCTCTCAAGTTCTCTGTACTCTCTCTTCCTCAGGATAGCAAATAATAAAACTGATAACTCAAGCATACGTAAAATAAAAGAAACCGATATGGCCTTAATTCCATTACTAAATATATCAGTTACACTATAATAAGCGTATATCCATTATAAATATATTTTATTTATTTAATTTGTTTTATTATTAATTCAAAACTAAAAAAAATCAAAAGCCATAAGGCTTTGTTTGGCAAAATAATTTAAAACTGGGAGACTTAATAAACTTAAGCCTTGTTTGGCAAAATAAATTACAACTACTTTAATTTATTTTAATAACCACTTATAATATAGTTATTTGTCACATTTCTAATTAATTAAGTTTTCATACTTAATTTAATTAATTCTAATAACAATTCATTACATAATATAATAATTTATTTAATCATTATAAATTCTCTAACTTAATTATTAAATTAAATTAGATTACTATTTCAAAATAATTACTTTCCTTAACTCATTAATTATTTATTAAACAAATAAATAATCAAATCACATCAAATCAATTAAACAAATACTTATTCAACAATAAACACATCCATTAAATATTTATATAATTCAATAAATATTTAAATATTATAATAAAAATCTGGAATGTTACATCATTCCATCCTTACAAGGATTCTGTCCTCAGAATCACAACTAAAACCACTCATTCGCTACAATCTTCCCTACTTACAAATATTCTGTCCCCAGAATTGAATACACAAACTACACAAATAACTCAGAGAAATTATTCATCATTTTATCTAAATATAGATTTTATATTTCCTACTACATTCATTACCTAACAAATTCTAGGTTTCATTTCATAACTTTCATTTGAACTCAATTATATTTTGAGTATTATATATCTTAACTCATTCATTTCCTTTTCTAAGGATCGCTATCATCAATACTCGGGATATTACATTCACCCTTTCTTCTAAGAATTTCGTCCTCAAAATTTTATCAATTAATATTTATTCATTCCATCTATCAAAGTAGATTTTACGTTAATACTATATTCATTCCTTAGGTTCTATAATTACTTCTTCCACAAAGATCATTCTACAATTATTAACTTTTCTATTAAAAGTTTCACAAATTTCTTTGATAACTCATCCCCTTCTCATTTCAAAATCTCTTTTCTCACTTAATCAACATATTCATCATTCAGTACCGCATTCTACGACTTACTTCTTTCTAAGGAATATTTTCCTTTTTCACTTCCATCTTGCAAAATAACAAGAATCTTCCACAATTGTTCAATAATTGGGAAGTAGTTTGAATAACTCAGGAATTTTAAAAGATTCCAAATCATGCTGAGGGTCATAAGACCACGAACTATGTCCACAGTTGCAAGTAATCTTTCAACTTCAACTTTAACAGTTATAAGACTATAAGGACCCCCGTACTTAGGGTGTTAAGCCCTTCGTACGATGTATTGTGCACAAACATTTAAACGCTATGCATATGTCCACAGTTATAAGTAATCTTTCAACTTAAACTTTAACAGTCATAAGACTATAGGGACTCCTCGTACTTAGGGTGATCAGCCCTTCGTACAATGTATTGTGCACAAACATCTCAACGCCTCCGCGTAATCCCCTATAAAAGGGTTGTTCATCTCAGCTTTTCAACATCTGAATCCGCACCAAAACAATTTGGTTTGGCATAACCTCTCAAGAAACTCTTGAATTTCATGAACATCTTTCAATATTTGTCTAGCTGAATCAAATAGCATAGACCTCTACAATAACTCGGACATTAATCGAAATATACATATACATACATACATATGTATTCTCATATCTTATAGAAATCTCAAAAATCTTTTTATGACGTCATGATACCGCACTGTATTTACAGTCCGTTGAGGATTCCGTCACCAGACTTTATCATACTACATCATACCATAGTGGGCTGACGATCCTTAGATCACATCCAACACTAGGTAATACTGCATTGATGACTCCAACGTTTTTATCATCTTTGCACCAGGTTACATGATGCATTAATGATATAAAATACATTTTGATATATTACAAATCTTTTTTTGTCTAGCCGAAGTAATTAGCATAGACATACGAATAATAGTATTTGTTGTTAAAACTCATTGGTTCCATCATTTGATCCAACGTTTTTCAAGAAAATAAAAGTGTAAACATCAGCATGAAGTCAATAAATTACGAAAGTCTAACATAGCTAGTAGATTTAGAATACCTATGCTTCCACTATCAACTTCACTTTCTATAATGATCCAATACTTAATAGGTCTATCTATTCCTATCATCCTCAATACTCCATTCACACTTAATTATACCATAGTTAATCAAACTTACCACACGTTATGAGTTTAGGAACTTGTCACAATCATATGAGTTTAAGAACTTATCCTAGTCAGACCATAGGCGTCCATTCGCTGAGGTGTTCAAAAACATACCATATAATTATAAGTCACGAACCTACCATAAGTATGAGTTTTAAGAACTCGCACTTAACCTTATAATATTCTCTAACTATACTCTGCCTATATGTTATACACATGAGAAAAGAATCATCTTCTCAACAGGCATATAGTAAATAGCGCGACACAAACATTCCAATGATTATCAATGTGATAAACTTAGTGCAAGCACAAAACCCTCGCCCATACAAAGATTTGTACAACTCAGCCATCACAGGAGTCCTCAATTGAAATTCCACCTAACTCTATCTTGCTCTTAACTTGCTCTTTGCTCGATACGAATTTCTCGTATCACATTATCTCTAACTCCTCGCGAGTTATCTCGTACTATTTCATAGTACACCATCTGTAACATTTCATAAATTTTAAAGTGTAATATTAAATATTTATTGATATATATAAATATTTAATGGATATGTTATTATTAAAGAAATAATTGTTTAAATTGAGTTGATATGATTTAGTTAATTATTTGATTATTTATTGAATAAATAATTAAATAATAAATATTAAATATTTATTGGCAATATTAAATATTTATTGAATTATGTGGTAATTTAAGTTGACGTGGGTTAGTTAATTAATTATTGAATAAATAATTAAGGAGCTAAGTAAATTAATTATTATGAGATTATATAATAATTTAATTTAATAAGTAAGCAAGAGAGCTTATAGTGATTTAAATAGATTATAATTTTTTAAATGGGAAAGGGTAATTTAAAATATTAGTTGGTTAAATAAAATTATAATTTTTAAAAGAAATTATAGTTATGTGATATTAAATTATGTGCTAAAGTAATTTAATAGATTAATATTTTAATTGATTTATTAAGGTGACAAATAACCTTGTTATAAAAGAGTTATTAAAATAACTTAAAGGAGTTTTAATTCCGTTTTGGCCAAACAAGGCCTAATGCCTATTAAGTCCTTAATTTATCCAAACAAGATGTAAGGTTAATGGGTTATTTTTTTATAGTAACCAAACAAGCCTTATGGCTTATGTTTTCAAAAAACTTTTAACTGATGTCAGTTATGTATTTTATATTTATATTATATAATTAATATATATAATATCTAGTTACGTTAGATTGTTAGTACGCTCTAGAGTTAGAGGAGAGAGGTTAGAGAGAAGAAGGAAAAACTCAGAGGAAGAAGAAGAGGAGAAGAAGAAAAAGTGAGAGAATCCTAGAGAAATTGGGAGTGAATAGGAGAAAAGCTTGGCAATCAAAGAGATTCTTCAAGGTATTTCTCCTATACTTTTAGTTTTAAGAGTTAGTTTTTATCTTCCCAAATTCTCCGTAAAATCCTTGTGTAAGTATGAAGTATTGTTGGTATGAGGCTTAATATGGCTTACTTGTAATGTTAAAACTATTTTCATGAGTTATAATCAAAGAATTGTGGTTATGTATGAAGTTTGTGAAGAAAACTTTTTTGTTTTTTTTACAGAGAGTTTTTGGTGATTATATATTGTTTAGTTAAAATAGAAATTGAGAGTTAATTAGTGGTTTAGTTGATAAATTGACCATTTAATTTGATAGAGCATGTATAATTGTTGATAAAAATACTTTGAATTAGTGATTTTGGTTGAAAAACAAAAGTTATAGTGTTGATTTTTCATAGAAATATAAAAACATGAGTTTTTCCCAAAAACAGTGAATTTGGGTGTGTTAATTTGGTTGTTTATGCTGTTGTATGGGTATAATCATGTTTAGAATTTTTGAAATATGTTTATATGAAGTCTATATGTAATTTACAGGATAATTAGTCTGTTAGAAACGAGCTTGTAGGCCAAAATTGGCTTTTTCTATGTTGTTGCCGAGGCTGTCTGCCGAGGTCTGCAACTCGGCGCCGCGGCGCGAAGTTGTAATACCTTTGTGGCGCCGCAGCGTCGTACTCACGCCGCAGCGCGACCTGGTAGCTTTGATCCCCGCGCCGCAGCGCCATTGCCACGCCGCAGCGCCGGGCCACAGTGTAACTGTGGCGCCGCAGCGCGAGTTGTCAGAAAATTCTGACAGTGTACTTTTTGTACACAAAATTTTAAGAACACTTTATGTAATGATAGTAGGACTGAAAAATATTGATTTTAGTAGTTCTACACTATTAATAATAATGTTATTACATATTAACTTGTGTTATAATTGATTATGTGATTTAAATAATCAAACCTAAATGATGAACGTACTTAGTTATGTTTGTAATGTGTTAATGGCTAACTATGTCATGATGACATATATTATAGGATATGAAATGAGTTTAATATAAAACCAATAAGTAGTCCTAGCAAGACTTAAGCACTTGAACGAAATTCGAGTTTGGCTAAGAAGAAATATAGTGAGTCATAAATCGAAAAGTTAACACAATCTAATTGAACATTGTGTGATGATAGGAAAGATTATGAGATGTGGAGTAGAGTTTACATTACAATTACTAAGTGTTGTTATGTGACTAATAGTTGATGTGTATGATTATATAATTGTGTAGGGCACGTGAAATGCAGATAACTGTAAGCTGTTAATCTATTATTGGTAAACGACGACCAAGGCAAGTCTTTCGGTTCCAATTTTCTATGTGGACTTGATGAACTGTTATAAATTGCATGATATGTTATGTATGTTGAAATCATGAAAGATTAAAGTCAATATATGACTGCTTTGTTTTGGCTAAGTAATGATGATTGAGTAAGGAACTCAATCTTTATATTTGTTATGTGAATTGAAAGCATGTATGTCATGTTACTTTAATTATTATGAGATGTATATCGAGCATGTTATTATATGTTATGTGATGCATGAAAACTGTTAGACTTTGCTGGGCTGTCGAGCTCACTCTTGCAAATAACCACTTTTGCAGGTACAGATTTTAAGGTAAAGATATGTGCTAAGTGAGTTATAGAGATCTATATTCACGAAGATTACTTATGTTTTATGAGAAATATATTTAATATTTTGAATGTAATATGTTGTTGAATTGTAAGTTGAGCTATCCAATGTATATGGATCTTTAGTTATGATGTAAGACTTTGTATAGTCATTTTGTTGTAATGATTCATAATATTTGATTTGGATCGAAGAGATGAAATGTAAAGGTTACGATTTAGGGCAAGACAGAAGAAGATGTATAAAAATTTTAATTATTCCGCAATATTTAGTGATTTTTAATATCGAACAATGATGTAAAATTTGAGATTTAATGTATGGTTAACGACCGAAGTTGAGATTTAAAATGTATAAATTTTGGGGTCGTTACAGTTGGTATCAAAGCTGATAGGTTATAAACCTTTGGTAGGAGTACCTTAGGCTATAACCTTAGAGAAGAGAGGTGAAGATAATGAACGAATAAGCTCAAATAAAGTTTGAACAATAAGAAGTAATGTAAGAAACGTATAAAGAAGGGATAAAACTTGCGTGAAATGATTCAAAGAAGAATCTCGCAGAGTTATAAGGAATATGAATGTGGGGTTACCCAACTCCAATAATAAGGATGTAAGGTTATAACAAATAGACAATGTCTATAAGAAGAGAATGGTAAGGAAGTTAAGAATAGAGAGTTATATTTAAGTATGGTGCAATTGTACTCTTTAGTAGTTGATGTATGGTATCTGGGCTAAACGATTCCTTCATAGAGCGGAGGTATATACGAACTAGCAACTCGGAACCTAGTTTATTGGTTGTTTGTGGGAAACCACTCAGCGTACCATATTGAAACTGGTAGAGACTCGATGTGTACCAAGTATAGAAATGGACACGTATGATGAGAGTGTAGAATTCGAATGAAATGTTGAGCAATGTAAAATGAAGTTAGAAATTCTTAAAGGAAGAATTGTTTATAAACAAGAAGATTCAAAGAAGAATCTAAGAGATATAAAGATAAGAAATGGGAGTTTCCTAACTCCAATAGCCAAGATAACGGATAATGTCGTAAATGATGACGATCACGAGTTATGAAAATAATTTTAAAGGAGATGATTATAGAATAAGATCACGACGTGATCTGTTTAAGTTATAAAAGGAAGATGGTCTATAATGTTTGAATAATTATAGCTTAATGCTATGAAGATGGAGTACTATAAAAAAAAAGTACGAGATAACTCATGAGGAGTTATAGATGATATGATACGAGGAATTCGTATCGAGCAAAGAGCAAGTTATAAGCAAGATAGAGTTAGGTGGGATTTCAATTGAGGACTCATGTGATGGCTGAGTTGTACAAACCTTTGTATGAGCGAGGGTTTTGTGCTTGCACTCAGTTTATCACATTGATAATCATTGAAATGTTTGTGTCGCGCTATTTGATATATGCTTGTTGAGAAGGTGATTCTTTTCTCATGTGTATAACAGATAGGTAGAGTATAGTTAGAGAATATTATAAGGTTAAGTGCGAGTTCTTAAAACTCATACTTATGGTAGGTTCGTGACTCATAATTATATGGTATATTTTTGAACCCCTCAGCGAATGGACGACTATGGTCTGACTAGGATAAGTTCTTAAACTCATATGATTATTATGGCAAGTTCCTGAACTCATAACGTGTGGTAAGTTTGATAAATTAGGGTATAATTAAGTGTGAATGGAGTATTGAGGATGATAGGAATAGATAGACCTATTAAGCAATGGATCATTATAGAAAGTGGAGTTGATGGTGGAAGCATAGGTACTCTAAATCTACTAGCTATGCTAGACTTTCGAAATTTATTGACTTCGTGCTAATGTTTACACTTCTATTTTCTTGAAAAACAATGGATCAAATGATGGAACCAATGAGTTTTAACAACAATACTGTTATTCGTATGTCTATGCTAATTGCTTCGGCTAGACAAAAATGATTTGCAATATATCAAAATGTATTTTATATCATTAATGCATCATGTAACCTGGTGCAAAGATGATAAAAATGATGGAGTCATCAATGCAGTATTACCTAGTGTTGGATGTGATATAAGGATCGTCAGCCCACTATGGTATGATGTAGTATGATAAAATCACCAAATGACGGAATCCTCAACGGACTGTAAATACAGTGCGGTATCATGACGTCATAAAAAGATTTTTGAGATTTCTTTGAGATATGAGAATACATATGTATATATGTATATGTATATTTTGGTTGATGTCCGAATTGTTGTAGAGGTCTATGCTATTTGATTCAGCTAGACAAATATTGAAAGATGTTCATGAAATTCAAGAGTTTTTTTTAGAAGTTACGCCAAACCAAATTGTTTTGGTGCGGATTCAGATGTTGAAAAGCTGAGATGAACAACCCTTTTATAGGGGATTACGCGGAGGCGTTGAGATGTTTGTGCACAATACATTGTACGAAGGGCTAATCACCCTAAGTACGAGGAGTTCCTATAGTCTTATGACTGTTAAAGTTTAAGTTGATAGATTACTTATAACTATGGACATACGTATAGCGTTTAAATGTTTGTGCACAATACATCGTACGAAGGGCTTAACACCCTAAGTACGGGTCCTTATAGTCTTATGACTGTTAAAGTTGAAGTTGAAAGATTACTTGCAACTGTGGACATAGTTCGTGGTCTTATGACCCTCAGCATGATTTGGAATCTTTAAAATTCTTGTTATTCATATCGCTTCCCAATTATTGAGCAATTGTGGAAGATTCTTGATATTCTAAAAGGTGAATGTGGTAAAGATGATATTCCTTAGAAAGAAGTAAGTCGTAGAATGCGACACTGAATGATGAGTATATGGAATAAGTGAGAAAAGAAATTTTGAAATGAGAAGGAGATGAGTTATCAAAGAATAATGTAAAAATTTTAATAGAAAAGTTAATAATTACAGAAAGATGTTTGTGAAATAAGTGGTTATAGAAACCAATGAATGAATGAAGTATTAGTGTAAAATCTATTTTGTTAGATTAAATGAATAAAATTTCGAGGACGAAATTCTTAGAAGAAATGGTGAATGTAATATCCTGAGTGTTTATGATAACAATCCTTAAAAAAAAAAATGAGTTCAAGTGAAAGTTATGAAATAAAACCTACAATTTGTTAAAGTAATGAATATAGTAGGAAATATAAAACCTATATTTAGATAAAATGATGAAAGATTACTCTGAGTTAATTGTTTATTTTGTCTTCGATTCTGGGGACAAAATCTTTGTAAGTAGGGAAGATTGTAATGAATGAATTATGTGAGTTGTGATTCTGAGGACAGAATTCTTGTAAGGAGGGAATGATGTAACAATCCAAAGATTTTATTTATAATTTAAAATATTTGATTTATTTGAGTTGTGATTCTGGGCACAGAATCCTTGTAAGGAGGGAATGATGCAACATTCCATAAATTTTAAAGTGTAATATTAAATATTTATTGATATATATAAATATTTAATGGATATGTTATTATTAAATAAATAATTGTTTAAATTGAGTTGATATGATTTAGTTAATTATTTGATTATTTGTTGAATAAATAATTAAATAATAAATATTAGATATTTGTTGGTAATATTAAATATTTATTGAATTATGTGGTAATTTAAGTTGACGTGGGTTAGTTAATTAATTATTGAATAAATAATTAAGGAGCTAAGTAAATTAATTATTATGAGATTATATAATAATTTAATTTAATAAGTAAGCAAGAGAGCATATAGTGATTTAAATAGATTATAATATTTTAAATGGGAAAGGGTAATTTAAAATATTAGTTGGTTAAATAAAATTATAATTTTTAAAAGAAATTACAGTTATGTGATATTAAATTATGTGCTAAAGTAATTTAATAGATTAATGTTTTAATTGATTTATTAAGGTGACAACTAACCTTGCTATAAAAAAGTTATTAAAATAACTTAAAGGAGTTTTAATTCCGTTTTGGCCAAACAAGGCCTAATGCCTATTAAGTCCTTAATTTATCCAAACAAGGTGTAAGGTTAATGGGTTATTTTTTTATAGTAACCAAACAAGCCTTATGGCTTATGTTTTCAAAAACTTTTAACTGATGTCAGTTATGTATTTTATATTTATATTATATAATTAATATATATAATATCTAGTTACGTTAGATTGTTAGTACGCTCTAGAGTTAGAGGAGAGAGGTTAGAGAGAAGAAGGAAAAACTCAGAGGAAGAAGAAGAGGAGAAGAAGAAAAAGTGAGAGAATCCTAGAGAAATTGGGAGTGAAGAGGAGAAAAGCTTGGCAATCAAAGAGATTCTTCAAGGTATTTCTCCTATACTTTTAGTTTTAAGAGTTAGTTTTTATCTTCCCAAATTCTCCGTAAAATCCTTGTGTAAGTATGAAGTATTGTTGGTATGAGGCTTAATATGGCTTACTTATAATGTTAAAACTATTTTCATGAGTTATAATCAAAGAATTGTGGTTATGTATGAAGTTTGTGAAGAAAACTTTTTTGTTTTTTTTACAGAGAGTTTTTGGTGATTATATATTATTTAGTTAAAATAGAAATTGAGGGTTAATTAGTGGGTTAGTTGATAAATTGACCATTTAATTTGATAGAGCATGTATAATTGTTGATAAAAATACTTTGAATTAGTGATTTTGGTTGAAAAACAAAAGTTATAGTGTTGATTTTTCATAGAAATATAAAAACATGAGTTTTTCCCAAAAACAGTGAATTTGGGTATGTTAATTTGGTTGTTTATGTTGTTGTATGGGTATAATCATGTTTAGAGTTTTTGAAATATGTTTATGTGAAGTCTATATGTAATTTACAGGATAATTAGTCTGTTAGAAACGAGCTTGTAGGCCAAAATTGGCTTTTTCTATGTTGTTGCCGAGGCTGTCTGCCGAGGTCTGCAACTCGGCGCCGCGGCGCGAAGTTGTAATACCTTTGTGGCGCCGCAGTGCCATACTCACGCCGCAGCGCGACCTGGTAGCTTTGATCCCCGCGCCGCAGCGCCATGGCCACGCCGCAGCGCCATGGCCACGCCGCAGCGCCGGCCCACAGTGTAACTGTGGCGCCGCAGCGCGAGTTGTCAGAAAATTCTGACAGTGTACTTTTTTGTACACGAAATTTTAAGAACACTTTATGTAATGATAGTAGGACTGAAAAATATTGATTTTAGTAGTTCTACACTATTAATAATAATGTTATTACATATTATCTTGTGTTATAATTGATTATGTGATTTAAATAATCAAACCTAAATGATGAACGCGCTTAGTTATGTTTGTAATGTGTTAATGGCTAACTATGTCATGATGACATATATTATAGGATATGAAATGGGTTTAATATAAAACCAATAAGTAGTCCTAGTAAGACTTAAGCATTTGAACGAAATTCGAGTTTGACTAAGAAGAAATATAGTGAGTCATAAATCAAAAAGTTAACACAATCTAATTGAACATTATGTGATGATAGGAAAGATTATGAGATGTGGAGTAGAGTTTACATTACAATTACTAAGTATTGTTATGTGACTAATAGTTGATGTGCATGATTATATAATTGTGTAGAGCACGTGAAGTGCAGATAACTGTAAGCTGTTAATCTATTATTGGTAAACGACGACCAAGGCAAGTCTTTCGGTTCCTATTTTCTACGTGGACTTGATGAACTGTTATAAATTGCATGATATGTTATGTATGTTGAAATCATGAAAGATTAAAGTCAATATATGACTGCTTTGTTTTAGCTAAGTAATGATGATTGAGTAAGGAACTCAATCTTTATATTTGTTATGTGAATTGAAAGTATGTATGCCATGTTACTTTAATTATTATGAGATGTATATCGAGCATGTTATTATATGTTATGTGATGCATGAAAACTGTTAGACTTTGCTGGGCTGTCGAGCTCACTCTTGCAAATAACCACTTTTGCAGGTACAGATTTTAAGGTAAAGATATGTGCTAAGTGAGTTATAGAGATCTATATTCACGAAGATTACTTATGTTTTATGAGAAATATATTTAATATTTTGAATGTAATATGTTGTTGAATTGTAAGTTGAGCTATCCAATGTATATGGATCTTTAGTTATGATGTAAGACTTTGTATAGTCATTTTGTTGTAATGATTCATAATATTTGATTTGGATCGAAGAGATGAAATGTAAAGGTTACGATTTAGGGCAAGACAGAAGAAGATGTATAAAAATTTTAATTATTCCGCAATATTTAGTGATTTTTAATATCGAACAATGATGTAAAATTTGAGATTTAATGTATGGTTAACGACTAAAGTTGAGATTTAAAATGTATAAATTTTGGGGTCGTTACACCATCTTCATAGCATTAAGCTATAATCATTCAAACATTACAGACCATCTTTCTTTTATAACTTAAACAGATCACGTCGTGACCTTATTCTATAATCATCTCTCTTAAAATTCTTTTGTTAACTCGTGATCGTTTTGTTTTACGATCCTCATTCTTTCCTTTTTTTCATCATTTACAACGTTATTCGTTATCTTGGCTATTGGAGTTAGGAAACTCCCATTTCTTATCTTTATATCTTCAAGATTCTTCTTTGAATCTTCTTGTTTATATAACAATTCTTCCTTTAAGAATTCTAACTTCAGTTACATCGCTCAAAATTTCATTCGAGTTCTACACTTTCATCATACGTATCTATTTCTACACTTGGTACACCTCAAGTCTCTAACAGTTTCAATATGGTACGCTGAGTGGTTTCCCACAAACAACTAACAAACTAGGTTTCGAGTTGCTAGTTCGTATATACCTCCGCTCCATGAAGAAATCGTTTAGCCCAGATACCATACATTAACTATTAAAGAGTACAATTGTACCACACTTAGACATAACTCTCTATTCATAACTTCTTTATCACTCTTCTTATAGACAATGTCTATTTATTATCACATTACATCCTTATTATTGGAGTTGGGTAACCCCACATTCATATTCCTTATAACTCTGCGAGATTCTTCTTTGAATCCTTTCACGCAAGTTTTAATCCCTTATTGTTCAATCTCTATTTGAGCTTATTCGTTCATTATCTTCACCTCTCTTCTCTAAGGTATAGCCTACGGTACTCCTACCTAAGGTTTCTAACCTATCAGCTTTGATACCAACTGTAACAACCCCAAAATCCATACAATTTAAATCTCAACTTCGGTCGTTAACCATACATTAAATCTCTAATTTTACATCATTATTCGATGTTAAACTTAATAAAATTGCGGAATATTTAAAACTTTTATACATTTCCTTCTTCCTTGCCCTGAATCGCAACCATTACATTACATCTCTTTGATTCAATTTTATATCATGAATCGTTACAACAAAATGACTATACAAAGTCTTACATCATAACTAAATATCCATATACATTAGCTTACATTTCAACAACATGTTACGTTCAAAATATGAAATACATTTCTCATAAAACATAAGTAATCTTCGTGAATATAGATCTCTATAACTCACATAACACGTATCTTTACCTTAAAATTTGTACCTGCAAAAGTGGTTATTTGCAAGAGTGAGCTCGACAGCCCAGCAAAGTCTAACAGTTATCATGCATCACATAACACATAATAACATGCTCGATATACATCTCATTAAAGTAACATGGCATACATGCTTTTAATTCACATAGCAAATATAAAGATTGAGTTCCTTACTCAATAAGGCCCCAAATTGTACTAAATTAATTTACCCATCTCTTATTAATATTTATGAGCCCACACAAATTAAATAAATAGTTTGACCCAAATAAATGACAAAGTCCAAACAATATGTTTTAAGAATATAAATTTAATATTATTATTATTATTATTATTATTTCGGGATATTACATTACCTCCCCCTTAAAAAGGATTCCGTCCTCGGAATCAAAAGAATAAATGTACTTAATTATCAAAAGATGTGGATACTCCGCTCGAATAGACTCATCTATCTCCCAAGTAGCTTCCTGCTCCGAAAGATTTTACCACAAGACTTTAACAAAAGAAATTATCTTCCTAAATTTTAATTTAATCAATTATTTAATTATCTACTAAAAGAATTTAATTTTTTTTCCCAACAAAACAAGAAAGAAAAGAGAGAAACAAAATCATTTACCTTTTTCCAATTTAAATACAATTGTATAAGATAAAATCAATTAATATTTAATAAAAAAAATATTGGTTATTACATCCACCTTCACTAACACATCCTCCACTATTCCCTTGGGGTATTTCAGAGATCTGTCGGCCAAGAAGGGTGACACTTGTCGGCTTGGCTTTATTTAGGCCCAACTTTTTATAAATGGAGAGGGGCATCAAGTTGATGCTAGCCCCTAAATTACATAAAGCCTTCCCAATAAACTGGTCCCCAATGGTGCACGGGATTTTAAAACTTCCCGGATCTTTTAGTTTCGGCGGAAGCTTGTTTTGAAGGATGGCACTACACTCTTCTGTCAGTGCCACCGTCTCATAGTCCCCCATTTTTTATTTCTTAGATAGAATGTCCTTCATGAACTTGAAGTAACTGGGCATTCCCTCCAATGCCTCTGCAAATGGGATGTTTATATGCAGTCTTTTGAACACCTCCAAGAATTTGGAAAACTGCTTATCCAGTTTCTGTTTCTGCAAACGCTGGGGGAAAGGCAACTGAGGGAGAGGCTGATTTACCATTATCGCGGGGGGAGGTGGTGTTGTAGGGCTATCTTGTGTGCTTCCTTCATCCACTAATGTCTCAATATTTTCATCCACTGGAGGATCCTTTTCAGTTAATAATTCTTCCACAGGAGCACTCTCTCCGCTTTGGTCCTTAGTAGTTATCCCACTTTTAAGAGTCACTGCTTTACACTGTTCCTTGCCTTCCCGTTTCGGGTTGACATCAGTGTCACTAGGCAAGGTGCCTTGTGGATGGCTATTTAAAGCATTCGCCAATTGTCCCATCTGTACCTCAAGATTTCGAATGGAAGCCTCTTGATTGTTACTTCGAGTTTCATTCTGGGCTATGTACCTTGACAGGAGATCTTCTAAACTTGGATTCCTCTCCTGTTGAGGAGGTTGTTGGTGGAATTGATTTTGAGTGTTCTGATGCTGTGGGGTGAACTGATTCTGAGATGGAAACCCAAGGGGGTTAGCGTAATTCGGCCTGGTAGATGAAGGTTGTGGTTGGTTGGCACTATTGTTGTTGTTGCTCCATGAGAAGTTTGGATGATTTCTTAACCCCGGGTGGTAATGAGTGGGAAGGTTAGTGTTTTGTTGCCGCCCGTAATTGGAAACAAATTGAACTGACTCAGGGCATATCGCACACAGATCCGTAGGGTGGCTCCCTTGGCATAACTCACATTGAACTACGACACTCTGCACGTTCTGAACCGCTGAAGATTCCTGGTTATCTAACCTTCTCGTTAGTGCTGCTACCTGAGCCGCTAACGTTGTGACAGAGTCAACTTCATAAACCCCCGCTGGTCTTCTCGAGGCTTGTCTATCATTGGGCCATTGGTAATTATTGGCCGCCATGGTCTCCACCAGCTCATATCCTGCTGTGTGATGTTTGTCCATGAAGGCCCCTCCAGATGCGGCATCAATACTCGAACGAGTTGATCCTGACAACCCATTATAAAAAGTTTGGATGGGTAACCATTCGGGCAATCCATGGTGCGGGCATTTCCTTAGAAGATCCTTAAACCGCTCCCACGAGTCGTATAAGGATTTAGATTCGAACTGAATGAAGGACGTGATCTCATGCCTGAGCCTGGCTGTTTTAGCTGGCGAAAAAAACTTCGCCACAAATTTCTGTGCCATGTCAGTCCATGTGGTAATGGAGCCTGACGGTAATGAATGTAGCCAGCTCTTGGCTTTGTCCCTCAAGGTAAAAGGAAACAACCGGAGTCTGATGGCATCGTCAGATACTCCGTTGCATTTAAATGTGTCACAGATCTCCAGAAAATTGATTAAGTGATCACTAGGATCATCATTCGGTTGTCCCCCAAACTGAATATTGGTGCACATTTGAATGGTGCCCGACTTGATCTCAAAATTATTAGCTTGGATGGCGGGCCTAAGAATGCTCGCCTGGAGATTATCTGTAACAGGCATAATCTCAAGGACTTTTGAAATGGTTCAGCCATAATGATAGGAGCAGGTATGTCTCCGGGTTTTTCTCTCAGCAGTCGTCTGAATGTTCTTTCAACCTCGGGATCGAGAGGAATTATATTTCGTCCCTTCCGAGGTGGTATACAATGAGGACTACCTGAAAAGAGAAATTAAATAGAAAATTCAGTTTAAAGTAAGATCGTAATGACTTAGTTTTAATAATGTAAAACAATTAATTCTAAGTCCCCGGCAGCGGCGCCAAAAACTTGTTGATGATTTCACAACCGCAAAACATGCGCAAGTATACGCGGTCTTAACAAGTAATATAAGAAAGTACAGTGTCGAACCCACGAGGACAAAAATTTAACGGAAACAAATACTAAGGTAAAGTTGTTACTAAACTTATCTAAACGATTGAAAGTAAAGGTTGGTTAAGCTATTTTAATAAGAAAACTAACTAAGAGACGTTGGTTATGCTAGGAAGGTAAGATAAGATTACAACTCCCCAAATGCTTCGCCTAATCGTCTAACTCTCCACAATACAAACGAAACAAGGAATGATCAACCTAGAACAATAATAGGCATAAACTTCTGTCGAAGGTCAAAATGCACATCACTAACAAGCTAGAACACCATATGTCTATGGGTGGAACTAACTGGGTCGAGGTCATTAAGCACATTCACAAGGTCGTACAAGGCAAATAAGGATATGTCTATCCTATTGGCACATTAAGCCCCACATTCAAATGTCAAGGTCATAACAGGTGTTGCTGCATTTAAAGACAAACAGTAATATCCATTTATCAATTTCCATTACTATCAGTACCAATTTCTTTATCAAGAAATCAGACAATAAAAGTAAAATACAACAACCCATTCCAAAATGCTTCATTATATAAAACGAGAGAGAAAGTCGGTTAAGCTATTCAAAGGTTACATTGCAATCCTAAAAATGGAGTTAGTTCATAACTATGGGACTAACACAAATTTCTACTGCACTATCCATTGCTACTGCACTATCCATTATCAGACAAATACAATAAATAGAATATTTGAAATAAGAAAAACCCCTGTAGAAAGAAGTTATCTTCTGCCAAATATTCTCTTCACGCGCACAGTCGGAAAATGTGGAGAGCAATTGATCTTTCCTCCTTCAAGCTTCTTCCTTCCTTCCTCTCTCTATTTTCTGGTATATTTCTTCTATATCTCAGTTGCTGCCCTTCTTATCACCTGCTTCCTCATTTTTGCTAGGTCAAACAAAGTCCTTGTCTGCCTGGAAACCGCAGGTGGCGCTGCGGCGCGGGACACTAAGTATTGAGTGGTGCTGCGGCGCCACATTAAGAACTGGGACACGGAGCTCGCGCGAGCCAAAGGAGGATGTATGGCGTCGCGACGTGGATTACGTCAGCATGGGTCAGGCCATGGTGCTGCGGCGCGACCATTGAGCCTGGAGATGGCGCCGCGCTGCAAACAAGAGCAAAATGACTGTTTTGCCCCTTTAAAGCTGCAAAAACACTGTGAAGCTCTGCAATGCATGATTAAACCCAATAACACTATATTTCTATAAAACTACATAAAAACTACGAATTCAGGCAAGTGTTTAAGTCATAAAGTATCCGATTCGCGGGTTTAACTCCCACTCATCACCCATGGGCCAGCCCATGATCATCTGATAATTCTTGGTGACTAAGATAATTATGTGGTGACCAAGATAATGTTGTGATGGCCAAGTAATTAGTGTATGGAGCAAGTTTACTTAATTGTTAAGTATTGAATAGTATGGAGGTTACTAAGGAGGTGGGATGGGCTATTGTCCATTATACCCTAGCTTAGGAAATCCTATAAATAGAAAGCTAGATTGTTCATTAGTTGTTTGTTAATTTTCACCAACAAGTTAAGTGCTTAAGTGTTAGAGAGAATAAGTAAGTATAAGTTAGACTTTCATTTGTTTCAAGAAGAAGAAAAGCTTGATCATCAAGGTAAGACTCTTGTCCAATAATCTTTCATCTCTTCCATAGTATCTTGATAGAGAAGTGATGAATGATGGTACATGTATGTTTAGAAGTAAAGAAATTGGATAATCAAAGGACTTAAGTCTTAATAAGCCGTGAATAAGCACTTTGTTCATGGATAAGCTATGAACTACGGAAGAACTTGTAAGACTTGTATCATGTTTACATGAATAAAGTTAGTATGATAAAAGGATGTAAGAATGTTGGTTAGAAGACTTAAATCATAATAAGTCATGAGAAATGAAATTATATGTATTTTTTACTTTAGCAAGTTATAAGCTCACGAAGAACAAGTAATAACTTATCATGTAAATAAGTTGATGTAATATATATGTTAAGATGTTAGTATGATGGTTAGAATCCATTTGAAACGATGAACAAATCATAAGTATCGAGGTTATGCCAGAATTCACACGATTGGACGATAATCGTTGAATTTGTAAAATTCTCGGAATGGAAGTCAAATTTTGATATTGAGCTCAGAAATGTTGGTTTTCAATGGGAACGAGTCTTATTTGGCATTATAGAGTTGCGAACTCAAAAATGACCGAATTTCGACTTAGAACGAAGAAACGAGCGTTGACCGTTCACGAACGTTTATCGTTTTCATTAAAAATGAACTCATTAGTGAATTTCGAGTTAACGAAGTTGAAAATGTAAAATTCTTGCATGAACACGTGGAGTATGTGATTTGTGAACTAACGGCTTTTGAATGAGCCAATTCGAACTTAAAACAAATGAGTTATGAGCCCGAGAATCTCACATAAGAAAAAGTATGTAAAAAGTTTCTGGTGCACATAGCTGGCGCCGCGGAGCCAGCCCAAGGCCAAATAGGTGGCGCCGCAGCGCCGAAAAGGCTATAAACTACTGGAGTTTCACGCTGCATCGCGACCTGTAACGCTATGACTCGCGCCGCAGCGCTGAGTCCGGATAAAAGCCACTGAAGTTTGGCACCGCAGCGCGGCTTAAGAAAGGGAAGCTGGCGCCGCATCGTCAGCCTTAGGGTTTGCATAGAAGAGAAGGATTATGAAGATAAAAAGAAAGTGAACTAATTAGAAATGAACTAAAGCTTGAAGTAACATTGTTTAAGACATTGTTAAACCTTAAGTATGATAACTAAGGGTTGAAGATAATCAATCGAACATGAATGTAATGACATTGTAAACTATAATGACAAGCCGAAATCAATAGTAAAAAATCTTATACAGAATTAGATTGAGAAGAAGGGTAAGATTCATTAGGAACCATGTGTGTTTATTCATGACCTAATGTGTTATCTTATGTGATCATCTACAGTAGAGACCTTAAAGACTTAAAGTGGACGTGTAATAACAGTAGCGGACACTGAAGGCAAGTGTAACCCTTGTTTCAGTTCAATCTAGACAAGCTTTGTGATTCATGTATTCTTACTCATGAATTGATGTATGATGAAGTCAAAGCCAACTCTTTCGGCTAGACTTACGATATGTTGGATTTCTTATAATCAATTAAAGTACTGTCAATGTTTTACCAAATTATGTTGGTATGGTTTTCAAATGGAGACTGAGTATGCTAAAATGTTTTGTCGTCAAACGACAGGTACGTGAGGTTGACGTACATACATTTAAAGAATGTAGTGTTGATCAACATAGAGTACTATAGGCTGATCACCTAGAAGTGCTATTTTGAAAGAAAGTATGAAATGCTCACGGTCTTGGATCGGAATTGATGTTTTACTGAATATTGTCATTGCAAAATGTTTTGAAGGAAAAGAGAAGTGCTATTTTGAATTATCGATAGTACTTCATAACTATTGTTTAGTTATTGAAGATATACAATTCCTATGTTTCAAGCATGTCGTTTAAATGAAATTGTTGTACTTTCTGAGCTTGTTAGGCTCACTCTTGCTTGAACCATATGAATGCAGCTAAGACCGAACGGACCGAAGGATCTGGTAAAGATAAAGGAAAGGCTAAGGCAGACCGTTGAACTGTCTATGTAATAGTATAGGTTTAATGTCGTAATGTATTTGACATTATGACAAAGAACTTATGTATTGGTTATAAAGAACCTGGGAAGGGAATATTATTTTGGAATATATATATAAGACACATTCGTTCTTTTGAGGCATTTCAATTGAATGTATGTGTGAACTGTAGCATCGTGTAGCACCATATGCTGGGTTGGAAGATACCCGGATTTGGGGGCTTCACATCTCCTAACCCATCTCTATCTCTCAAACATACTCCTCCTAATCAAAGCCTTAAATCCCAATATATACATACCCCTCCCCACTCCATTCCTACCGAAACCTTACCCTAACCCTCCATCATCACCCAACCTGTTCATATCCGAACTTCAAGGCATCTAAGGCCGTAGGGTGGCACAACAGTTATTCGATCAAAGGTCAGAGAGGCATGTGGGTGTGCTTTTGAGGACACAGGGATAGAAAGGGGCAGAAAGGGTTTCAGTTGGATTTCGGGTGACAAAGAGGCCTGTGGGTTATTGAGTGCATTTCAATTGTTTGATAAAGAGATAGAGTTTGGGTTAATTAAAGAGTTCAAGGCATCCTAGTCAAAAATTCTCTCATCAGTTAACTCCTTCATCAGCAATATACCTATGAGAATTCGAACCCCATCTCCATCATCGAGCAGTGACCACAAGGGTGATGGCAATAGCAGGGATATACTGGACACCTCTAGGTTTGTGAACCTTTCTTCCCAACACTATTATCTAGATGTCTTAGTAGGCAAATCATTCGTACCAGAGAGGGGTTTTAAGCCTGGGAGAGAAGATGGAAAGTTGAAAGAGTAGATTTTGGCACATGGATGGGCTTTAGTGGTAGCCATGCCAGTGGCTGCTCCAACGGCAATAGTGAGAGAGTTCTATGCCAACGCTCGCGAAACGCAGAATGGCATTTCATAGGTGTGAGGAAAGAATATTTACTACACCAAACAAGCAATTAATGAACTATTTCATGTTGACACACTGCCATCTGGTGCTACAAACTAGGGAGAATCGCAGAGATTTGAAATGGAGTTAGACAAACTAGTTAAGGAGTTGTGAAAATCGGGCACGAAATGGACCACCAAAGCTGGCACAGACAGAAAGGTTCACTTCCCACAGACCACGCTGAGTCGATATGCAAAGGCATGGTACAACTTCTTTTGCGCGAGCATACTCCCCACTAGCCATCATATCGATGTCACGACTGATAGAGCCACATTGTTATATGTCATAATGAAAGGGAAAGCAATTGACATCAGGCATATCATCAATCAGTCGATGATGCGATACATGCGGGGGAGTACTTCAGTGGGCATAGCAAATGCTTCCATCATTACTCAGTTATGCTTGGCTGTAGGGGTTGATTGGGACAATGAGGCTCTGCAGATGCCAATGAGAGAGACAGATCACATTATAATTCAAAAATACACCATTTGGAATGGTGCAGAGTCTCACCCACGTGGCTTGGGGTTCATTTTGCCAGAAGATGGGTCAAAGAGTGAAGAAGAAGATAATGAAGAAGAAGAGGAAACCAACACTGCTTCTCGGACAGCTAGGGCACCTCTAGGCAGGCAGGACCGTGAGATTCGCCACCTCTAGAGAAGGATGGATGCGATGCACACTAACTTTCAAGCCTTTACTGCCAAGTTTTCTAGAGTCCTTTCAGACGCATTTGGCCAGCTGGGAGCAAGAGTTCAGTTTTTGACATTTGGGTCTGTCGCTCCATATCCACCTTCAGACACTCCACCCGAGTAAGAGAAGGATGGTGATGATGAGGACATCTAGGGGAGTTCCCTATACCATTTATCTCTAATGAGGACATTATAGTTTTCAAGTTTAGGGGTATTAAGTGTATTATTGCATTTAGTATAATTCATATCGTGTTGGATTTTGTTTTGTTTTAGTTGATTGTGTTAGGACATATTACATGAATCCAGTTTTCAGTTGATTTGTTATTTAGTGGCCTATGAGGAAATCAAAATTACTTAATTTTTGAACTGATTTGAGACTTAGGCTCGGTTGTGATGATATATCATAATATATTTCCTTATCTGTCTGATACCGATGTAACCGGTTAGCACTCTAGAGTAACCATCATGATGTGCTTAGTTTAAATTTTTACATACTTGTCTTCTGGTTGGAATTCTTTGATTTAATGAAAGAGTGTCAGTAATCAAGCGGTAATAGCTAAGACTGTAAAAAGCTTAAGTTTGGGGCCTTTTCTACTTAAGTAAGTAAGCCCGAGGGGATTGTCTTTACACTTAACGCCCTAAGACCTTAATGGTCTGGGAGTCATTAGTCGAAAGCTCACTAAGGGGTAGCACTGTTTAGCCTAATGGAATGAGACATTGCACATCCATGGGAAATATAAAAAATCAATAAATACCACAAAAAAGTGCATAAATCACCCTCGTGAGTAAATAAAGGGATAAATCCCCCTGTTGTCTCTTAACTTAAGTGATGCATGGTCTTGGTTAGAACTTGTTTTATTTATTGCTTCTCTTGAGTAAAACTATTTTATTCCCCCTAAGAAGCATAGTATGTGAAGAATTTGTCCAATGGCATGTTTAATGGTTGCTTCACACTCACACACTACATCAGTGCTGACAGATTTGGATTTGCAGAGTGTTATGCTTTATGATCTTGTCTTGGGTAACTTTTCTGTTTGATTATATTGTAGTTTTTCTGAGGCATTCCATTTGAATATCATTTCTGGTTGATAATTGGATTCGAGTTCATGATAGTGTTGGTTGCATACATGATAGTTATTACATTGCATTTTTGTTTGGTTTTGTTTTGGTTGCTTGAGGGCAAGCAACGATTTCAGTTTGGGGGTATTTGATAAGTGGTTTTACAACCACTTATTTAGATATCAACTAACTTAATTTGTTGTTTAAACTCATTTGATTGTGTAGTTTTTCATGCATTTGTGCTTTCTTTTGTAGGTTTAATAAATGGGAACTTTCTTGGTGTAAATGGAGCTACGTATGATGGCTTGATGATGGAAGGAAGAAATGGAGTAAGAATACCATGAATCTACACACATCAGAAGACTGCAACAGAAGAAATCAGGGGCAACTGGTGCACGGCATAGTTGCGCCCCACTTTCCCTTTGACACAGTGCAACTGCGCCAGACAGTCTTCCCGGATCCCCTACAGCACAGTTGCACTAGATTAAAGCTTCCAGGCAGCGCAGATGCGCCAGTCTATGTCTGCAGATTGACTTTTATTTAAGCTAGCCAATTAGATTGTTGCTTGGATAAGGAGGCACGAATTAGACTCATATATATTTAGACTTATATAGTATGTAACCAGAGATTCCACCCTTGGGGGGATCACTTAGTTTAGGATTGCTTTTTTCTTCTCTTTATTCTCAGTATTAGATTAGGGTAGACTTAGTAGCTATTTTCTTGATTTGATTAGATCAGGTTGAAGCAATTGGATAGCATAAAAGATTCAAACTTGGAGCAAGAGAACATATTTGTAATTCAACTTTCTACTCTTATCCTCTCTTTGATTCCTATTTGTATTCTTATGATGTTTATTCAAGTTGTGGATGATGGATTTAATTTAACTATGAGTTAAACTCTATTTTGGGATTGCAATGGAATCTATTGCCTAGTTTATTCTGATATACTTCATTGTTAGCCTTATTGATTGTTATTGGATTGTCTATTAAGATTCATGCTTATTTGCTTAGTTGATTGGCCATCGATTACTGTGATAATCCATATGAACTTAAAAGATGAAGTATAGGTTTAGATATGATCTTAATAGCTTGTGTTTGTATGTTCTGCATGGTGATGGAATGTATGATTCGTGCTTAGGATAGACATATACCGAAGCACCACTCGTAGTCAATTGAAGACTTGGGCTTAAACCCTATTTATTTGTAAATCGCATAGACATATAGCGGTTTGGGTAATGTGGGTGTTCATGTGTATTCTATCAATTGTGGATTATATATGATATGGGTATAGTACATCGAGAGATAGCTATATTTTACTTTCGTGTTCTCGACTAACAGTTTGGTATAATTAATTTGGCTTAACAGGGAGTGTGTTGATTTAAATGATTCAATAAGTGAAATTGTAATCTCAGGTCTTCATTATCTAGTCTCATTCTAAGGGATAGTAAGTTTTATTTAATTTCATAGTTTAAATATATAGTATTAAATCATTCGTTTAAATAAGACTGAAATGGTTATGGGTTAGTGCTTGGTGAGTTTTATTAGTTAATTCCTCGTGAGAATGATACTCTACTTACTCTTTATTACTTGTTGACCGTGTATACTTGCACGCAGATATTGATCGGTAAAACGACCAACAGTTTCAAAACCTTTTTCACTACATACAACCTTTCTTCACATCCATTTGCCCCATCAGCGACAAACACACCTTCCAACCAGCAACCTAGTTTCAGATCATTAGATCCATCACTTAACTCAGGTTTTCAAAACCTTTCACACCTTCAGTTTGTCCCACCAGGGATCAAACTTTTCACACTTCAGTTTGTCCCATCAGGGATCAAACTTTTCATCTGTAGTCTGTCCTGTACACGGGGCGAACTACACAGACCTGATCTCCCCAATACACGGGAGTACGTAGGTAGCCATTTTTATGGTCTGGTGTTACCACAGAAAAAACAAAAACAAACACATCTCTACACCCTTTTCCATATACAACTTTGGAGCTTTACGCCAGGTTCGAACTACGCAGACCTGATCTCCCCTCATCAATGGGAGTACGTAGGCAGCCATTCATGGTTCGGTCTCACCCCTACCAAAGCACAAAAACTTGTCAACGGTACTGGGATCATCCTTCAAACCACACTTCATCGGCTTAGACCAAAGGGATGGAACTACCTGGCATCCCCACACCAATGGGAGAACCGGCGACCATCTAAGTTGTGGTTGAGTCCTCAAAGAGAAACACCAATCCATAAGAGATGGAACTACCTGGGCTCCCCAATACAAAGGAGTACCGGTGACCATCTACGGGGCAGTCAACCTCAGAGAGGAAAACCACACTCCTCTCCATAACTACATACAGAAACCAGTCCCAAGACACCAAAAGATAGGGAATATACACAGATCAACGATCCATTCTGAAAAATCCTAAGACATCAATGTCCATCCATCAAGGGGGAGTTCAGAATACATCAAGATCACAAGCCTTGGAGAAACATGCAAATATCAAGCAAGTAACAAGGCATAACTAAAAGGGGAAGTGCATCAAAATATATTTCCCTGCCATATATAATACTGTTTAATATATACAATATGTACTGCACATGACAAAAATGGCTAAGCTAGTCTGTGCAGGAAAATCCAAGCATATCTACAAATCAGTGTATATGCGCACTACCAAATCCAACATGGCATCCCTCTTAGAAGAAGGGGTAACGCTGTAAGCTCCTGACCTATGGTATCAATGCGAGCCAAGAGATCCACAACCATCTACATGGTGACACTATGATCATCAATGAACGTGCTCATCTCTGCAATGATATTAGTACTATGAGACCTCAATGCAATACTATCTATAATAGTGGCATCTCAGGCATATATAGCGCCATCCCGCTCAATCACAACTACATCTCTAGATGAACTAGCCTCGTCCCGCTCAGCAACAACGGTGTCTCTATGAGCTAAAACATCACCTCTCTCTACTAGAGCGACATCTCTCCTAGCAAGAGCGATCAACATCAAGGTCCTAGCTCGATCTCTCTCAACTGTCATCAGATGCAGACTCTACTCTAAATACTTTGCCGAATGTGGGGTCACAGTAGAAGTCATACTGGGAGAATTAATCAGAGCTGCTGTGAACCCAACAAATAGCTCCTCCTTAATGGGAGAATTAGTGTCCTCCATGGGCTCCTAACTGTCAGAATCAATCCCCTACTCGGTGGATACAACCCCAACCGATGTAATCTCTACCTCCATCCATGCAGAATACTTTGTAGAACGACCCGAATGGCTAATAGTGAAATTATCCCTCTCACGCTGAGCCCAACAGGCATACACCATGGATCTATCCTCTGCTAATAAATGCCGAGAAGACAAACGCTGACCCAATACTCCCTCAAAGGGATGAACATCCTGAAACTGGTCAAACTGTGTCATCACAACCGGTGGATGATACATGGTCATACCCCTCAAACCAGCCAGAGGAAGATAATTCATGCCAGGTACATGAGTAATGAAGCTGTAGGGAGAACTAAACCCTGAACACAACAAGATGTCAAATGGATCCTTGATCCCTGTCAGGAACACCGACCAGGTTATAGCGTCTGTACACTCTGACGATTGAAAGGAGTAAGGCATGGCTATCTTATAGGAAAAGTAATACCCATGGCTTCGGAAGGTGTCAATCTATCTCAGGTGTGACATGAACAACACATACATCAAGACCAAGCTGCCTGTAAATACCTCTACAGGATGGGTGTGGCAATACATGGCTGACCTCAATGTCTCTGCCATAATTATCGGTACAGTGGTATGTCCCTCCCTGAGAGCTCGCACTGCCATGAATACACCGATGTCTAAATGATCCATGTAAGGTGGCATGTACAGATAGGCCACTATACACATCATGAGTATATCTACTCTGGCAACACGCCACTGATCCTCCGATGTGGTGAAATCCCAGAAATGCTGTACATAACTGTCCAATGAGCCAAATTTATCTATCAGAAAATGCAGGGACACTACATGCCTGGAGGTGATCTCATCCTGGGCTACTCTACGCCTCAACCTGGTGAGGGTCATAAACTGTCGGCTCATATCGTCGATAGCCATCTGAGCGCAAGTCCTGTCCAGTGGAAAAGCTGTCAAACACTCATACTTCTCTAAGGTGGGATTCAACTCCTAGGTCTCAAACCGAAACACCTGCCTCTCCGGTACCCAGTGCTCTAGCATGCCCTCTACAAAACCCACATGAACCTGGAACATCAAGAAGGTCATGGAGTGATGCAACAACTGATCTACGGTCACCCGATCTGGAGGTGACAAACTATCATACCACGATCTCAGACTTGAGGCTACC
Organism: Panax notoginseng; assembly: GCA_016801055.1. Classification (NCBI taxonomy): domain Eukaryota; kingdom Viridiplantae; phylum Streptophyta; class Magnoliopsida; order Apiales; family Araliaceae; genus Panax; species Panax notoginseng. The sequence continues at coordinate 106,113,213 of CM029023.1, read as the reverse complement.
AATACTGGTGGGGTGTGATCAATGCGGCTAACTGTCGAGGAAGACATCTGTGTGGGCCGTATCATAAGACCATCCAGGGGTCAATGTTAAACATCTGTGGACATACATATGCATAACATAATACATGTGTGATAAACAATATATGGAAATATGATGTACGGAATAGAAAATATTATATATATATATATATATATATATATATATATATATATATATATATATATTCCTAAGTACATCATCATCTAATACATCATCTCTGTATACATCCGGAAAATACAGGGAAATGGGGCACATCCGTCCAACAACTAATAGAGGCCTATCGAAAGATATAACGAGAATGGGGCACAACCCCCAAATATCTAACAGAGACCTATCAAAAGATATAGCGAGAAATACATCAGAAGAAGTCAATGGTGTTGATGTCTACATCATCTATCCTATCCAACTGATGTAACTCCTCCTGAGTTACTGGATCTCCGCCAAGAGGGATATCAGGCTGATACAATGGAGGATCTGCACCAAAAAAATCATATGGGCCACCTGAAGGGCCAGCCCCTGAGCTGGAAGGATCAAATGTATCCGCCTCAGAAGGATCTCTTCCCAAATGCCGGATGAAAAAATGTGCCCGGTCCAACTGCCGGGTCAAGCTATCAATTTACGTCAAATGAGTAGGATCTCGGACGCAGGCCATCTAATCCATCATCATCACGGATCCTGGAACCATATCCCCCATGAATTGAGTGGCGCGGGTCTGGGCTCTGATGGTACGAGGGGACCACCAGCGGTATAATACCTCCTGAGTGAATGGACCCTTTGACAAAGTAAAGCCGTCAACTCCCATCAACACGATATCACTGACATGCGACTGTGACACGGGCCAATAATGCCTTACAAGAGGACAGATCGGTATACGGATCTCTCTTATGGTGCTCCTGATAGCACGCTCTCCATAATAGAACTCACATCCTCTATCTGTGAAGGGAGGAATCCGACGTGTGGACATCACATGCTCGACACCAGTCAGGAACCCATCCTCAAAGCCAACTGTCAAATGATCCCCAGAATAGGGAACCCATGTAATGACATCGGCTGCCAATAACTCCAACTATAGGTGACAATGGGCAAAACCCTCAGCTACAGGTAAAGGTATAGGAGCCCCAGTCATACTCTCGTGTGGCACTGTGACACCCCCAAATTCGGGTTACCTGACCCCCGAGTTTGGTATTCACGATCTACAATATAATAACATCTAACTACCCATTTAAATATAAATAGGAATACATAACTCATTAACATAAGTTGTTAATACATAAGTCCCAGGTTTTCTAACCTTAATATTACAACCATACCCTTTAGATATACAAAAAGGGTTTACAATATAACATAATAATACTAATGTTCATAAAATAAACTAATCCAATATTTTACCTTTGCCTTTGTTCTTTTTTGACCCGCTGGCCTCTTCGTTCCTAGCTGAAATATTTTATTTAGCAAGGGTGAGCAACAAGTTTACCCCGCAAGTTAAGACATACAATAAAGGTATAGAAATCAATATCAAGTCTTCTCACATTCTCCACAACAATAATCTGATAATGAAAGATTACAATGCTTTTAAGATTTTTCTACGATATTCAAATGAATAATCAAGAATTTACTCTACGAAATAGCAAAGTGGAATATTTTCTAGATTTATGCTGAGCGATCTGTTGGATCTTGCACTTCTCTTCTCGAGTATATATTAAAGTTTTACTTTGACATATACGTAGGTGTATCAGATAACAATAAAGATTAAATCATACCCCTCTGCAAGTACTTAGAGCCGGCCAACTCCTTGTACCCTATATTATGCATAATACTTAGGTCGCGCGCAATGGTCGAATATACGACATAAAAAAATGTTCCCTTTATATAAAAGGTTGTTCTTCTCAGTCTCAGAATCAATATTTGATTTAACAACGAAATTCAATGATTTCAATTTCTATTTACTTATCGATCTAGCCGAAATAATTGACATCGATCTATCAATAACAATTGAATTCTCTTCTCGAATTTATCAAGTTCTAACAAATGTTCGTCTAGCTAGAATAATTAGCTAAGACATTTCTCAACATAATTTGACAATAAACATGAATTATCTGTACTGTCAATATTAGCTTCTACGGATATGAATATCCAACAATAGTTATTCTACGAATATATATTTTTCGAATCAGTAATTCAATTTGAATAATTAAACATGCACTAACTGCGAATAATCAACAATAAATTCTTGGACGTGATATAATTAACAATAATTAACAACTATAATAATTGAATGAATATAACTCAAGGTTGAGTTAGGAAACTTGCCTTCTCCGCTGATTATAACTACACAAAATACTTATTTGCGTTCGTAAGACCTATAACCAATAATATCGGTCTCTCAATTAGCACAATCATTTATAACACGTAACACTGTATTCTACAGTCAAACTTCTCCTAGGAACATTATCACATAATCACATCAATGTTTATAACATATATAAACACTTAACAAATCAGATTAGTTCGGTCTGGTCGGACTTCGGTCCATTCTCGGTGTTCTGGTCACCCTATCCGATAATTAACACATTTATTTTCAATTAAATTCGGTCTCTAAGCTTCAATATTATTTTAGATAAGTCAAATATCATTTATAATATTTTTCAAAAGCTTTTAATAATTTATAAATAATTATTATAATTTATAATAATTTTTCAAACACTTAAATCATTTTTAAATTATTTAATTATCAAATAATCTTATTATCATTAATATTTAATAATATAAAAATATTAATGGTATACTTGTCAAAATATTAAAGTTATTGTTAATAACTTAAAATATTTTTTAAATCATCAATATTCTACTTAAATGATTTTTAAAATAAGTAAAATCATTTTTAAATCATCACCATTAATATTTAAATATTAATAAAATTATTATCAAAATATTAAAAGTCATTTATTATAACTTAAAATATTTTTAAAATATTTTTCTCATTTTATAATAATTTTTTAATCAATAAAACCATTTTTAATTCATTTATTTAATTTAATAAATAAATAATCTAATATCATTAATATTAATTTATTAATGAGAATTCTCCAAAAATATTGAAAATTATATTTTATAATTCAAAATATTTTCTAACACTTTATTCTTATTTAAAATGATTTTTAAATCAATAAAATTATTTTTATCTTATTTATTTAATTTAATAATTAAATAAATCTAATAACATTAATATTAAATTATTAATGAAAATTCACCAAAAATATTAAAAGTTATATTTTATAACTCAAAATATTTTTAAATACATTATTCTTATTTAAAATGATTTTTCATAATATTAAATTATTTTTTTCTAATTTATTTAACACACTAATTAAATAAATTAAATATCATTTTTATTCAAATAATTATAATTATTAATTAAAAATGTCCCAAATAATTAAAAGTTATTTTTCAAAATTTAAAATGATTTTTAAAACCATTTTTAGTAATTTTTATAATTTATTTCTATTTTTAAATAATTTTCGGAATATTCAGAAATTAGAAAATAAATAAACTGTCGCTAATGGCCTATAGCAACACTTAGCGTCGTTGTTGGTGTTCTTGAGCCTCAAGAACACTGACAGCTTCGTGTTCAAGGTCCAACGTTTGACCACGTTTAATTTTCAGTATACTTAGTTTCTGGGCTAGCTTGAAATGTTATCGTGTAGTGTTTATGTAACACTACGTCATCCAAGCATCATCTTGGTCATACCACAACACAACAAAACAGTCTAATCTCTCAAACATTCTGTCAGACGAAATCTGAGTTTTCTAGGTAACCCAGAAACCCAAACAGTGTCGACTAGACACTTTCTATCATGATTTGATCAAGGTTCTGGTCATTTTATGGGTGTGTTCTTGGTCCAAACTAGTAATACACATGGCAAGGAACAATAACATAACACTAACTCAGTTCGAATACATCAAAATCACCATATTTAATCTGGTCAAACATTGTCAGAAATTGTGTTCTTCCGATTTCTGGGTTTTCCAGAAATGGCAACCATGATCGACAGGCCTAGTTTGACCATTCCCTCTGTTCGGTCTAGTAATAGTTTAAAGGATCTTAAGGCAGGGATCTACACTCCAGACAACAGGATACAAGTATATTACAACAGCATTAACAAACAATCATCAACGATGTCAGATCTGGGCCGTTCAAAAGTTGTTAGACGCTGATCTTATACTTTCTGGGTTGCCCAGAATGCACCCGGTCAACGCCGGTCAACGGGTTTTGACCGTTAATAACACACGATCTAGACCTCCAATGACACTGATTCCACTTCTAGATGAAAGACCCCATACCAGACTATCTATCCAATACATCAAACAAGAAATATCTTAAACAGACAAGAATCTGTGGCGCCTAACATTAGCTTGTCAGACCACATTTTCTGTTCTTGGGCAATTTTGAAAATCATCACTTTTAAAGCCATTTGATGCTATGGATCTATGGTATATCACCATAGATCATCATAAAACACCTTCTAGCAAACATCTAAACACATAAACATAAAAGTTGCCTTAGCATACAAGATCAAAATATGTTTTAGGTTTATACCTTCTTGCTTCAAATCCTTGATCTTAATCCTCCTAACTAATCTTGGTTGATCAATGGCTGTTTTTAGGACTGATCTCCTAGTTATTTTCAGATGTCTTGGTGAGAGAGAGAGAGTTGGTGAGAGCAAGAGAGAAAAATGGCTAGTTTATGTGATTTTCTCTCTCCCAAATCTTTATATAATGTGATATGTTGCTTTAGATCTGATAAATTCGACTGGCATTGCTGGAGATTTATGTCCCAAAGTCAAATTAGTAGTTCACCAACTAAAGGTATTGGTATTTTTACAAGTTACCATTTAAAGAATATAAAAAGGGCATTTTGCTCATTTACAAAATAAATTTAATGGCATACTTGGAATTTGTACAAACCCTTAGGGTTTAACCCTAAGGTCTTAACCCTTAGGTTTTACTTAATTAGTTTCGACAATTTCCAAATTAGGGTTTTAATTAGAAAAATAAAATTTCCAAATTACAATTAGGGTTTGTAAAATAGAAATGAAGATACTAAAAATATAATTAGGGTTTTCTAATCATATTTAAGTTTAATAAACACATTAGGCTTGTCAATTAGGATTAGGATATCCTAATTAGGGTTTAGGATTCCCGAATTTAAAATTAGGGTTTCCCGACTTCTGATTAGGGTTTCTAACGGAACGTTAGGGTTTCTAATCCTGAGATTAGGGATTCTAATCTCTTATTAGGGTTTACTAATTTTAAACCTTATCCGATCAATCATTGATCAATAAATCTCTTCGGTACAAACACATACTCATTAATATAATTATTTTAATTATATTTTCTATCGAATCCCTATCCAAACTTAAGGTTAGGATTTCTATTCTCCGTTAAGCATAACTCTACTCTTAATTTTATTAATCAATACATAAATTGACCTTCTCGAGACTCGTATCACAGAAACTTGTCGCAAAATTGATAATCAAAATTAATATTAATTAAAAAAAATTTATTCGTAAAATTTTGATTATACGAAATCTCGGGTTATCACATGCACTGACAAAAGCGAACGACACCGTGGAAGAGTTATCCGCTATGAAACAACCCCGAAAGATGACCAGGAACAATCGTCGAAGAATGTGATCCCTGACTCTCACATCATCGGGTATGGGCTCACTCAACGCCCCACTCATAGCATATACGCTCAAAGGACCAGTACATAATGTCTTGCCTTTGAGCGCCTCAGCCGAGACTCCTAGCAAGGATCTGACGGTAGTCTGGGTAATGTTCATCGTACTAGGCAATGACGCCCCTCCAAACTCCATACCGGTGATAAACCGCCAATCCATCGGCGTCATCATCACCTCATAGTCCAGCAAATGGAGAGATTGAGTCTGGTGAAACCAGCGCTCAGACAACGCCCTGAGGTAACCCCAGGGACAACTGCAGCGGAGGATGGAAAAGAACGCCTCAAAGCCCCAACCATGCACAATCTCTCGATACTCTGGATGAAGAGTTTGATATAGAGAGTGTATGCTGAACTAGTTCCCTCAAGGCTACGTAAAGCCGGGAACCTACATCACAAAAGAAAATCAACATCAGAACCTTTGCTCCTCATCAATAGGAAAAAGGAAGATCAAACCCAGCTTTTACATCGTTCGCATGCAAATAGACCGAGGGGTGGCGACTCAAATCATTCAGAAGCTCTAGAATCATCACATTAATGCCTAGAAGATCCCTGTAGGGAGTATGAGCAGCATGAGCGAGAGCAGTAACCGGTACATCCTCCTTCTCGCCCTCAACATCCGGTACCTCAACCCGGATAGAACGAATCATTGCCTCCACCAAACGACGAGGATGTCGAACTACGTGAGGCCGAGGTGTCATAAGCCCTCCTCCTTACACCTGAAGTGGTCCTACAGGAACTACCCAGCTGATCCGGATCCATATATCTAGACACAAGTCTCCAAATCACATCAAAAAGGGTGTGATAAATTTTAACCTGAAGCTTTTTAAATGCATTTTATGACTATATGCATGCATTACTTTAACATACGCCTACAGTAGAGTTAAAAATGCATGTTTATTCTATGCCTAGACTTTTAGAAAAACTTCGCCATAGTCTCCTTTGTAAAAAGGACTATCCACATACATGTAGGCATGACTAGGTGGCCATTCAGTAGCTCACCAATCCACGGTCATAAACACCATATATGCATAAAAATGTCAAAGTCATAATCCATAAGGGTAGCCTAATTACCAGGATTACTTTACTTTACAACCTTTGCTCATTTGTCCTCAAATAGGATAAGAAATAGCAGAAAAAAGGTGCCAATTTGGCTATTTCAAAAGTCAAACTTTTTCACATCATTATATTCTACATGGTTAAATACTAACATTTACTATGTTGAATATTTTTTATCAAGTCATATGAGCATGCATATTCACTACTATGTGTTTAGAATCATTTCATGTGATAACTCATTTTCCAATGGATAAAAACTGGAAAAGAAGACATGCATACGTTACCAGGATAGTGCAGAACACTTTTACTATGATGGATTTTGCAAAAAAACAACCCGAACTCAGCAAATCTGAAGAAGAACTCTCAGATTCTCTGTGTGGCACAATTTAAAAATGACCATCAAATACAACCCACGGATGGCTGCAAGTGTACCTGCGACTGTCCTAGGTGGGTCCCACCCCTTTCGTTCGGTCAAATTTGAGTTGCAAAGGAGGTCTCACAAACTGAAAAGTCAAAATCCGAAAGAAAAATACTATGCGATTAAGAGGAAAAGCCTGAAATCCTGATTTTCAGAGACCAAACTACGGGTCTACATATCACTCATTTGTATTCGCCCAGATGTAACACCGATGATCACAGTTGTTGCAAACTACACTCGACAATACCTCACAAAGGTTCTATGCCATCAACTTGAGATTGTGATTCCAGTAATAACCTCTCCCCAGTGGATATTTCACACAACATCAGCCGTTGAAACACATTTCAATGAAGGTCAAGCAACCTTGACATTCTTCAGCCGCTGGCAAGTAAATCTAGCGAAGCGTCAAAAGTAATCCAATGACCGTAGCCATTGAAGCACATTTCAACGAAGGTCAAACAACCTTGACGTTCTTCAGTCGTTGGCAATTAAATCCAGCGAAGTGTCAGAGGTGGTCCGATGATGTTCATTCGTTGAAGGACATTTCAACGAAGGTCAAGAAACCTTGACGTTCTTTAACCACTGGCAAGTAAATCCAGCGAAGCGTCGGAAGTAATCCGATGACCTTAGCCGTTGAAGCACATTTCAACGAAGGTCAAGCAACCTTGACGTTCTTCAGCCATTGGCAATTAAATCCAGCGAAACGTCGAAAGCGGTCCGATGATGTTCATCCATTGAAGGACATTTCAACGAAGGTCAAGCAACCTTGACATTATTCAGCTATTGGCAATTAAATCCAGCACAGCATCAGAAGTGGTCCGATGGTGTTTATCTGTTGAAGGACATTTCAACAAAGGTCAAGCAACCTTAACATTATTCAACCGTTGGCAACTAAATCCATCGAAGCGTCGGAGGTGGTCCGATGATGTTCATTCGTTGAAGGACATTTCAACGAAGGTCAGGCAGCCCTGTCGACATCAGCCGTTGGCAATTAAACCCAATGAAGCATCGAAGATGGTCCAATGATAGTAGCCGTTGAAGGGCATTTTAACGAAGGTCAAGCAGCCTTGACATGTTGCAGTTGTTGGCAATTAAACCCAACAAAGCATCGGAGAAAGTCCGATGATGGTAGCCATTAAAGGGCATTTCAATGAGGGTTAGACAGCCCTGACAACACAAACTGTTGGCAGTAACTCCGATAGAGAGTTGTAAAGACCTGGCGATACAAACTAGGGAATCCATCCTCATCGGGGAGGACCGATGATGGAATCTATTGTACAAATATTCATTAGACAGAGCTCAACTCACCAGGAGTCTCTCGTACATGAGAAACACATCTTTAGTGGAGGGTCTGTATCAAGGATTAAGGACTTTGGTGATAACACCATTGTGATTATCCTGTTATATTTCAAGTATCTAGTATTCTTTATCCTATCCATGCCAATACATTGCATGAATATGATAAAGAGGGGCATCTGTAGACACTCAAAATTTTACATTCCTGTTACTAACCTTGCAAGAGGGCAAAATCATCTTCCGGAGAAAACCCTGTAAGTCGAATCAGCTCAATCCTAGAGACAAGCCCGGGATACTCAGTTTTTCATCTCGGAGACAACCCCGAGATATTCAGTTCCAGTCACGAAGATAACCCCGGAAGATTCAGTTCCAACCTCGGAGATAACCTCGAGGGATGCAGTTTCGGTTCCGGAGATAACCCCTGAGGAGTCCGCTTTAATTCTTAGACGTTAGTTTCAACCTCAGAGATAACCCCGATGCACTCAATTCTAACCCTGGAAATAACCCCGGGAGGTCAGACACACCTTAGAGACAACCCTGAGGACATTCAGAACCTACAGTAGCCCAATCTCAGAGATAACCCTAAGCAACGACTGCTAAATCAACCCAGAGCCAGAGACAACCCTGGTGAGTGGCAAAATCATCATTTTACCACCTCGATCCCACATTCAAGCCATCTCAACATCATTTCACACCACATTCTATACAAAAGTATCCCACAAGAACCATAGCTCAAATCTCGAGTGACTACTATGCAAGTCAGTACACCGGACTTGAATATTTAGTTATAGACCCATCTTCCCGACTTCGTACAACCTCTTATCCCATGTCATTGTATAGCTCTCGACAACAGCATTGCGGAAAGGTATTATACGCCTCAATCGGATGCCCGAATTGAAAGTTATGAAGGTTCGAGCGAAAAAATACGTTGCATAAGTGCACGCACTTTGAGACGGCGGGGCCCATAGAGCCCGGGGCACCCTGGGTAGCCGCAGGTACATTTGCGTCTCCCCCTATATAAATCTGGGGTGACCATTTTGAAGAGAGAAAAGGTGAGGAAGCCCTGTCTATTTTACTTTGTACACACTTTAAACTGCGTGCTTTCTTTTTCCAAACACCTGTGAGCTTGTGTTTTGCTATATTTTACCGGTGGAAACCGAGTATTCATTCATTTAAAGCTATTTGAAGTCTTCCTGACAGCCCACTGTAAGACATCTCAGCTCTCTTTCAGCCTTTCTCCACTTCCATCCACATATACTTATCCACGTTGAGAGTCGTGTTGCGTGTGTATGCCCCAATCGTCGATTCATGGCTTTTATTACTTTTATATATATATATATATATATATATATATATATATATATATATATATATATATATATGTGTGTGTGTGTGTGTGTGTGTGTGTGTGTGTGTGTGTGTGACGCCCCCAAAATAGGTATACATCACCCATTCTAAGTCGTCAAATACATGGTACAGAAATAAATACAACTTCAGTAATACAATTATCGTGCAAAATACGATAACACATATACTGTGAATTTGAATACAAATATTGTCTAATAGACAGTATAAAAACTCAAAAAGAGTCCTCATTACAATTATTGATACACTATTTTACAAAATAGTGAGGACTATTAAAACAACTATCTTGAATCATCACTCCATACCCCGGCTAGTTCCTGCTAAATTCTCTCCTCCTGAGAAGAACAATGGAACAAAAAGGAAAATGGTGAGCTCAACTAGCCCAAGTAAAGAATATTATGACTAAGATAATATACAACAAATTATCATTAGTCTTCAACAGGGAAAAAAATTTGATAAAATATAATAAACAACAAGTTTTAGATCAACAACTGCAGCGGAAACAACAATCCATTAGAAGAGTCAAGTAGAGAAAGAATTCTACTATCTTCTAAGATTTAAAAGTCCACCATCAATATTTTATCCCTGTAACATCAATCAATATACATCTTGAATCAAATATTCATCTTTGCACTACAGGCCAAAGATATTCATTTGTATCACCAGTTGGTCATGTTCATCTCAACACCTGTTCATTTTTGCACTACGGGCCAAAGATATTCATTAGGTAATCATTCATCTTTGCACTACAGGCCATAGATATTTAGTAATATCATCATTTAGGACTGAGGATGATGAAAACTATCTTAAAGAAAATGAATTCAATGAGATAAAAGATCAAAGATTAAGGATTCGTACTTTAGTTTATCCAAGTTCAAAAATACCTTATAATAATCAATTGTAAAGCAGAATTCAAAAATAAAGATCAAAATATGGATACAATCAAAGATAGTAACCATAATAGACAACTTGGACAAAGAAAAGAAAATTTTATTTTTTTTGTGAATAGTGTCGTATTCGTGAATAGTGCCGTATACGTGAATAGTAACTCCCACACAAAAAGGTAGAAATTACATAATAAAATTCATACCAATATTTCGGTATAATGATATTGAAAGAATAACACCATTAAGAAGAAAATAACATCTTTTACCTCAAAATATCAGTACGTCTGATCGGAATATTGGATATAAAGCCGAAGGAAGCTTGTACCGAACATCAACTCTCAAAATATCTAAATACTCACAAAAATATGTTCGACAATATAGAGAGAAAGAAAACTTGCTTTTGGTGTAATTTTCAATTCTAACCTAAGCGCCTATTTATAGAAAAATACTAGAACGCCAAAGGAGACTAAAATAATAAAATATAATATTTCTTTTCTTTATCTACGCACCAACCAAGACCAATTCAAAGCATGCCATCTTGGAAGAAAAAATAGCAGCCCACGTGTTTTAAAAACAAAAGTGGATCCCACCAAATTTTAATAAAAAATATTTTATTTTTCGAAACTTTAATAATTCATAATAAATAGTCTGTTTATCAGAAAAATACGAATTTTATGTCGATTCCACACGAAATCGAATTCTCTTAACTTTGTAGCTTTAAGTTTTTCCAAATTCCAAACAGAAAATATCCAAAATCCACAAACGGATAATTTTTAATACCTCTAATCCGACAAAATACTGATAAAATGCCTCAGCATTAATTCCTTCATTTATAACCATATAAAATAAATATATCCATCAATTATACATCAAATAAATATTTTCTTATCATATAAATCAATAATTAATTATTCACAAATAATATTACAGAATCATAGTAATGACAACTAGGCAGTTTCCAGGAAAGAAAGGGCTTTCCGATAAGGATTTTTCCTTACTGGCACGCAATTAGGTGACCAAACCTCTCCTTGACAGAATTTCTAGACATTGCCAATAATTCTATCTAATAATATTATTCAAATAATATGAATTATTGATCTGATAATGAGAAATACTGTGCAGTGACAATTATTGAAACAACAATAATATAAAATATCAACGCAACAATTATTGAATCAATAAAATATAATTATTGAGTAGTGCCTTCTTACGTAAGAATCAATAATTCAAAAATACTGTGCAAAATCGTGTGCTACTATGCAACCACGCGTATTATTGTATTTTAACCACCAGGTATTCCAACAGTGTTAACGGTAACAACTACGCCGTTATTTATAAAAACTCAACCTTGTCGTTTTCTTCATCCGACCGTTTTCCGTTATGGGGCCAACAAATGGCTGCGCCATCGTACGAATATTCCCCGATAGAAAGAGTATTCCACGACCAAACGAATATTCTCCGACACAATGAATATTTTATAACCACTTGATATCATCACGTGGGTACTTGGAGCCTTTATCTCAATCTCTATCCTTTGCAAGTCATACAAAATGGGCCTTTGTGTTAACAACATTGCACTCGTACCCGCATATGATCTTCTACTCAATGCGTCAGCTACCACGTTTGCTTTTTCAGGATGATATTGGATGGTATGGTCGTAATCTTTCAACAGCTCAAGCCAAAGTCGTTACCGCATGTTGAGTTCCTTTTGGGTGAAGAAATATTTGAGGCTTTTTATGATCTGTATAGATCTCCACTTTTTCCCCATACAGGTAGTGTGTCCAGATCTTCAACGCGAAAACGACTGCTGCCAACTTCAAATCACGAGTAGGATAATTCCTCTCATATTATTTGACTTGTCGCGAGGCATAGGCTATGACTTTCCTATGTTGCATGAGAACACATCCTAACCCTTTGCCTGAAGCATCGCTGTTGATAACAAATCCATCCGAACCAGATGGTATTGTCAGAACAGGTGCCAAAATGAGTCTCCTCTTGACTTCTTGAAAACTCTTCTCATAATCCTCACTCCAATCGAATTTTGTATCTTTACGAGTTAGCTGAGTTAACAGAGTAGCGATTTGAGAAAATTCTTCCACGAATCTCTAATAGTAACCAGCTAAGCCCAGTCATGACAAATGCCCTCCCTTGAACCACCGACTTTGTTTTGTCCGTAGTCGCCTTTGGTGTCGCCGTCCCAGCTGGACTTGACTTCGCTATCGAACAAAACTGAGCTATATGACCGTCTTTTCCACAACTGAAACACACCTTGGAAGGCTGTGAACAGTTTGAACTTATGTGTCCCTCCTCTCCGCATCTGTAACATCTAACTGGCGGTCGTTCTGCTCCCCTAGAATTTGTTGTTGGTGTTGGTGTTGTTGTTGATGTCTTCCCGTCATTGTTTAATCTCCTCTTTCTGAAATTTCCACTTAACTCACCTCTCCTATTATCATGGCCACGATTACCACTCGAGTGGTTACTACTTTTGTCTGTATTTTTTCCTCCCCACTGGTTATCATCGCTTCGATGACTGCTGTCACTGGTATAACCCTGATTGTGGTCCCTCGGTTGAGCTTACTCATTATCTCGCTCTAATAACTGAGCCCTATTTACAATATCTGAATATAAAGAAAATTTATGAGATATAAGATATTGCCGAATCTCGGGTTTTAGACCTCTCAGAAACATCCTCGTCATTCGTTCCTCATTCTCGACCAAATGAGGTGCAAACCTGGATAACTCTGTAAACTTCGCCTCGTACTGGGACACCGTCATGTTATTTTGTTCCAGTCTGATAAACTCCACCTCTTTCATATGACGAATACTTTCAGGAAAGTACTTGTCATTAAACAGTTTCTGAAATGTTTCCCAAGATATGTTGAGTGCGGCAGGCTGGGTACGCTTCACAGACTCCCACCAGTAGTCTGCCTCACCACAGAACATAAAGGTGGCGAATGGAACCTTCTGTTCCTCCGTGCATCCCAAGACATCGAATATCTTGGTAATTTGCTTGACCCACGTTTCTGCCTTAATCGGATCCGGCTTTCCCGCAAATTCTGGTGGTCCCAACTCCTTAAACTGCTTGGCTGTGACAAGCCGCGCATTGCTATCATTTTCACCTGTATTTTGTGCACGAGTCTCCGTCGTCTGATTTTGCATGAACTGCAAAAAGCTTCTAAACATCCCATCATTCATCATTTGTTCGGTAGTGTTATTTACAGGAGAAATATTGTCTTCCTGTTGCACGTTCCCCTTGGTGGTGATTAAATATGTCTCCACGGTCTCATTCACTCCATTGTTAATATTTCTAGCTGCCATTCTCAAATACTGCCACAAAATAAGGGTTAATTGAAATGTCACATATTATCCCTATACTCTGACCGACCAAATAAATACCAAATAAAATATTGATGATGGACTTTTAAATCTTAGAAAATAGTAGAATTCTTTCTCTACTTGACTCTTCTAATGGATTGTTGTTTCCGCTGCAGTTGTTGATCTAAAACTTGTTGTCAATTATATTTTATCAGATTTTTTTCCCTGTTGAAGACTAATGATAATTTGTTGTATATTATCTTAGTCATAATATTCTTTACTTGGGCTAGTTGAGCTCACCCTTTTCCTTTTTGTTCCATTGTTCTTCTCAGGAGGAGAAAATTTAGCAGGAACTAGCTGGGATATGGAGTGATGATTCAAGATAGTTGCTTTAATAGTCCTCACTATTTTGTAAAATAGTGTATCAATAATTGTAATGAGGACTCCTTTTGAGTTTGTATACGGCGACTCAGAATGGGTGATGTATACCTATTTTGGGGGCGTTACAGTTGGTATCAAAGCTTAGGGATATGATCCCAGGCTAAGATGCGAGACAAGAAATAGGAGGGGAGGGATGGGGAATTTGGGAGCTGTCGTTGACACTCCTAAATTAACCTCACTTTCACTTCATAATTTATATTAATTAGCACAGTAGCAAGTAAGGATCGATCCCACAGAGAGTAAAGTTGTTTTAGAATTATTCTACTATTTCAACAGAAAATAAAGATGGGGGTTTTTAAAAATTATTTTTAAACTAAGAGAACAAAAATTAATGATTTAACCAAATATGTAAAAACTTCAGTTCTGCAGTTCAGTTTCACCAAGTACAATAATCAATTAATCAAGTTATTATTATTTTTCCTTCAATAAAATTATTAGCCCTAGATAACAATAAGCTCTGCTATCCGAAATTCTCCATAGATTATCACTGTATGAAACAAGCTCTCCACCAGATTCTAACTAACATACAACCTAGAACAAGCTCTCTAGATTTAATATGATAGAAGCATTAAGAAATAGAGAATTAGACTAATCCAAGAAACAAACACATAAGCTCGATTTGTTTAACTTGTTTTTTGATAATCTTAGCAATAAACAAAAGCTTGTCCATAATTATTATTACCAAGTTGCTACTTGTGATGAAGACAGATATCAATTACACGTAATATCAATCTTAATCTAGCATATGATAATGATCAAACTAATTCAATTGGCCATATCAAATTAATTAGATCAATTAGCATGCAATCCAAATCCTCTATTTATAGTGCTAGACAAAGTCCTAAATCCTATATGAAGTAGAAATCCAAATCCTAAAGGAATTACAAATTATACTAATTTTCATAAAGAAATAGAATTCAATTTGGAAGTAAATCTTATTCTAAAAGAAATCCTAATTACAATATAATTGTAAAAATTAATCTTCTAGAATCTAAAATTCAGATTTGAAATTGGAATTAAATTCCACAATTTGCCGTGTGCTTAAACTCATTGTCGCGTGAATCCAAATCCATTTATGACACTAATTGTTGAATCCTTGATTTGCTAGGAATTCTGTGAACCTCCTCCAATTTATTTCCAAAATCATGAAACCCCTTCAATTGTACCTAAAATAAAAATATAAGAATAATGAGTTTATTTAGGCACAAAATAAATATAAAAGATTAAGTATTAAGGAATAAAAATATAATTGATTTAAATTAAATTTGTGGTACATGAGTACTTGAATATGAGAAGCATGTTTATTTGGCTAAGTTATTTGTGGAGTTGTCTATGTGCACTGATTTCATGACTTAGAAATATTTAACTTGCTTATGTTGTTGCAGAACCATGTGAAAAAATGATGAATGAAAAACAAAAGAAAAAAAAAGAAGGAAAAATTGAAAAATTAAAAATCTGCTTCAATGTCCATTGTGCGAAATATTCCCCGACACAATGAATATTTTATAACCACTTGATATCATCACGTGGGTACTTGGAGCCTTTATCTCAATCTCTATCCTTTGCAAGTCATACAAAATGGGCCTTTGTGTTAACAACATTGCACTCGTACCCGCATATGATCTTCTACTCAATGCGTCAGCTACCACGTTTGCTTTTCCAGGATGATATTGGATGGTATGGTCGTAATCTTTCAACAGCTCAAGCCAACGTCGTTACCGCATGTTGAGTTCCTTTTGGGTGAAGAAATATTTGAGGCTTTTATGATCTGTATAGATCTCCACTTTTTCCCCCATACAGGTAGTGTCTCCAGATCTTCAACACGAAAACGATTGCTGCCAACTCCAAATCATGAGTAGGATAATTCCTCTCATATTATTTGAGTTATCACGAGACATAGGCTATGACTTTCCTATGTTGCATGAGAACACATCCTAACCCTTTGCCTGAAGCATCGCTGTAGATAACAAATCCATCAGAACCATATGGTATTGTCAGAGCAGGTGCCAAAATGAGTCTCCTCTTGACTTCTTGAAAACTCTTTTCACAATCCTCACTCCAATTGAATTTTGTATCTTTATGAGTTAGCTGAGTTAACGGAGCAGCGATTCGAGAAAATCCTTCCACGAATCTTTGATAGTAACCAGCTAAGCCCAGAAAGCTACGTACTTCGATCACCGACTTCTGTTGCTCCCAACTTTGAATGGCTTTAATCTTTGTCGGGTCGACAGATACTCCATGTTTTGACACCACGTGCCCAAGGAATGCTACTTCCTTCAGCCAGAACTTGCATTTCTTCAGCTTGGCATATAGCTTGTTATCACGAAGCCTTTGTAGTACCAGCTTCAAATGGTGCTCATGATCTTCACGACTTTTGGAATAGATGAGGATGTCATCAATAAAGACAACAACGAACTGATCCAAATATTCTTTGAACACATGGTTCATCATATCCATGAAAGCAGCAGGAGCATTAGTCAATCCAAAAGACATGACTAGGAATTCATAATGCCCGTACCGAGTTCTAAAGGCAGTCTTTCGAATATCCTCAGTTTTAATCTTCAGCTGATGATATCCAGAACGAAGATCGATCTTTAAAAAGAATTGTGCTCCTTGCAATTGGTCGAACAAGTCATATATGCGAGGTAACGGATACCTATTCTTGATGGTGACATGGTTCAACTCTCGGTAGTCAATACAAAGTCGCATACTCCCGTCTTTCTTCTTTACGAATAACACAGGAGCACCCCAAGGAGACGTACTAGGACGAATGAAACCGATGTCCAACAACTCCTGTAGTTGGACCTTTAACTCCTGAAGTTCAATAGGAGCCATTCGATATGAGGTTTTAGAAATGGGCTTTGTACTAGGTTCAAGGTCAATAAAGAATTCAACTTCATGTTCTGGGGGAAGACCGGAAAGTTCTTCAGAAAATACGTCAGGAAATTCACTAACAATAGAAATTTTATTCAAATCTGACATGTTTTTGTTCAAGTCTGTGACATGGGCTAAGAAAGCTTGACATCTGTTTTTCAATAAACAAATAGCTTTATGGCTTGATATGATAGTGATTGACTTTAGTGGTTTGGTTGTTTGAATTAGCATAATAGTTTGGTTAGGAATATGAAAACTAACAACCTTACGAAAATAATCAATTTTAGCATGATGCGTGGTTAACCAATCAATTCCTAAGATCACATCAAATGCAAGTATTTTCAACGAAATAAGATCGGCAGGTAATGTTATGGTTCCAACTTGAATCAAGCAAGATTTATAAACAGTAGATGTAATGAAAGTTTCTCCTAACGGAGTCTCAACAGATAAGTCAATGTCTAATTTCTCCGGAATCAAGTTTAAACGTTGAGCACAAGTAAGAGAGATAAAATAATGGGTAGAACCGGTATCTAGTAAGGTATAAACTTCACAAGAGTTCAAGATTAGCTTACCCGCGATCACCTCGTTCGGGTTTTTCGTGTTTTGGCCAGTCACGACAAACGACCTCCCTTGAACCACCGACTTTGTTTTATCCGTAGTCGCCTTTGGTATCGCTGTCCCAGCTGGACTTGACTTCGCTACCGGATAAAACCGAGCTATATGACCGTCTTTTCCATAACTGAAACACACCTGGAAGGTTGTGAATAGTTTGGACTTATGTGTCCCTCCTCTTCGCATCTGTAGCATCTAACTGGCAGTCGCTCTCCTCCCCTAGAATTTGTTGTTAGTGCTGGTGCTGCTGTTGATGTCTTCCCGTCATTATTGAATCTCTTCTTTCTGAAATTTCCACTTGACTCACCTCTCCTATTATCATGGCCACCATTACCACCCGAGTGGTTACTGCTTTTGTCTGTATTCTTTCCTCCCCACTAGTTATCATTGCTCCGATGACTGCTGTCACCGGTATGACCCTGATTGTGGTCCCTTAGTTGAGCGTACTCATTAACTCGCTCTAATAACTGAGCCCTATTTACAACATCTGAATATAAAGAAAATTGATGAGATATAAGATATTGCCGAATCTCATGTTTTAGACCTCTCAGAAACATCCTCGTCATTCGTTCCTCATTCTCGACCAAATGAGGTGCAAACCTGGATAATTCTGTAAACTTCGCCTCGTACTGGGACACCGTCATGTTGTTTTGTTCCAGTATGATAAAATTCACCTCTTTCATATGACGAATACTTTTCAGAAAGAACTTGTCATTAAACAGTTTTTGAAACGTTTTCCAAGACATGTTGAGTGCGGCAGGCTGGGTACGCTTCACAGACTCCCACCAGTAGTCTGCCTCACTACGGAACATAAAGGTGGTGAATGGAACCTTCTGTTCCTCCGTGCATCCCAAGATATCGAATATCTTGGTAATTTGCTTGACCCACGTTTCCGCCTTAATCGGATCCGGCTTTCCCGCAAATTCTGGTGGTCCCAACTCCTTGAACTGCTTGGCTGTGACAAGCCGCGCATTGCTATCATTTTCACCCGTATTTTGTGCACGAGTCTCCCTCGTCTAATTTTGCATGAACTGCAAAAAGTTTCTAAACATCCCATCATTCATCATTTGTTCTGTAGTGTTGTTTACAGGAGGAATATTGCCTTCCTGTTGCACGTTCCCCTAGGTGGTGATTAAATGTGTCTCCACGGTCTCATTCACTCCATTGTTAATATTTCTAGCTGCCATTCTCAAATACTGCCACAAAACAAGGGTTAATTGACATGTCACATATTATCCCTATACTCTGACCAACCAAATAAATACCAAATAAACTTAGTCAGGTCATACTAGCGAAGAAATTCCCAGTCCCTCCCCTCCTATTTCTTGTCTCGCATCTCAGCCAGGGATCATATCCCTAAGCATTGATACCAACTGTGACGCCCCCAAAATAGGTATACATCACTCATTCTGAGTCGCCAAATACATGGTACAGAAACAAATACAACTTCAGTAATACAATTATCGTGCAAAATACGATAACACATATACTTTGAGTTTGAATACAAATATTATCTAATAGACAGTATACAAACTCAAAAGGAGTCCTCATTATAATTATTGATACACTATTTTACAAAATAGTGAGGACTATTAAAACAATTATCTTGAATCATCACTCCATACCCCGGTTAGTTCCTGCTAAATTCTCTCCTCCTGAGAAGAACAATGGAACAAAAAGGAAAAATGTGAGCTGAACAAGCCCAATAAAGAATATTATGACTAAGATAATATACAACAAATTATCATTAGTCTTCAACAGGGAAAAAAATCTGATAAAATATAATAGACAACAAGTTTTAGATCAACAACTGCAGCGGAAACAACAATCCATTAGAAGATTCAAGTAGAGAAAGAATTTTACTATCTTCTAAGATTTAAAAGTCCATCATCAATATTTTATCCCTGTAACATCAATCAATATATATCTTGAATCAAATATTCATCTTTGCACTACAGGCCAAAGATATTCATTTGTATCACCAATTGGTCATGTTCATCTCAACACCTGTTCATCTCAACACCACGGACCAAAGATTTTCATTAGGACATCATTCATCTTTGCACTACAGACCAAAGATATTCAGTAATATCATCATTTAGGACTGAGAATGATGAAAATTATCTTAAAAAAACGAATCCAATGAGATAAAAGATCAAAGATTAAGGATTCGTACATTAGTTTATCCAAGTTCAAAAATACCTTATAATAATAATCAATTGTGAAGCAGAATTCAAAAATAAAGATCAAAACATGGATACAATCAAAGATAGTAACCATAATAGACAACTTGGACAAAGAAAACAAAATTTTATTTTTCTATGAATAGTGCCGTATTCGTGAATAGTGCCGTATACGTGAATAGTGCTGTATACGTGAATAGTAACTCCGACACAAAAAGATAAAAATTCCACAATAAAATTCATACCAATATGTCGGTATAATGATATTGAAAGAATAACATCATTAAGAAGAAAATAACATCCATTACCTCAAAATATCAGTACTTCTGATCGAAATATCGGATATAAAGCCGAAGGAAGCTTGTACCGAACAGCAACTCTCAAAGTATCTAAATACTCACAAAAATACGCTCGACAATATAGAGAGAAAGAAAACTTATTTCTGGTGTGATTTTCAATTCTAACCTAAGCGCCTATTTATAAAAAAAATGCTAGAACGCCAAAGGAGACTAAAATAATAAAATATAATATTTCTTTTCTTCATCTACGCACCAACCAAGACCAATTCAAATCATGCCATCTTGGAAGAAAAAAATAATAGCCCACATGTTTTAAAAACAAAAGTGGGTCCCACTCAATTTTAATAAAAATTATTTTATTTTTCGAAACTTCAGTAATTATTAATAAATAGTCCGTTTATCAGAAAAATAAGAATTTTATGTCCATTCCACACGAAATCAAATTCTCTACAACTTTGTAGCTTTAAGTTTTTCCAAATTCCAAACAGAAAATATCCGAAATCCACAAACGGATGATTTTTAATACCTCCAATCCGACAAAATACTGATAAAATGTCTCAGCATTAATTCCTTCATTTATAACCACATATAATAAATATATCCATCAATTATACATCAAATAAATATTTCCTTATCATATAAATCAATAATTAATTATTCACAAATAATATTACAGAATCACAATAATGACAATCAGGCAGTTCCTAGGAAAGAGGGGGCTTTCCGATAAGGATTTCTTCTTACTGGCACGCAATTAGGTGACCAAACCTCTCCTTGACAGAACTTTCTAGATATTGCCAATAATGCTATCTAATAATATTATTCAAACAATATGAATTATTAATCTGATAATGGGAAATACTGTGCAGTGACAATTATTGAAACAACAATAATATAAAATATCAACGCAGTAATTATTGACTCAATAAAATAAAATATTGAACAGTAATTACTGTAATAATTATTGAGTAGTGCCTTCTTACGTAAGAATCAATAATTCAAAAATACTGTGCAAAACCGTGTGCTACTGTGTAACTATGTGTATTACTGTATTTTAACCACCGAGTATTCCAACAGTGTTAACGGTAACAACTACGTCGTTATTTATAAAAACTCAACATTGTCGTTTTCTTTATCCGACCGTTTTTCGTTATGGGGCCCACAAATGGGTACGCCATCGTACGAACATTCCCCGACAGAAAGAGTATTCCACGACCATTTCACCCATATATATATATATATATATATATATATATATATATAAATTGGATTAGGTCCGGACGCCCGGACCATACTAAAAGGCGAATTTTTTTTAAAACAACTAAAAAAATGTTTAATATTTTATGGAACTAGAATTTTTTTATATTACAATGTTTTGGGTGTGATTTGAATAAATATAACAAAACAGGTCTATACAGTCTGTATTATGGAAATCACACCCAAAACACTGTATTATGAAAAAATTCTAGTTCCATAAAATAGTAAACTTTTTTTTAGTTGTTTTAAAAAAAAAGCAAAAATAAATAAATTTTCGTCTTTTAACAAAATTCGGGAGTCCAGACCTGATCCGGACCCTATATATATATATATATATATATATATATATATATATATATATATATATATATATATATATAACTGTTTACAGCTTTTGTACATATTGCATCATCATGTGAGCCTAGGAATCATGTGATCACATATTCAGTTCATGAATCTAGATTCGGTTCCCGTGATGGACATTTTCAGCTGCATCCAACTTGTAAATTATTCACGGTGTCTGAATTTTCTTAGTGGCTCTCATGCTCATAAGGAGTTCGGCGCTGCTATGTACCTTATTTTCTCGAAGATGCCTCGCATCTCGAAAATAATAAAAATAATCAAGCCGAACACATAAAAAAATAGAAGTATCAAAGGCATCAATTATTATTGAGCACAAGTGTAACGCCCCGAAATCCAGTCTATTTTCACACCCAAATTCCGTACGTCATGATTCCATCTCCTTCCAAACATACATCATTATATAGCTAAATATAACAATATACATTCTCAAATCCTAGGTTCTAATACCTTATAACCTCGTTCATTACAAATAATGATAATTACATTATTCTTTACATCTTTCATGAGTGACTTTGATCCGCCACCAAGGATACATAACAGTTCATTAAACTAATCTATAGTTCAATTAAACTATTCTACATTACAAGTCTTTGCTTGATCTTCATACAAATTCACATATTGAATGACACGTCATCTGGATACCGAACAACTTGTTCTTTACGGGATCCTTAAGTTCTTTCTAACATCGTTCGTTGAAAATATTTTTATTTAAAGCAAGTGTGAGCATTCAATTGCTCAGCAAGTCATAGCAGTTGAATAAATAACTTCAAGAATTTAAACATTCTTTTAAGACTTCAATAACCGAACAAAGGTTATGAAACAGCTGAAATAATAGGATTAATTTCTGATTCCTATCATCTTAAAACATTAATCACATTCACTCTGAAATACTTTCATTCTTCTACCTTTTTCATACACATTCTGTCTGGCTAGAATCGTTAGTACAAAATTAACAATAACTGTTCATGTATAAACAGAACATACTCATATTGAGCAGTTCAATCATAGAACAGTTCATCTTATAGAAACACTGAAGTGTTCAAATTATGGCACAAGGCCTCATACATTCTACCACCTTTTACAAATATCGCACATTTGCACATAGACAAAACTGCTCAAGTTCAACATCTGAGAAGTTTAAGAAACTAGCATTCATTTAAAATATGAATGAAGTTAGGAAACTTGCCTTACGCACAGCTACAACTTACGCTAAACTGCTCATTCCAATCTCTACATAACAAATAAGGAAATAACATATACACCATTTAGTCATTTACTTGACTTACACATTGGTCTACTTAACTTTACTTCTTAGGGTTTGAGTTCTTGTACTTTCTTTACCGTTTTACGGCTTCATGACATACGGAGATGTCTTACTCATACGATCATCATCTTTGATGATTTACATTCTTATCTTCTTCTTATAATCTTTTTAGGACTCAGCACACATCACGTCTATGCTAGTAGTCCATATAGTACTCTGAGTGGTTTCTCACAAACAACCAACAAATAAGTTCCCATCTCATTTACACTGTCTTTCATAGTGAGTTAGATCGGTTGCCAGTTTCATATATACCTCCGCTCTCTGAAGGAATTGTTTAGCCCAGCTCCCATATGTTAACCATCAAAGATTATAATTGTATCACAACCTAACTTTATCTTAACCTATCTGAACCATTAAATTATAATGTTCGTTAAGTTGCTTCCTCATCCTTATAGCTTTCTGGCAAATAAATGTCATACCTCAGGATTCATTCTTTATCGTCAAAGGGATACAGTCTTTTGTATACCTAGATCGATCATTCAATGTCAATACTATGCGTTCATAGCGTTAAACATTTTTTATTAACTTATTCGTATCTTATAACGTCCGGTTCATTCAACTCAGAACGTTATCCAAGTTATAATCATTAACTCGGCTTCTTTACGTTAAGCGTCATTGTCTTTAATTCAGTTTCTTCACCGTTCACCGGTTTACTCATTCTTCTTCATTACTTTACGGTCTAACCATACATGGAGTATAGGTTCTGTCCGTTTAATATTGCGTACACTCAACCTTACTTTGGCTAAAGTGTTTAACACTTACTTCATTCTAACATTCTCTATCCGACTCACATTCGGACTTTCATTATCCTTATTAACGTTCTTTATGACTTTCTTGATAATTCATATCTAACTTACTAAATTCATCAACGTCTAAGTCATACAACCAATGTATACTTATAACATTCATCCGACGCGAATACGATTCACAAGAATCGTTTACGTATTCTGCGTTCACATTGCTCGTCCCTTAATCTCTCGTTCAACCTTTACCCAAGGTTTTAATTACTTCCATTCATTATCCATTACATGAACCTCATGTTTATTATTTTTTCTTAATGTTGAAGCCATACAGTTCGTTGTATGCTAAGACTATTCATTCATCGCAACTGCGTTACGTTCTTTGTCTTTTAATCTCGTTCAATCAGTTAAACCTTTACTAAAGGTTTAAATCACTTGTTTAAATCACTTGTTCTCGCGCTATAGCGCCACTAAGCAGTACCTGATTGCCTACGCTAGTGTTGTGGCACCGCCTCCCAAGGCTTATCTGGCGCTGCGGCGCCAAGCATGAAACCTTGAAATTTTTCTAAGTCTTTGAACTGATTTTTGAGACACTTACTTTACAATCTCATATCTTTTTCGTTATAACTCGGAACGAGGTCGTTCTAAAGCCATTCTCTTCCTTATCATACGTACTTCAACTTCCATCGAATAGAAATTCATTCTAAATCCGTTAACATGTCATTCAATTGGCTTAATCTTCATCATTCGTTCATTTTACGTTATTAACGTTCTTCGTCCGTTCATCCGTAATTTGGTCATCCGTACTCGGAACTCATTCATTCTTGAGTCCACGACTCATATTTTCTATGTTTTCTTACTTTATTATGAAACCCTACTCCTTCGGGTTCATTTACACACTTTCTATTTCTCACTCGTCTTTTACAAATTTTTTGCCATAACTTCGTTATAGCTAAGTTTAATCCGTTCTTCATGAACATTTCTACCGTTCTTCATGAACGTTTCTACTGTTCTTAACCAAGCAATAAGCAACTAACTTATACGCGAAGGTTTTAAACTTGTCCATCAACAACAAGTTACATCTACAATGGTTTTAAATTTGTCCATCAACAACGTTATTCGTTCCTTCTTCATTTTTAATCGATATTTTGATTACGATTTCACTTTTTCTTAGAATTTGATTTTATAAGACACCATTCCTTACTAATATCACCGAATCATTCAAATTCATTACGAAACTCATACATCCTTAAGAAATTTATGAACTAAATTTCTAATTCTTATTTCTTCGTTTTCTCATGATTTCAACCATATGAAAATCATTCTTAACATCTTTTATTTTTATTCTCATTAAGCTATATTTTTAGCATAGAAAGCTTGAAGAAAATTACTTAGAAGTTAGGTTTTGAATTACCTTTATTCTTTTTTCTTCTTTCATTGGACAAAGTTTGCACTCGGGTTAGCTTTTCCTCTTCCTTTCTCATCTCATCTGAACTCTCTCTCTCTCTCTCTCTCTCAAGTGTTGGAAGAAATTTTCATTAACCAACAAATGAGTTTAAGCTTCTCTTATATAGAAAATCAAGGCTAGGGGCATTTTGGTCAATTGGCAAACCACCTTACTATCCCACCTCCTTACTATTCACACTTCCTTACTATTCACGAAGCTTCCCTTGGAAGATTCGTTCTTCCGTCTTGCGAAATTCGTCCGACAGTTTTAAAAACTACGATCCTCAGAATTCAAATATTTTTGGATATTTCATGTTTCCTTTACAGATTAACTTTTAAGCATTCTTCGGAACTCCGAAAAACTGAAAAACACTTTTTGATGTTAAGTGTAAGACCCCAACTTTTTATAAATAAAGATTTAATTTTCTCTAATTATTATTTTGAAATAGTAAGGGGTTGATTTGATTAATGTGGTTAGTTATGGGTAAAATGCGCAAATATCTTAAATAAGCAAGTGGTTATAAAATATTCATTATTGTCGGGAAATATTCGTTTGGTCGTGGAATATTCTTGCTATCGGGGAATATTCGTACGACGACACAGTCTTTTGTGGATCCCATAATGGAAAGCGATTGGATGAAAAAAATGACAATTATGAGTTTTTATAAATAATGGCGTAATTGTTACCATTAACAATATTGGAATACCCGGTGGTTAAAACACAGTAATACGTGGTGTTGCACAGCAGCAAACGGTATTGCACCAATTATTGATTCTTACGTAACAAGACACTACTCAATAATTGTTACAGTAATTTGTAAGACCCCGAATTTTATGAAATAAAAGTATTCAATTTTTCTTATAATTACTATTCAGTAAATGGTTAAATTGATAAAAGTTTAAAGTTATGGGTGAAATATGAATTTTTTTTTTCAAAATAAGCAAGTGGTTATAAAATAATCATTGTTGTCGGGGAATATTCGTTTGGTCGTGGAATATTCTTTCTGTCGGGGAATATTCGTACGACGGCGCAGCTATTTGTGGGCCCCATAACGAATAACTGTCGGGTGAAGAAAACGACAAATTTGAGTTTTTACAAATAACGGCGTAGTTGTTACCGTTAACACTGTTGTAATACACGGTGGTTAAAATACAGTAATACGCGTTATTGCACAGTAGCACACGGTATTGCATAGTATTTTTGAAATTATTGATTCTTACGTAAGAAGCCACTACTCAATAATTGTTAAAGTAATTACTGTTCAATATTTTATTTTATTGATTCAATAATTGCTACGTTGAAATTTTATATTATTGTTGTTCAATAATTGTCACTGAACAGTATTTCCCATTATCAGATCAATAATTCATATTATTTGAATAATATTATTGGATAACATTATTGGGAATGTCTAGAAAGTTCTGTCTAAGGAGAGGTTTGGTCACCTAATTGCGCGCCAGTAAGGAGAAATTCTTATTGGAAAGCCCCCTCTTTCCTGAGAACGGCCTGGTTGTCATAAATGTGATTCTGTAATATTATTTGTGAATAATTAATTATTGATTCATATGATAAGGAAATATTTATTTTATGTGGATATAAATGAGGGATATATTTTTGTGGTTAAAAATGAAGGAGTTAATGTTGAGGTTTTTATCAGTATTTTTGTCGGAATTGAGGTATTAAAAATTAAGATTTTTGAGATATTTTGCGGGGGCTATAATTTTTAATCCGACCGTTGGATCGTGGTAATTTTTAGATATGTTATACATATATAAGTTGAGTATATGTCCACAAATTTTGAACCGTTAAAAATGAATGTATGATTTATTATGAATTTTACGAGATGACTGGTTCAGAAATTATTGAATTTTCGGAGTTAATCATTTTGGTGAAAAATTCTAGAATTGGTGGGCTCCACTCTTGGTTGGTGAAGAAATGTACTGAGATTTTTATTCAAATGTGGTGGGTGGGAATAGTAGCAGGTAAAGCCATCAGGTTGTAGGTTAAGTATGCTTCGGCGTGCTAACATTTTCCTATAAATAGAGGGCTAAGTTAGAATTGAAAATCACACCAGAAACATAAGCTTTCTCTCTTTCTCTCTCTATATTATGAAGCATATTTTGTGAGTATTTAGATACTTTGAGAGTTACTATTCAGTGCAAGTTTCCTTCGACTTTGCATTCCAGTCAGAAATACTGCACTTTTGAGGTAAGGGATTGTAAGGGATAGTAAGGGATTTTAAGGGTTGTTATGTTTTTCAGTTTCGTAATTTTTCTGACCTTCAAAAATTCTGGAAAAAATTAAAATGATATTTTGATGAGTTTTCTTGATTGTGTCCAAAAATGATGATTTTTGGATGTATAGATTAAGAGTTATGAATTTTATGAGAAAAGACTATTTTAAAAGTAACCGCTTATAATTCCTTGTGGTTAACTCCAAAATTGATGAAATTTTTATTGGGAGTACATGTATATGATAGGAGTATACTCTGTGAATTTCAGAATTTTTAGATAAAAGTACAATTTTTGATAAATGTCTAAATATTCAGCTATTTTGGCCATATAAAAAATAGTAAATGACTTTTAAAAATTCTGAGAAAAATATATGTTCACTATGGGACTATATTATGTTAAATCCCAGAAAAGAAATGTTTTTGGAACTGATTTGGTATTTTTCATGAAAATGGTCTAGTTATGAGTAAATGAATTAAATATGTTTTGTGAAGTAAGAAAATTAGAAAATAGGATTTTATGACTTGAGAATCCTATATGAGGTATATGCAGATTTTTGATGAGGGTTTTGATTATTGGTGATAAAATCTTATGAGTTTGGTATTTTAGAATGATTAAATGCATTATTTAGTAAAGTGTAAACAATTTAAATAAATTGTTTATAAGCTTAAGAAATATTATTCTTTCAATATCATTATACCGAAATACTGGTATGGATTTTATTATGGAATTTCTACCTTTTTGTGTCGGGTTTACTATTTATGAGTTACTATTCACGAGTTATTCACGAGTTACTATTCACGATAAAATTTGGTTTCTTTTTCTGACCAAATTATAGTTGGTTTATGAATATTACTCTTGAGATTGAATCTATATATTGATTATATTGATTTTATTATCATATATAATATTTTTATAACCCTAATGATGATATTCTCTTTCACTTGAGTGTAAAGATGGGTAAATTATTGGTATGATCATGACTAGGATTCTCTTTGGCTAGTTGTGCAAAGTTGAATTGGTGACTGGTATGGTCATGACCATTGAATTTATAAGTGAATATCTTTAGCTTAAGTGCAAAGGTGAAATGATCAACATGGTTATAATTATTGTTTATATAAATTCTGAAATGATTATATATTTCTTTGAGATATGAATATATTTGGTCTGTAGTGCAAATATGAACTGTTGATGAATATCTTTGGCCTGTAGTGCAAAGATGAATTGTTAATGAATATCTTTGGCCTGTAGTGCAAAGATGACATGTTGTTGAATATCTTTGGCCAGTAGTACAAAGATGAACATGTGTTGAGATGAACATGACCAACTGGTACAAATGAATATCTTTGGCCATAGTGCAAAGATGAAGTTATTTGTATGATTATGAACAGGAACTGTGAGTTGGTATAACCATGATCTTTGATGTTTCAGGTAAAGACATGTGATGAAAATATCCTTTGTCCTGGGTGCGAAGAAAAATTTAGAGTCACAATTATGATTATGAGTTATTCATATGATTGTGGAAAGGAACTGTTGAGTGATGTTACAGGGATAAAACATTGTTGGTGGATTTTTAACATGGAAAAGATAATAGACTTTATAGTCTATTTGACTCTTCTAATGGATTGCTCGTTCCGCTGCAACTATGGTTGAAATTTTTATCATCTACCATATGTTCTAAATCTCTGATTTATTACTGATGAAGACTATTGATAATTTATTTATCTTTAGTCATGATATTCTTTACTGAGCTAGTTGTGCTCACCCTGCTTCACAATTCCTTTCAGGTAATAAGAGTGTAGCTGGGTCGAGCGGGGGTAACAGGGGAATAGAACGGTGGTCATCATTTAGTAGTTATATTTGGTGAATCATCTAGGGTGAAGCGAACCCAACGTTGGAAGGGTGTTTTGCCACTGTCATACAAGATGTCTAATGACATACAACCTCGTGTCATCATAAGACAGGATTGTGCTCATCCACTTGTTGAGTATATTTACGAGCACTACCTATATAATCTTGGTGTTTATTTGAAGTATAATTCTCAATTAGAGATAGTGGAGATAATGATAAGTCAAGAGAAGACTCACCATTGGGAAGAATATGATATTAAACTTCTCGTTTTTCTTTGGGGTCTATTGGGTCAACCAAGGATAATTCTGTGGCCATATGATATCTATCATAACCTAGACGCATGGCCTCCCATGTACGAAGGTTTCCTTGAGCACTTCCAAAAGATGCTAATTTCTAAAACAGTTTTTGACTATACCTTTATGTAAGGTGTCATTGTGAGGTGTTGTCCACGGTTGGGACATGTGTCACATTTGGTATATATTTGTATCCAAACTCACAGCATTTGTGTTGTTGTATTTTGCACGACAATTATTGTAATAAAGTTGTAGTTATTTTCTGTACCGTGTATTTGGCGACTCAGAATAGGTTGGATGGAATGGACCTATTTTGGGGACGTCACAGGTGGTATCAGAGCTTAGGGATATGATCTCTGGCGGAGATTGGGGAATACAACTAGGAGGTGAGAGACGAATAAATCTTTCGCTAGTGTGTCCTACCTAAGCTTATTTGTTGGTCAGTCATACTATCGGGATATGATGTGATATGTTAATTTGTTAAATTAACATTTATTTTTGAAGCTGTATTCTAGAATGATATCTGAAATACAGGAGATGAGCAATGGAGAAATCATGATGACATGAAAGATAGAATCTGAAATGAAAGCAAGGTATTCTCAACTCTTCGAAATACCAGGTACGCAAATTTCGAAGACGAAATTTCATAAGGAGGGGAGATTGTAAGACCCCGAATTTTATGAAATAAAAGTATTCAATTTTTCTTATAATTACTATTCAGTAAATGGTTAAATTGATAAAAGTTTAAAGTTATGGGTGAAATATGATTTTTTTTTCAAAATAATCAAGTGGTTATAAAATAATCATTGTTGTCGGGGAATATTCGTTTGGTCGTGGAATATTCTTTCTGTCGGGAAATATTCGTACGACGGCGCAGCTATTTGTGGGCCCCATAACGAATAACTGTCGGGTGAAAAAAACGACAAATTTGAGTTTTTACAAATAACGGCGTAGTTGTTACCGTTAACACTGTTGTAATACCCGGTGGTTAAAATACTGTAATACGCGTTATTGCACAGTAGCACACGGTATTGCATAGTATTTTTGAAATTATTGATTCTTACGTAAGAAGCCACTACTCAATAATTGTTACAGTAATTACTGTTCAATATTTTATTTTATTGATTCAATAATTGCTACGTTGAAATTTTATATTATTGTTGTTCAATAATTATCACTGCACAGTATTTCCCATTATCAGATCAATAATTCATATTATTTGAATAATATTATTAGATAACATTATTGGCAATGTCTAGAAAGTTCTGTCTAAGGAGAGGTTTGGTCACCTAATTGCGCGCTAGTAAGGAGAAATTCTTATTGGAAAGCCTCCTCTTTCCTGGGAACGGCCTGGTTGTCATAAATGTGATTCTGTAATATTATTTGTGAATAATTAATTATTGATTCATATGATAAGGAAATATTTATTTTATGTGGATATAAATGAGGGATATATTTTTGTGGTTAAAAATGAAGGAGTTAATGTTGAGGTTTTTATCAGTATTTTTGTCGAAATTGAGGTATTAAAAATCAGGATTTTTGAGATATTTTACGGGGGCTATAATTCTTAATCCGACCGTTGGATCGTGGTAATTTTTGGATATGTTATACATATATAAGTTGAGTATATGTCCATAAATTTTAAACCGTTAAAAATGAACGTATGATTTATTATGAATTTTACGAGATGACTGGTTCAGAAATTGTTGAATTTTCGGAGTTAATCATTTTGCTGAAAAATTCTAGAATTGGTGGGCTCCACTCTTGGTTGGTGAAGAAATGTGCTGAGATTTTTATTCAAATGTGGTGGGTGGGAATAGTAACAGGTAAAGCCATCAGGTTGCAGGTTAAGTCTGCTTCGGCGTGCTAACATTTTCCTATAAATAGAGGGCTAAGTTAGAATTGAAAATCACACCAGAAACATAAGCTTTCTCTCTTTCTCTCTCTATATTATGAAGCATATTTTGTGAGTATTAGATACTTTGAGAGTTACTATTCAGTGCAAGTTTCCTTCAGCTTTGCATTCCAGTCAGAAATACTGCACTTTTGAGGTAAGAGATTATAAGGGATAGTAATGGATTTTAAGGGTTGTTATGTTTTTTAGTTTCGTAATTTTTCTGACCTTCAAAAATTCTAGAAAAATTTAAAATGATATTTTGATGAGTTTTCTTGATTGTGTCCAAAAATTGTGATTTTTGGATGTATAGATTAAGAGTTATGAATTTTATGAGAAAAGACTATTTTAAAAGTAACCGCTTATAATTCCTTGTGGTTAACTCCAAAATTGATGAAATTTTTATTGGGAGTACATGTATATGATAGGAGTATACTCTGTGAATTTCAGAATTTTTAGATAAAAGTACAATTTTTGATAAATGTCTAAATATTCAGCTATTTTGGCCATATGAAAAATAGTAAATGACTTTTAAAAATTCTGAGAAAAATATATGTTCACTATGGGACTATATTATGCTAAATTCCAGAAAAGAAATATTTTTGGAACTGATTTTGTATTTTTCATGAAAATAGTCTAGTTATGAGTAAATGAATTAAATATTTTTTGTGAAGTAAGAAAATTGGAAAATAGGATTTTATGACTTGAGAATCCTATATGAGGTATATGCAGATTTTTGATGAGGGTTTTGATTATTGGTGATAAAATCTTATGAGTTTGGTATTTTAGAATGATTAAATACATTATTTAGTAAAGTGTAAACAATTTAAATAAATTGTTTATAAGCTTAAGAAATATTATTCTTTCAATATCATTATACCGAAATACTGGTATGAATTTTATTGTAGAATTTCTACTTTTTTGTGTCGGGTTTACTATTTTTGAATTACTATTCACGAGTTACTAGTCATGAGTTACTATTCACGAGTTACTATTCACGATAAAATTTGGTTTCTTTTTCTGACCAAATTATAGTTGGTTTATGAATATTACTCTTGAGATTAAATCTATATGTTGATTTTATTGATTTTATTATCATATATAACATTTTTATAACACTAATGATGATATTCTCTTTCACTTGAGTGTAAAGATGGGTAAATTATTGGTATGATCATGACTAGGATTCTCTTTGGCTAGTTGTGCAAAGTTGAATTGGTGACTGGTATGGTCATGACCATTGAATTTATAAGTGAATATCTTTAGCTTAAGTGCAAAGGTGAAATGATCAACATGATTATAATTATTGTTTATATAAATTCTGAAATGATTATATATTTCTTTGAGATATGAATATATTTGGCCTGTAGTGCAAATATGAACTGTTGATGAATATCTTTGGCCTGTAGTGCAAAGATGAATTGTTGATGAATATCTTTGGCCTGTAGTGCAAAGATGACATGTTGTTGAATATCTTTGGCCAGTAGTGCAAAGATGAACAGGTGTTGAGATGAACATGACAAACTGGTACAAATGAATATCTTTGGCCGTAGTGCAAAGATGAAGTTATTAGTATGATTATGAACAGGAACTGTGAGTTGGTATAACCATGATCTTTGATGTTTCAGGTAAAGACATGTGATGAAAATATCCTTTGTCCTGGGTGCGAAGAAAAATTTAGAGTCACAATTATGATTATGAGTTATTCATATGATTGTGGAAAGGAACTGTTGAGTGATGTTACAGGGATAAAACATTGTTGGTGGATTTTTAACATGGAAAAGATAATAGACTTTATAGTCTATTTGACTCTTCTAATGGATTGCTCGTTCCGCTGCAACTATGGTTGAAATTTTTATCATCTACCATATGTTCTAAATCTCTGATTTATTACTGATGAAGACTATTGATAATTTATTTATCTTTAGTCATGATATTCTTTACTGAGCTAGTTGTGCTCACCCTGCTTCACAATTCCTTTCAGGTAATAAGAGTGTAGCTGGGTCGAGCGGGGGTAACAGGGGAATAGAACGGTGGTCATCATTTAGTAGTTATATTTGGTGAATCATCTAGGGTGAAGCGAACCCAACGTTGGAAGGGTGTTTTGCCACTGTCATACAAGATGTCTAATGACATACAACCTCGTGTCATCATAAGACAGGATTGTGCTCATCCACTTGTTGAGTATATTTACGAGCACTACCTATATAATCTTGGTGTTTATTTGAAGTATAATTCTCAATTAGAGATAGTGGAGATAATGATAAGTCAAGAGAAGACTCACCATTGGGAAGAATATGATATTAAACTTCTCGTTTTTCTTTGGGGTCTATTGGGTCAACCAAGGATAATTCTGTGGCCATATGATATCTATCATAACCTAGACGCATGGCCTCCCATGTACGAAGGTTTCCTTGAGCACTTCCAAAAGATGCTAATTTCTAAAACAGTTTTTGACTATACCTTTATGTAAGGTGTCATTGTGAGGTGTTGTCCACGGTTGGGACATGTGTCACATTTGGTATATATTTGTATCCAAACTCACAGCATTTGTATTGTTGTATTTTGCACGACAATTATTGTAATAAAGTTGTAGTTATTTTCTGTACCATGTATTTGGCGACTCAGAATAGGTTGGATGGAATGGACCTATTTTGGGGTCGTTACATAATTACTGTTCAATATTTTATTGATTCAATAATTGCTACGTTGATATTTTATATTATTGTTGTTTCAATAATTGTCACTACTGTGACACCCCCAAATCCCGATACTTCATTACCTCAAGATTTGATGTTCACGTAATCAAAACATTCATATATAACTTGTAAGACCCCAACTTTTATAAATAAAGATGAATTTTCTATAAATATTATTTTTGAATATTATAGAATTAATTTGATATAATGTTATAGTTGTGGGTAATATTTATAAATTTTATAAAGTACGCAAGTTGTTATATAATATTCGATTGGTCAGGGAATATTCGTTTTAACAGGGAATATTCGTACAACGACACAATCATTGGTGGACCCCACAACAGAATTATTGTCAGATTGAGAAAACTACAAAAATATTTTATTAAAAATAACGGCAGAAGTTTTACCATTGATACTGTTGAACTACTTGGTAGTAAAAGTACAGTAATACGTGTGGTGGCATAGTAGCACACGGTATTGATTATTAATGCTTATGTGAGAAGTCACTCAGTTTGATTCAATTATTGTCAGTTAATAATATGAATTATTTAGCGATAATGAAGTTTTGTTTTATTCGTATTATTAACGTAATAAAATAGAAACATCTTTTTATATAAACATAATACTTTATTAAAGTTATTCTATAAATATAATATATTATATTTTATTTAAAAGATTTTTCTTTAAATATGGACCGTCAGATTAAAGTAATGAATCTGAACCGTTCATGGATTAGTTACTATGCATTCCATTTTTCTATAAATAGCAGCTCATTCCTTCATTATTTCTTACGAATTCACTGAACTCTAGGGAGAGAAACTATAGAGAGAGAGAAGAAAAGTATTATGCTACTTAACTACTTCCTTATTTCAGTTCTTCTTTAAAACGGTAAGGGGTGTTATTCTTTCTTATTCATGAAGAGAACTGTTGTTATTCCATTTCTTATTATTCTGTTGGAATAACCTGTATACGCGGTCTACCCTATACTTGGTGACATTCTTCTATTATTTTGTTGGAACATCCTGTCTGTGTGTTTTACACCGAACCTGGTTCCGTCTTTATTATTATTCTGTTGGAACATCTTGTCTCTGTGTTTTACACCAGACCTGGTTCCGTCTTTATTATTATTCTGTTGGAACATTCTGTCTGTGTGTTTTACACCGGACCTGGTTCCGTCTTTATTATTATTCTGTTGGAATATCCTGTCTGTGCGTTTTACGCCGCACCTGGTTCCATTATTTATTATTCTGTTGGAATAACCTGTCTGTGCGGTCTATCGCATGCATGGTGATTTCTTTTGTTATTCCATTCTTTATTATACTCAGTTGGTTAAGTTTTGACTTCTATACTCCATGAAATTTGTGGAATATCCTTGATAATTGCGTTTCATCCAGTATCTTTTCATGAAAATATTCTTCTAAGCATTCTTGAATTTTACTCCACAAAGCAGTATCATGTTGACTATTTGGACGTTGTTAATTCTTGGATAAATTAATTCTTGAACTTGTTTTATTGAATTCTTATATCATTGTCATCATCCTCATGTTTATAAAATGTTGAAAGTCATCTGTGGCCTGTAGTGCATAGATGAACTTGGTATGATTATGACCAGGGATTATTCGGTATAATCATGACCGTAATGTTACAAATGATGTGGTAAAAGTCCTCATTGGCCCGTAGTGCATTGATGGACAGTTGTTGGCATGATCATGACCATTAATGAATACACGAATATCCTTAGCTGTAGTGCAGGGGTGATTCGATGATGTGGATTATTTTATTAATCTGAGTCCCAGTGATAACAGTGTTGAAAAACCTTTTAAATCATAGAAGATAGTAGATTTTATTTTCTACTTGACTCTTTTAATGGATTGATTGTCCTGGTGCAGTTAAACTTGATGTTTGTTATATTTTATCAGTTTAACCTTGTTGAAGGCTAATGATAATTTATTCTGCATTATCTTAGTCATAATATTTCTTACTGGGCTAGTTGAGCTCACCCTTTCTTTCACTGTTCTCTTCAGGAAATGAGAACGTAGCTGGGGCAAGTCGGGGAACGGAGTGATGGTTCGAATGATAGTATTAGTTAGTAGTCCTCACTATTCTATGTAATAGTGTGTTAATAAATGTAATGAGGACTCCTTTTGAGTATGAATACTCTCTAGAAGATAATATTTGTATTCAAACTCGCAGTTTATGTTTTGTCGTATTGTACACGACAGTTGTATTAGTAAGTTGTATTTGTATTCTGTACCATATATCTGATAACCCAAGATGGGTGATGTATACCTAATTTTGGGGGCGTCACAGTTGGTATCAGAGCTTAGGGATATGATCCCTGGCTAAGATGTGAGAATAGAACTAGGAGGGGAGAGACGGGGAATTCCTTCGCTAGTATGACCTATCTAAGTTTATTTGCATGGTATTTAATTGGTCGGTCAGAATATAAGGATAATATATGACATATCAATTAACTTTTATTTTGTGGCAGTATTTGAAAATGGCATCCGAGAATGTTGAGAATAGCAATGGAGCACAGGCAACTATTGATTCACCACATATCAATAATCGGGATAATGTGCATCAGGAAGGCGACAATCCTCATGCAAACAACAATACTGACCAAATGATGAATGATGGAATGTTCAGAAGCTTTATGCAGTTCATGCAACAGCAGGCGAGAGCGACTCCTGTTCAAAATGTAGGTGGAAACACTGAAAACTCTCGGACGGTCACCACTAAACAGTTCAAGGAGCTGGGACCACCAGAGTTTAAGGGAGAGCCAAAACCACTTATAGCGGAAACATGGATAAAGCAGATCACCAAGATATTTGATGTCTTGGGATGCTCCGAGGAGAAAAAGGTTCCATTTGTCGCCTTTATGTTGTGAGGAGAGGCAGATTACTAGTGGGAATCGATTAAGCGTACTCAACCTGCCGCACTGAAGATGTCTTGGGAGAAGTTCCAAGAGCTGTTCAATGACAAATACTTTCCCGAAAGTGTTCGACACATGAAGGAGGTAGAGTTCATCAAATTGGAGGAGAATAATATGACAGTGTCGCAGTATGATGCTAAATTTGCTGAGTTGTCCCGGTTTGCGTCCCACTTGGTGGATAATGAAGAGCGAATGACGCGAATGTTTTTGCGAGGTTTGAAACCTGAGATACGTCAACATCTTATTTCTCATAAACTGTGTTTGTATTCAGATGTTGTGAATATGGCTCAGTTAGTGGAGCGCGATAACGAGTCAACGCAACCAAAAGAGAGCAGTCGGCAAAATGATAATATCAGTGAGAGCAGTCATCGAAGCGGTGACAACAAGTGTGGTGGGAATCAACATGCCAGAAATGGTAACCACTTCGGTGGTAATCAGGGCCAAAACAATAAGAATGGTCATTTCAAGAAGAGGAGATTCAATAATGATGGAAAGACGTCAGCACCAGCACCCGTTGTTAAGGAAGGAGAACGACCACCTATCATATGTTTCAAATTCGGAGGGGAGGGACACATCAGTCCAAACTGCGTGATGTCGTCTAAAGCATGTTATAATTGTGGAAGAGAAGGTCATTTAGCTTGATTTTGTCGTTTACCAAAAACAAATTCAGCCAGGATGGAGGCACCAAAGGCCGTCCCAGAAAAGTCAAAACCGGTAGTGCAAGGGAGAGCGTTTGTTGTGACCTCCTAGAAAGCAAGGAACCCGAATGAGGTCATCACGGGTAAGCTTATCATAAACTCTCATGAAGTCTATACTTTATCTGATACCGGTTCTACCCATTCTTTTATTTCTCCTACTTGCGCTCATCGATTAAATTTGACTCCGGAGAAATTAGACTTTGACACTGTTGAAACTCCATTGAGAGAAACCTTCATTACATCCACGGTTTATAAGTCTTGTTTGGTTCAAGTTGGTACCCACACATTACTTGTCGATCTGATTTCATTAAAAATACTTGCATTTGACGTGATTCTAGGGATTGATTGGTTAACTACTCATCATGCAAAAATTAATTGTTTTCGTAAGGTTGTTAGCTTTCATATTCCTAATCGACCTATTATGCAAATTCAAACAACCAAACCATTAAAATCAATCGATGTCATCTCAAGCCATAAAGCTATTCGTTTATTGAAAAACGGATGTCAAGTTTTCTTTAGCTCATGTCACGGATCTAAACAAAAATACGTCAGTTTTGAATGATATTTTTATTGTTAATAAATTCCCTGATGTATTCCCTGAAGAACTTCCTGGCCTACCCCCAGAGCGTGAAATTAAATTTTGTATCGACCTTGAATCCGGTACAAAACCCATTTCCAAAGCCCCATATCGAATGGCTCCTATTGAACTTCAGGAGTTAAAGATCCAACTGCAGGAATTGTTAGACATTGGCTTTATTCGTCCTAGTACTTCTCCTTGGGGTGCTCCTGTTCTATTCGTGAAGAAGAAAGATGGAAGTATGCGACTTTGAATTGATTATCGGGAGTTGAATCATGTCACCATCAAAAATAGGTACCCATTGCCACGTATTGATGACCTATTTGACCAGTTGCAAGGAGCACAATTCTTTTCAAAAATTGATCTTCATTCTGGATATCATCAGCTGAAGGTTAGAACTGAGGATATTCCAATGACGGCTTTCAGAACTCGGTACGGGCATTATGAATTCCTAGTCATGTCCTTTGGATTAACTAATGCTCCTGCTGCCTTCATGGATATGATGAACCGGGTATTCAAGGAATATTTGGATCACTTTGTGGTCGTCTTTATTGATGACATCCTTATTTATTCCAAAAGTCGTGAAGATCATGAGCAACACTTGAGGCTGGTACTCCAAAAGCTTCGTGAATACAAGCTTTATGCCAAGTTGAAGAAATACGAGTTCTGGCTGGAGGAGGTAGCATTCCTTGGGCACGTAGTATCAAGTCGTGGAATATCTGTTGACCCGACAAAGATTGAAGCTATTCAAAGCTGAGAGCAACCTAAATCAATAACCAAAGTACGTAGCTTTCTCGGTTTAGCTGGTTATTATCGGAGATTCGTGGAAGAATTTTCTCAAATCGCTACTCCACTAACTCAGCTGACTCGGAAAGATACAAAGTTCGTTTGGAGCGAAGAATGTGATAAGAGTTTTTAAGAACTCAAGAGGAGACTCATTTCAGCACCTATTCTAACAATACCATCTGGCTCGGACGGATTTGTCATCTACAGTGATGCTTCGAGCAAAGGGTTGGGATGCGTTCTCATGCAACATGGAAAAGTCATAGCCTATGCATCAAGACAACTCAAGGAATATGAGAGGAATTATCCTACTCATGATCTAGAGTTAGCAGCTGTTGTCTTTGCACTTAAAATTTGGAGGCATTACTTGTATGGGGAGAAGGTGGAGATCTTTACGGATCATAAAAGCCTCAAATATTTTTTCACTCAAAAGGAACTCAACATGCGACAACGACGTTGGCTTGAACTGTTGAAAGATTATAATCATACCATTCAATACCATCCTGAAAAAGCGAACGTGGTAGCTGACGCATTGAGTAGAAGATCATATGCAAGTACGAGTGCGATATTGTCAACACAAAGGCCCATTTTGTGTGACTTGCAAAGGATGGAGATAGAGTTAAAGACTTCAGGGACCCATGTGATGATGGCGAATATATGAGTAGAACCGACTTTAATTGATAAAGTTAAAGCTGCTCAAGCTACAGACCTGGAGCTGATGCGTATGAGGAAGAAAGTGCAAGAAGGTGCTATGCCGGAAGCAAGAATCGATAAAGAAGGAATACTTCGAGTCAACTCCAGACTTTGTGTTCCTAACGACCCTAATTTAAAGTATGAAATCATGATGGAGGCGCACAACACACCGTTTGCAATCCATCCTAGGAGTACCAAAATGTATCATGATCTTCGTCATACATTTTGGTGGAGCAATATGAAGCCAGAGATAGCGCTGTTTATCTCAAGGTGTCTAACTTGTCAACAAGTCAAGGCGGAGCATCAAGTACCAAAAGGTCCATTGCAACCACTTGAAATTCCAAAATGGAAGTGGGAGCACATTACCATGGATTTCGTTACCGGTCTTCCTAAGGTTTCTCAAGGTATTGATGCGATTTGGGTCATTGTTGATAGATTGACCAAGTCTGCTCATTTTTTACCGATACGAGAAATTTATACACTTGAACGTCTTGCTCGTATGTACATAAACGAGATTGTAAGACTGCATGGTATGCCAGTATCCATAGTTTC
The DNA here is from genome assembly GCA_016801055.1 of Panax notoginseng. Classification (NCBI taxonomy): domain Eukaryota; kingdom Viridiplantae; phylum Streptophyta; class Magnoliopsida; order Apiales; family Araliaceae; genus Panax; species Panax notoginseng. Next base: position 106,072,351 of record CM029023.1, on the reverse strand, counting down.
TGACCGAGACCCAAGATTCACTTCACGATTTTGGGTTAGCTTACAAGAAGCTATGGGCACGGAATTACGATTTAGTTCGGCATATCATCCTCAGACGGACGGACAATCAGAGAGGACTATTCAAACTGTGGAAGATTTATTAAGACTCTGTATCCTTGACTTCAAGGGAAGTTGGGACAAGTTCTTACCATTGGTGGAGTTTTTCTACAACAACAGTTATCAAGCAAGTATTCGCATGGCTCCATTCGAAGCGTTGTATGGAAGAAAGTGTCGTTCTCCAGTATGCTGGGATGAGATGGGTGAAGCAACGTTGTTGGGACCGGAGTATGACTATAGAAAAGATTCAAACGATCCGACAACGTATAAAAACCTCACAAGATCGACAAAAAAGTTATGCTGATCTTCATCGAAAGGACGTGGAATTTTATATAGGAGATCATGTGTTCTTACGTGTTGCTCCATGGAAAGGAGTTACGAGATTTGGAAAGAGAGGAAAGCTCAATCCTCGATTCATCGGTCCATTTTTAATCCTCAATCGAGTAGAAACTGTGGCTTATAGACTCGCTTTACCGCCAAGTATGTCTCGTGTTCATAACGTTTTTCATATATCCATGTTACGTAAATATGTGGAAGACCCGAACCACATTATTGAGTTAGAACCGGACGAAATAGCGGAGGATTTGACGTATGAAGAAGTTCCTGTTCAAATCTTGGATAAGAAGGAACATATTCTACGCTCCAAGGTTATACCTCAAGTCAAAGTTTTGTGGAGAAATCACGATGTTGAGGAAAATAACTTGGGAGTTAGAATCTAAAATGAAGTCAAGGTATCCTTACCTCTTCGACATACCAGGTACGTACCCTAATTTCGAGGGCGAAATTTCATAAGAAGGGGAGGCTGTAAGACCCCAACTTTTATAAATAAAGATGAATTTTCTGTAAATATCATTTTTGAATATTATGAAGTTAATTTGATATAATGTTATAGTTGTGGGTAATAATAAATTTTGTAAAGTACGCAAGTTGTTATATAATATTCGATTGGTCGGGGAATATTCGTTTTAACAGGGAATATTCGTATAACGGCACAATCATTGGTGGACCCCACAACAGAATTATTGTCAGATTGAGAAAACGACAAAAATATTTTATTAAAAATAACGGCGGAAGTTTTACCATTGATATTGTTGAACTACTCGGTAGTAAAAGTACAATAATACGTGTGGTTGCATAGTAGCACACGGTATTGATTATTAATGCTTATGTGAGAAGTCACTCAGTTTGATTCAATTATTGTCAGTTAATAATATGAATTATTTAGCGATAATGAAGTTTTATTTTATTCGTATTATTAACGTAATAAAACAGAAATATCTTTTTATATAAAACAGAATACTTTATTAAAGTTATTCTATAAATAAAATATATTTTATTTTACTTAAAAGATTTTTCTTTAAATATGGACCGTCAGATTAAAGTAATCAATCTGGACCGTTCATGGATTAGTTACTATGCATTTTATTTTTCTATAAATAGCAGCTCATTCCTTTATTATTTCTTACGAATTCATTGAACTCTAGAGAGAGAAACTATAGAGAGAGAGAAAAAAAGTATTCTGCTACTTAACTACTTCCTTATTTCAGTTCTTCTTTAAAACGGTAAGGGGTGTTATTCTTTCTTATTCATGAAGAGAACTGTTGTTATTCAATTTCTTATTATTCTGTTGGAATAACCTGTATACGCGGTCTACCCTATACTTGGTGACATTCTTCTATTATTCTGTTGGAACATCCTGTCTGTGTGTTTTACACCGGACCTGGTTCCGTCTTTATTATTATTCTGTTGGAACATCCTGTCTGTGTGTTTTACACCAGACCTGGTTCTGTCTTTATTATTATTCTGTTAGAACATGATGTCTGTGTGTTTTACACTGTACCTGGTTCCGTCTTTATTATTATTCTGTTGGAATATCCTGTCTGTGCGTTTTACGCCGGACCTGGTTTCATTATTTATTATTCTGTTGGAATAACCTGTCTGTGCGGCCTATCGCATGTGTGGTGATTTTTTTTGTTTTTCCATTCTTTATTATACTCAGTTGGTTAAGTTTTGACTTTTATACTCCATGAAATTTGTGGAATATCCTTGATAATTGTGTTTCATCCAGTATCTTTTTATGAAAATATTCTTCTAAGCATTCTTGAATTTTACTCCACAAAGCAGTATCATGTTGACAATTTGGACGTTGTAAATTCTTGGATAAATTAATTCTTGAACTTGTTTTATTGATTTCTTATATCATTGTCATTATCCTCATGTTTATAAAATGTTGAAAGTCATATATGGCTTGTAGTGCATAGATGGACTTGGTATGATTATGATCAGGGATTATTCGGTATAATCATGACCGTAATGTTACAAATGATGTGGTAAAAGTCCTCATTGGCCCGTAGTGCATTGATGGACAGTTGTTGGCATGATCATGACCATTAATGAATACACGAATATCCTTGGCTGTAGTGCAGGGGTGATTCGATGATGTAGATTATTTTATTAAGCTTAGTCCCAGCGATAACAGTGTTAAAAAACCTTTTAAATCATAGAAGATAGTAGATTTTATTTTCTAATTGACTCTTTTAATGGATTGCTTGTCCTGCTGCAGTTAAACTTGATGTTTGTTATATTTTATCAGTTTAACCTTGTTGAAGGCTAATGATAATTTATTCTGCATTATCTTAGTCATAATATTTCTTACTGGGCTAGTTGAGCTCACCCTTTCTTTCACTATTCTCTTCCGGAAATGATAATATAGTTGGGATGAGTCGGGGAACGGAGTGATGGACCAAATAATAGTATTAGTAGTCCTCACTATTCTGTTAAATAGTGTGACAATAATTATAATGAGAACTCCTTTTGAATTTGTATGGTCTCTAGTAGACAATAATTGTATTCAAACTCACAGTTATGTTTTGTCGTATTGTACATGACAGTTGTATTAGTAAGTTGTATTTGTATTCTGTACCATGTATCTGACGACCCAAGATGGGTGATGTATACCTAATTTTGGGGGCGTCACATAACTACCCAATCATAATAAAATTGAATAGTAAAACTTGCCCATACAGGATTACTTTAATAAAAACATTTAATAAAAATATTATCTCCCAGGTTCTTTAACCTTTAATACAATCATTCAAGTGTGAAAATTAAATTATTACATCACGTCATTATTAAAAGTCTATCAGCATAACGATAAAACAAAATTATAAGTCTTCATCACTTGTACATTTTTTCATTTCCTTTGCTAGTTGTAGGTTTATCTACCTTCTCAACCATAGCTGCAATAAGTGTTTAAATATGCAAGAGTGAGCAAACAAAGCTCACTTGAAATAAGAATAAATAACTTTACATCATTTGCCAAATAATAGGCTCAATAGAACTGAATGATATGTTCTATTAACATTCCAACATTTGCCAAATCATAGGCTCAATAGAACTGAATGATATGTTCTATTAACATTCTTAAATATACTACTGAGGGTCAAATGACCATGAATCATGTCCATAGTTATATGTAATCTTTCAACTTTAACAGTCATATTACTATAAGGACTCCACGTACTTAGGGGAATCAATCCTTCGTACAATGTATTGTGCACAACTATTTCAACGCTAAGCGTAAACCCCTAAACATAGGATTGTTCATCTCAGTATTTAGAATACAAGTCCGCACCAAAGAAAGTTTCGTTTGGATAAGCTTTCAAAGGTAATTGAAGTTTAACGATCATCAACTAGGGAACTAGTTAAATCAACAATGCTTGATAAGACCATAGTTGTTTAATAACAACATAACTCAAAATATTTGAGAATCATAAATGAACTGATTATACTTATCAAACTCATGCTTGAAATAACTATAGAGCATAAGCATTCAATAAAATGAATAAAATGGTTAACCTTTGCTTGAACAGTAAAATAAGCTAAGGTTCGAGTCTTATAACATTAGATATGATATTCCTGAACGTACATTTAACTGATAGCAAGCTGGAAACTAAAAACTTGCCCAACAATGTATTAACTCATGCAAAGAATTAAAACAGTTCAATAATAGAGACGAGAGTTCAAAAACTACGCTCATTATACAATAATAGAACTTAAGAAACTTGCCTAATTGTAAACAAGTTAGAATGGATCAATATAATAATAGAAATAACTCAACGAAAGTGTAGAGTTAGAAAACTTGCATAAACATAACAAACTAACTCAATGAAAGTATGGAGTTAGAAGACTTGCCACGAGCGTAAGCTAAAATATTAAAAATCACGTTCACCTATACACAGTATTAACACCACAACATCTATTAGACATACTAATATTCACTTTTCAATATAAAACACATTACTAGCTAAACTTGTTATTTAAGCACAAGTCTTATGCTACCATTTACATTTCAGAATTCCCAAGTGTTAATCATCACAACACTTAACTAACGTTCATTGTATAAACTACGTTATCTCATAACGCGTTTTAGATTTACTAATCATTTTTACAATTTTGATCTTACTAACCACCATTCACTATGTTATGTTAACCTTAACATTACACATTTATCATGCTAACACAATTTTAGACCATGTTATGACACTTTCCCAAATCTGTAGAAATAGCAGAAGTCAGAATCTCAAACCAGGGTATGGTGCAGCTGCGCCATACAAAGGCTTGGGACCGGCGCAGCTACGCCATTTTCTGCCTTGGCACCGGCTCAGCTGCGCCGGTGTTCAGACAGACGCAAATATGGCATGAACAGTAGCCATTAGCCCAATAAACACAAATTTCACCCAATAGACAGTAGTATTAACACGTAAAATAAATATACAACTATCATAAACATGATTGCTCACATTTACAACCAATTAGAACAATTTAACACCAACTAAAACTATTTTACTTTCTCAAAATTCATATTTTCATACAAAAACTTAATTTTTGATATTCATTCTAAAAATTATCACTGTGAATTCAATAATTGGCCAAATCACCTCATTCAAATTATGTTATAGTCGTATCTCAATGAACTAACATAACAAGCTTCAATTTACAATTTCATATACTAATTAGCCACTAGAATTGATACTTTTCATGAACATATGAAAATTCCATATACTGACAAATATTTCTATTGATATCCGAAATTAGCATGCAATTGTTGTTTAAACATAATCTCTAATCATAACTATAATTAATTATCATCAACAGATTACATAACCACAATTCACAGAAAACTAGAATTCACAGAGTTTGAAACTTTATGCCGTAAATTCATACATGTATATATAAAATACTAATATTATGAACATACCTTCAATTTGCTAATATAATCCTTGCTAATTGCTGAAAATTGCTTACGTTCTCTCTCAAATTCTTTCAAGCTTTGCAAACAAGAATGCGTAATAACAAGAACTAAGCCAAAAATCAACTGATAGCCAGCGTAGGAAATAAACTGATAATCTAAATATGTCGACTTAATTCTAATAGCAGTTACCCACTAACGTATATAATATAAATATATTATATTTATTATTTTAATTTAATTTGTTTATTTTATTTAAATTCAAAAACTAGAAATTGTAAAAGCCATATAGCTTATTTGGCAAAACCCTTTAAATATTAAAGAATTAATATATTAAGCCTTGTTTGTTAAAAACTAAATTAAACTACTTTAATTTATTTTAATAACTTCTTATAATATAGTTATTTGTCACACTATATTAATCAAGCTTTCATATTTAATTTTAATTAATTCAAATCACAATTAATTAAATAAATCATTTAATCACATAACACAATACAAATAATTAACCATTAAATTGAAATATCAATATAATAATAATTTCCTTAATTCATCAATTATTTATTTAACAAATAATTCTCCAAATAAAATTAAATCAATTAAACAAATATTTATTCAACGATAAACACATCCATTAAATATTTATATAATTAAATAAATATTTAATATTACAATTAAAATTTTAGAATGTTACATCATTCCCTCCTTAAAAGGATTATGTCCTCAGAATCACAATTCAAACAATCAAATCGTCACATTCTTCCCTACTTACAAAGATTATGTCCCCAAAATCGAAGACATAGATTAAACAAATAACTCAGGGTAACTTTTCATCATTTCAGCTTCGAGTTCCCACGTTGCCTCTTCGACATTGTGGTTTCTCCATATCACATTCACAGAAGGTATCACTCTATTTCTGAGCACTTGTTCTTTTCTGTCGACTATCTGGATAGGAGTCTCTTCGTAAGACAAATTTTTATCGAATTGCAATGGTTCGTACTCGATCACGTGCTTGTAATCGGGCTTATACGGTCGTAACACCGAAACGTGAAAATATTATCAATGTTTTCCAATTCTGGAAGTAGAGCTACCTCATAAGCCTCTTCCCCCACTCTTCATAGTATTTCAAACGGTCCAATAAATCTTGGGCTGAGCTTTCCTTTCTTGCCAAAACGAATTTTCCCCTTCCAAGGAGAAACTTTTAGGAAAACAAAATTTCCTACTTCAAATTCGCGATTCTGCCTGTGTTGATCAACATACTTTTTCTGTCTGTCTTGGGCTGCTACAATCCTGTCATGATGAGTTTGACAACTTCAGCAATTTATTGTACCAGTTCTGGTCCTAACAGTTAGCGTTCACCGACTTCATCCCAGCACAGTGGAGTTCTGCACTTTCTGCCGTACAATGCCTCGTAAGGTGGCATACCGATGCTCGCGTGGTAACTGTTGTTGTAGGCAAATTCTACCAACGGTAAATATTCATCCCAGCCTCCTTTAAAATCCATGATGCATGCTCTCAGGATATCTTCCAACGTTTGGATTGTTCGTTCGCTTTGCCCGTCGGTTTGCGGATGGTATGCTGGACTCATTTGCAATTGTGTTCCCATACATTCTTGTAGTCTCTTCTAGAAATTTGATGTAAACCTTGGATCTTTGTCAGATACAATTGACACTGGAACTCCATGTCTTGACACGATCTCTTTAACGTACAGTTTCGCTAGCTTATCAAGATTAAATCTAATATTTATTGGTAAAAAGTGCGCAGATTTTGTCAATCTGTCCACTATCACCCAAATCGCATCGTATCCTTTCTGAGTCGTTAGAAGTCCTACCACAAAATCCATTGTGATATGCTCCTATTTCCATTTCGGTACTTCCAACAGTTGAAGTAACCCGCTTGGTCGTTGATGTTCAGCTTTCACCTTCTGACACGTCAAGCATTTTGCAACGTATTCGGCAGCGTCTCTTTTCATATTCAGCCACCAAAAATGTCGCCGCAAATCTTGATACATCTTTGTACTTCCTGGATGAATCGAATATCTTGTGTTGTGTGCTTCGGTCAAGATTTCGTCTTTAAGCTCAGGCACTATTGGAACACAAATTCTTTCCTTGAACCGTAGTAATCCATCGGTATTGATCTTGTATTTTGCATCACTACCGTCAATCACTTTCTCTTTGATTTTTTCATATTCTTTATCTTGTAGTTGAGCATTCTTCACTTTGTCCACCAAAGTTGGACTAGCATCTATTTGGAACAGTCGTTCATCGGATTCCTTTAGAAATTTGATTTCCAACTCTAGCTTTGCCATTGCTGAAATAAGCTCCTCCTGAGTAGCTATCAGCATCAACTTCTCCCGACCTTTCCTGCTCAAAGCATCTGCAACCACATTCGCTTTGCTTGGATGATAAAAGATCTCACAATCGTAATCCTTTATCAATTCCATCCATCTCCTTTGATGCATATTCAGGTCCTTCTATGTGAAAATATACTTCAGACTTTTATGGTATGTGTAGATTTCATATTTCTCTCCATAGAGATAGTGTCTCCATATCTTTGAGAGCAAATACTACTGCAACCAATTCCAAATCATGAGTCGGATAACCTTTCTCATAATCCTTCAGTTGTCTTGATGCATACGCAATAACTTTTCCGTTCTACATAAGAACACAACCCAACCCTTTATGTGAGGCATCACTATACACCACAAAATTTCTTATGTTATCTGGTAATGACAACGCAGGCGCTATGCTTAATTTCTTCTTCAAGTCCTGGAAACTTTCTTCACACTTCTCCGTCCAAAAAAATTTCACAGTTTTCCTTGTCAAATTTGTTAATGGAGTGGCTATCTTAGAAAAATCTTGAATAAAGCGTCTGTAATAACCGGCCAGTCCCAAGAAACTCCTCACTTCCGACGGTGTTCTTTGTTGTTCCCAATTTATTACAGCTTCCACTTTTGATGGATCTACTGAAATCCCATCTTTGTCAATCACGTGCCCAAGAAATTACACACGATTTAGCCAAAATTTACACTTAGAGAATTTCGCGTACAACTTTTCCTTTCTTAGTGTTTTCAATGTCAAACGTAAGTGTTCCATGTGTTCTTCTTGAGTTTTGGAATACACCAGAATGTCATCGATGAATACCACTACAAACTTGTCTAAGAATGGTTTAAACACCCTATTCATCAAATACATGAATGCAGCAGGTGCATTGGTTAAACCAAAAGACATCACCAGAAACTCGTAATGTCCATACCCTAAATGTCGTTCGAGGTATATCCTCCTTTCTCACTTTCAATTGGTGATACCCACTTCTCAAATCTATTTTTGAGAAGTATTTAACACCCTTCAACTGATCAAACAAGTCATCTATTCTTGGCAATGGATATTTGTTTTTAATAGTGACTTTGTTTAATTCTCTATAATCAATGCAAAGACGCATTGACCTATCCTTCTTCTTCACGAATAACACCGGTGCTCCCCACGGTGATACGCTTGGTTGAATATATTTCTTGTCTAGCAATTCTTGCAATTGTACCATCAGTTCCTTCATTTCTACTGGAGCCATTATATACGGGGCCTTCGATATCGGTGTTGTCCCCGGCACTAAGTTGATCACGAACTTAATTTCTCTGTCAGACGGAAGTCCTGGCAAATCCTCTGGAAACACATCCTCAAATTCCCTCACCACTGGTATCTCTTCCAGTTTCACATTCTTCTTTTGAGTATCGACTATGTAAGCTAAATAGCCCACACAGCCTTGACTCAACAATTTCTTGGCCTACATAATCGTCAGACATTTCATTTGTCTAGGCGACTTGCTACCATAGAATACTACCTTTGACGGGGTCATAAGATTTACACATTTCTTTTGGCAATCAATTACCGCTCCATATTTGAATAGCCAATCCATTCCCAAAATAACATCAAACTCTCCAAGTCTAATCAGAATCAAATCTACCATCAAGATATTCTCCTTAATGTTCACCCTACAGTTCTTGTATACGAATCTAACAGGGATTACCTCCTTATTCGCAATTTCTATGTTCAAAGGGAAATTCAGTTCTTCTCTAGGCAATTCTATCCTCTTAGCAAATTCATCAGAGATAAACGAGAAAGTAGCACCCGAATCAAACAATATATAAGCATCAATATCATTGATTGGGATAATACCTGACACGACATCTTTTGATTGCACATCATCTTGCACAGTCATGTTGAAGGTTCTGGCTGTGGGTTTATTTGATGTTGTACCTCCACTGTTACCTCCATTGCTTCTGGTTGTCACTCCATCCTTCTTCTTAGGGCATTCACGAGCAAAGTTATCCTTGGATCTGCACGTGAAGCACACGTTCTTCTTAGGTTGAGTTCAATTTGGGGCGATGTGACCCTTCTGGCCATAATTGAAACATACTCGTTTCCCCATCAAGCACGCACCCTTATGAAACTTCCCGCATGTAGCACATGCTTCAAACTTCTTGTTTCGTTGGTTACCCTGCTGGTTTCCAGCACCCATGTTTCCATTACACTTCCTCTTCAAGTTGTTGTTGTTGTTGTTGTTGTTGTTGTTTCCACCACTACCACCTCCATTCTTAATCTCCACATCATTCTTCTTCTTCTTCTGTTCCTGATTGAACTTTGTCACTGCCTCGTCCCCACCTTTAGCGAGTATTGCTTTCTCCATTACTGCTGCAAAAGGCGGAAACCTTGCCAACTTGTTAAATTTAGCGGCATACTCGGATACCGTCATCGTTCCCTGCTTTAGTTCTAGAAATTGCACTTCCAGCTGACCCTTCGAACTCTCGGGAAAATAGGTCTCAAAGAATATCTCCTTAAACCTATCCCAGGTCATCATCCCTGGTCCTTCTCGAGTTTTATTGGCCTGCAACCAATAACTAGCCTCTGCTTTCAACATGAATATTGCAAAAGCAGTCTTTTGGTCATCCCCTACCCTAGAAACATCGAACACCTTTTCTATCTCCATAATCCAAGTCTGTGCCTCGACTGGATTCACGGACCCTCGAAATTCAGGCGGTCCAACCGCCTTGAACTCCTTAAACGTTGTTCCTTGGTTTTGTGGTTGATTCTGCAACGCTCCTGTCAGTAACGTCACTAATTGTTGAACGGGGTTAGCATCCACATTATCGTTATTGTTGGTTCCTTCAGTAGTTCTCTGTCGTGGTGGTTGACGTCTGGGAGGTATTTTCTGTTAAAAATACACTCATTAGATTATTATTCAACTTTTTTAAGTAATTTCTACATAACTTGCCTCCACAAAAGAAATAACCACATAATCACGTAACACTTTGAATACAATAGTAACTTTTATTTATTCATAACCTCTTTGAAAATATAAAACAATAGCATCATTGCTATTTACATTACTTTCCTAAACTGCAAAAGTTTCAGGACAACATCATCCTCATATCCCATAGGTTACATAACACTTGGGATTTACAAATTATTTAACATTTATTACTCGCATCACACTACGATGTTCTACTAAGATACTGCTTAGCCTTACTACGCTCTTCCTCCATAATCCAGAACATTGTTCTGCGATCTAATACATACGATGGCAGCATCTCGAACTGAATTAGATAACCCATGACCCGATCTTGAGCTCGATTAACCACGGTGTTGAACACTCTGTTCATCACTTCCATCTTCATTATTTTTGCCTGTGCGTCTTTCATTGCTATCCCGGCTCGTTGAAACATCTCCTCATATGCGTCTTCGGCTCTTGCCCTCTTCGTAGCTTCTTCCTTCAACTTGTTCTTCAGTTCTACTACCTCCTCGATCAGTTGTTCTTTCTCTCCTTCAGTCTGTTCTAGCTTCTCCTCGACATTAGTCAGTCGTTCCTCACGATCCTGGATCTCATCGTCTTTCTGTGTCATTGCAGTCTGTTGTTCAGCTACTATCTCTTGCAAACTGTATCCTGAAGCTCCATGTTACGGTCGTAGACTTCATCATACATTTGAGCAGCTATCGAGGTTAGTGGAGTCTCCTCCTCCTCATCCTCGTCATCCTCATCCTCCTGTGGCAACTCAATGGGATCCTCCTCATTCGTCTCCACATCGTCATCCTCATCTTCAACCACTGTGACCAACGGGGCTGACTCCCGCGGCAGTAGTTGTTCCCAAATAACCTGAAGGTCTCGAGGTTCCTCCTCTATAGGCATCTGAGGTCTATCCTCCCTAGCCTGACTGGATTCTCCGACATTAGTCATCCTGACAACAAAAATTTTTCAGTTTTAATCATTAATCATTTTTACTCGACACTCGCGAGCACATAAATTATAAACACATAAGCACATAAGTGTTTTATTATTTCTTCCTTAAAACTCGATAAGAGTTAATCACCACTATCTTTTCAAATGTTACTTCCTAAGGCTTTTCCCTACCTAAGGTTCATAACCTAAAGCTTTGATACCAACTTGTGACACCCCCAAATCCTGATACTTCATTACCTCAAGATTTGGTGTTCACGTAATCAAAACATTCATATATAACTACCCAATCATAATAAAATTGAATAATAAAACCTGCCCATACAGGATTACATTAATAAAAACATTATCTCCCAAGTTCTCTAACCTTTAATACAATCATTCAAGTGCGAAAATTAAATTATTACATCACGTCATTATTAAAAGTCTATCAGCATAACGATAAAACAAAATTACAAGTCTTCATCACTTGTACATTTTTCCCTTTCCTTTGCTAGTTGTAGGTTTATCTACCTTCTCAACCATAGCTGCAATAAGTGTATAAATATGCAAGAGTGGGCAAACAAAGCTCACTTGAAATAAGAATAAATAACTTTACAACATTTGCCAAATAATAGGCTCAATAGAACTGAATGATATGTTCTATTAACATTCCAGCATTTACCAAATCATAGGCTCAATAGAACTGAATGATATGTTCTATTAACATTCTTAAATATACTACTGAGGGTCAAATGACCATGAACCATGTCCACAGTTATAAGTAATCTTTCAACATTAACTTTAACATTCATATGACTATAAGGACTCCACGTACTTAGGGGGATCAATCATTCGTACAATGTATTGTGCACAACCATTTCAACGCTAAGCGTAAACCCCTAAACATAGGGTTGTTCTTGTCAATATTTAGAATACAAGTCCGCACCAAAGAAAGTTTGATTTGGATAAGCTTTCAAGGGTAATTGAAGTTTAACGATCATCAACTACGGAACTAGTTGAATCAACAATGCTTGATAACGCCATAGTTGTTTAATAACAACATAACTCATAATATTTGAGAATCATAAATGAACTAATGCTTGAAATAACTATAAAGCATAAGCATTCAATAACATGAATTAAATGGTTAATCTTTGCTTCAACAGTAAAATAAGCTAAGGTTCGAGTCTTATAACATTAGAAATGATATTCCTGAATGTACATTTAACTGATAGCAAGCTGGAAACTAAAAACCTGCCCAACAATGTATTAACTCATGCAAAGAATTAAAACAGTTCAATAATAGAGACAAGAGTTCAAAAACTACGCTCATTATACAATAATAGAACTTAAGAAACTTGCTTAACTGTAAACAAGTTTGAATGGATCAATATAATAATAGAACTAACTCAATGAAAGTGTAGAGTTAAAAAATTTGCATAAACATAACAAACTAACTCAATGAAAGTATGGAGTTAGAAAACTTGTCTCGAGCGTAAGCTAAAATATTTAAACTCACATTCACCTATACACAGAATTAAAACCACAACATCTATTAGACATACTAATATTCACTTTTCAATATAAAACGCATTACTAGCTAAACTTGTTATTTTAGAACAAGTCTTATGCTACCATTTACATTTCAGAATTCCCAAGTGTTAATCATCACAACACTTAACTAACGTTCATTGTATAAACTACGTTATCATATAACGTGTTTTAGATTTATTAATCATTTTTGCAACTTTGATCTTACTAACCACCATTCACTATGTTATGTTAACCTTAACATTACACATTTATCATGCTAACACAATTTCAGACCATGTTATGACACTTTCCCAAATCTGTAGAAATAGCAGAAGTCAGAATCTTAAACCAGGGTATGGCGCAGCTGCGCCACACAAAGGCTTGGGACCGGCGCAGCTGCGCCGTTTTTTGCCTTGGCACCGGCGTAGCTGCGCCAGTGTTCAGACAGACGCAGACACGGCATGAACAGTAGCCGACTTTAGCCTAACAAACACAAATTTCACCCAATAGACAGTAGTATTAACACGTAAAATAAATATACAACTATCATAAACATGATTGCTCACATTTACAACCAATTAGAACAATTTAACACCAACTAAAACTATTTTACTTTCTCAAAATTCATATTTTCATACAAAAACATAATTTTTGATATTCATTCTAAAAATCATCACTGTGAATTCAATAGTTGGCCAAATCACCTCATTCAAATTACGTTATAGTCGTATCTCAATGAACTAACATATACAAGCTTCAATTTACAATTTCATATACTAATTAGCCACTCGAATTGATACTTTTCATGAACATATGAAAATTCCATATACTGACAAATATTTCTATTGATATCCGAAATTAGCATGCAATTATTGTTTAAACATAATCTCTAATCATAACTATAATTAATTATCATCAACAGATTACATAACCACAATTCACAGAAAACTAGAATTCACAGAGTTTGAAACTTTATGCCGTAAATTCATACATGTATATATAAAATACTAATATTATGAACATACCTTCAATTTGCTAATATAATCCTTGCTAATTGCTGGAAATTGCTTACGTTCTCTCTCAAATTCTCTCAAGCTTTGCAAACAAGAATGCGTAATAACAGGAGCTAAGCCAAAAATCAACTGATAGCCAGCGTAGGAAATAAACTAATAGTCTTAATATGTCAACTTAATTCTAATGGCAGTTACCCACTAACGTATATAATATAAATATATTATATTTATTATTTTAATTTAATTTGTTTATTTTATTTAAATTCAAAAACTAGAAATTCCAAAAGCCATAAGGCTTGTTTGGTAAAACCCTTTAAATATTAAAGAATTAATATATTAAGCCTTGTTTGTTAAAAACAAAATTAAACTACTTTAATTTATTTTAATAACTTCTTATAATATAGTTATTTGTTACACTATATTAATTAAGCTTTCATATTTAATTTTAATTAATTCAAATCACAATTAATTAAATAAATCCTTTGATCACATAACACAATACAAATAATTAACCATTAAATTGAAATATCAATATAATAATAATTTCCTTAATTCATCAATTATTTATTTAACAAATAATTCTCCAAATAAAATTAAATCAATTAAATAAATATTTATTCAACGATAAACACATCCATTAAATATTTATATAATTCAATAAATATTTAATATTACAATTAAAATAATGGAATGTTACAACTACACAGTATTTTCCATTATCAGAGCAATAATTTATATTATTTTAATAATATTACTAGATAATATTATTGGTAATGTCTAGAAAGTTCTGTCTAAGGAGAGGTTTGGTCACCTAATAGCGCGCCAGTAAGGAGAAATCCTTATTGGAAAGCCCCCTCTTTCTTGGGAACGACCTGGTTATTATTATTGTGATTCTGTAATATTATTTGTGAATAAAATTAACTATTGATTTATATGATATGGAAAATATTTATTTATGTGGAGATAAATGGAGGAATTTTTAAAAAAGTGACAATTGTTGAAAATTAATATTTTATCTTTTCTAAAAAAATAATTCATTTAAATATATTATTATATTTCAATAATATAATAATGATGATATTTTTACAATGAATGTGTGATATATGAATAAATGAGGAGGAATAGTATTTTTGTTACAATAAATGCTAAAAATATGTTAAACATGTTGGTGGGCCTCATTCTTGACTGAAATTTGATTATAGCCTGTAAAATCGTCCGTATGTGAATTTCGGTCAATTTCTGCTTGGAATTTGGAAAAACTTAAAGCTACAAAGTTGTAGAGAATTAAATTTCCTATGAAATGGACATACGATTTGAATTTTTCTGATAAAAAGGCTATTTATTATGAATTATTGAAGTTATGAAATAATTGATTTTTGAGTTTTAGTTATTTTTTTTAAGAAAAATGTTTTTATCATTGTTGGTGGGCCCCACTGGTGGCTGAAATCAGATTTTCAAGAAGTGGGCATGAAATTTTTTTATAAATATAATATTTTATTAAATTTTCTGCTTTGGTGTTCTAAGCATTTTCCTATAAATAGGATGCTTAAGTTAGAATTGAAAATCACACCAGAAACTGAAGTTTTCTTTCTTTATATTATCGAGCATATTTTTGTGAGTATTTAGATATCTTGAGTGTCGCTATACAGTGCAAGTTTCTTTTAGTATTATGTGACGCCCCCAAAATTAGGTATACATCACCCATCTTGGGTCGTCAGATACATGGTACAGAATACAAATACAACTTACTAATACAACTGTCATGTACAATACGACAAAACATAACTATGAGTTTGAATACAATTATTATCTACTAGAGACTATACAAACTCAAAAGGAGTCCTCATTACAATTATTGTCACACTATTTAACAGAATAGTGAGGACTACTAATACTATCATCTGGTCTATCACTCCGTTCCTCGACTCGTCCCAGCTATATTCTCATTTCCTGAAGAGAACAGTGAAAGAAAAGGTGAGCTCAACTAGCCCAGTAAGAAATATTATGACTAAGATAATGCAGAATAAATTATCATTAGCCTTCAATAGTGTTAAACTGATAAAATATAACGAACATCAAGTTTAACTGCAGCGGAACAAGCAATCCATTAAAAGAGTCAAGTAGAAAATAAAATCTACTATCTTCTATGATTTAAAAGGTTTTTCAACACTGTTATCGCTGGGACTCAGCTTAATAAAATAATCCACATCATCGAATCACCCCTGCACTACGGCCAAGGATATTCGTGTATTCATTAATGGTCATGATCATGCCAACAACTGTCCATCAATGCACTATGGGCCAATGAGGACTTTTACCACATCATTTGTAACATTACTGTCATGATTATACCGAATAATCCCTAGTCATAATCATACCAAGTCCATCTATGCACTACAGGCCACAGATGACTTTCAACATTTTGTAAACATGAGGATGATGACAATGATATAAGAATTCAATAAAACAAGTTTAAGAATTAATTTATCCAAGAATTAACAACGTCCAAATTGTCAACATGATACTGCTTTGTGGAGTAAAATTCAAGAATGCTTAGAAGAATATTTTCATGAAAAGATACTGGATGAAACGCAATTATCAAGGATATTCCACAAATTTTATGGAGTATAGAAGTCAAAACTTAACCAACTGAGTATAATAAAGAATGAAATAACAAAAGAATTCACCATGCATGTAATAGACCGCACAGACAGGTTATTCCAATAGAATAATAAATAATGGAACCAGGTCCGGCGTAAAACGCATAGACAGGATATTCCAACAGAATAATAATAAAGACAGAACCAGGTCCGGTGTAAAACACACAGACAGGATGTTCCAACAGAATAATAATAAAGACGGAACCAGGTCTGGTGTAAAACACACAGACAGGATGTTCCAACAGAATAATAATAAAGATAGAACCAGACATATTTACGTAACATGGATATGTGAAAAACGTTATGAACACGAGACATACTTGGCGATAAAGCGAGTCTATAAGCCACAGTTCCTACTCGATCGAGGATTAAAAATGGACCGATGAATCAAGGATTGAGCTTTCCTCTCTTTTCAAATCTCGTAACTCCTTTTCATGGAGCAACACGTAAGAACACATGATCTCCTATATCAAATTCCACGTCCTTTCGATGAAGATCAGCATAACTCTTTTGTCGATCTTGTGAGATTTTTATACGTTATCGGATCGTTTGAATCTTTTCTGTAGTCATACGTACCAACTCCGGTCCCAACAACGTTGCTTCACCCACCTCATCCCAGCATACTGGAGAACGACACTTTCTTCTATACAACGCTTCGAATGGAGCCACGACAATACTTGCTTGATAACTGTTGTTGTAGAAAAACTCCACCAATGATAAGAACTTACCCCAATTTCCCTTGAAGTCAAGGACACAGAGTCTTAATAAATCTTCCAGAGTTTGAATAGTCCTATCTGATTGTCTGTCCATCTGAGGATGATATGCCGAACTAAATCGTAAATCCGTGCCCATAGCTTTTTGTAAGCTAACCCAAAATCGTGAAGTGAATCTTGGGTCTCGGTCAGAAACTTTGGATACTGGCATACCATGCAGTCTTACAATCTCGTTTATGTACATACGAGCAAGAAGTTCAAGTGTATAAGTTTCTCGTATCGGTAAAAAAATGAGCAGACTTGGTCAATCTATCAACAATGACCCAAATCGCATCAATACCTTGAGAAACCCTAGGAAGACTGGTAACAAAATCCATGGTAATGTGCTCCCACTTCTATTTTAGAATTTCAAGTGGTTGTAATGGACCTTTTGGTACTTGATGCTCCGCCTTGACTCGTTGACAAGTTAGACACCTTGAGATAAACAGTGCTATCTCTCGCTTCATATCGCTCCACCAAAATGTATGATGAAGATCATGACACATTTTGGTACACCTAGGATGGATTGCAAACGGTGTGTTGTGCGCCTCCATCATGATTTCATACTTTAAATCAGGGTCGTTAGGAACACAAAGTCTGGAGTTGACTCGAAGTATTCCTTCTTCATCGATTCTTGCTTCCGACATGCACTTTCTTCATCATACGTATCAGCTCCAGGTTTGTAGCTTGAGCAGCTTTAACTTTATCGATTAAGGTCGGTTCTACTCGTATATTCGCCATCATCACATGGGTCCCTGGAGTCTTTAACTCTATCTCCATCCTTTGCAAGTCACACAAAATGGGCCTTTGTGTTGACAATATCGCACTCATACTTGCATATGATCTTCTACTCAATGCGTCAGCTACCAAGTTTGCTTTTTCAGGATGGTATTGAATGGTATGATTATAATCTTTCAACAGTTCAAGCCAACGTCGTTGTCGCATGTTGAGTTCCTTTTGAGTGAAAAAAATATTTGAGGCTTTTATGATCCGTAAAGATCTCCACCTTCTCCCCATACAAGTAATGCCTCCAAATTTTAAGTGCAAAGACAACAGCTGCTAACTCTAGATCATGAGTAGGATAATTCCTCTCATATTCCTTGAGTTGTCTTGATGCATAGGCTATGACTTTTCCATGTTGCATGAGAACGCATCCCAACCCTTTGCTCGAAGCATCACTGTAGATGACAAATCCCTCCGAGCCAGATGGTATTGTTAGAATAGGTGCTGAAATGAGTCTCCTCTTGAGTTCTTAAAAACTCTTATCACATTCTTCGCTCCAAACGAACTTTGTATCTTTCCGAGTCAGCTGAGTTAGTGGAGTAGCGATTTGAGAAAATTCTTCCACGAATCTCCGATAATAACCAGCTAAACCGAGAAAGCTACGTACTTTGGTTATTGATTTAGGTTGCTCTCAGCTTTGAATAGCTTCAATCTTTGTCGGGTCAACAGATATTCCACGACTTGATACTACGTGCCCAAGGAATGCTACCTCCTCCAGCCAGAACTCGTATTTCTTCAACTTGGCATAAAGCTTGTATTCACAAAGCTTTTAGAATACCAGCCTCAAGTGTTGTTCATGATCTTCACGACTTTTGGAAAAAATAAGGATGTCATCAATAAAGACGACCACAAAGTGATCCAAATATTCCTTGAATACCCGGTTCATCATATCCATGAAGGCAGCAGGAGCATTAGTCAATCCAAAGGACATGACTAGGAATTCATAATGCCCGTACCGAGTTCTGAAAGTCGTCTTTGGAATATCCTCAGTTCTAACCTTCAACTGATGATATCCGGAACGAAGATCGATCTTTAAAAAAAATTGTGCTCCTTGCAACTGGTCAAACAGGTCATCAATACGTGGCAATGGGTACCTGTTTTTGATGGTGACATGATTCAACTCCCGATAATCAATACAAAGTCGAATACTTCCATCTTTCTTCTTCACGAATAGAACAGGAGCACCCCAAGGAGAAGTACTAGGACGAATAAAGTCAATGTCTAACAATTCCTACAGTTGGATCTTTAACTCCTGAAGTTCAATAGGAGCCATTCGATATGGGGCTTTGGAAATGGGTTTTGTACCGGGTTCAAGGTCGATACAAAATTCAATTTCACGCTCTGGGGGTAGGCCAAGAAGTTCTTCAGGGAATACGTCAGAGAATTTATTAACAATAGAAATATCATTCAAAACTGACGTATTTTTGTTTAGATCCGTGATATGAGCTAAGAAAGCTTGACATCCGTTTTTTAATAAACGAATAGCTTTATGGCTTGAGATGACAGCGATTGATTTTAATGGTTTGGTTGCTTAAATTCACATAATAGGTCGATTAGGAATATGAAAGCAAACAACCTTACGAAAACAATCAATTTTTGCATGATGAGTAGTTAACCAATCAATCCCTAGAATCACGTCAAATGCAAGTATTTTTAATGAAATCAGATCGACAGGTAATGTGTGGGTACCAGCTTGAACCAAACAAGACTTATAAACCGTGGATGTAATGAAGGTTTCTCCCAATGGAGTTTCAACAGATAAGTCAAAGTCTAATTTCTCCGGAGTCAAATTTAATCGATGAGCGCAAGTAGGAGAAATAAAAGAATGGGTAGAACCAGTATCAAATAAAGTATAGACTTCGTTAGAGTTTATGATAAGCTTACCCGTGATGACCTCATTCGGGTTCTTTACTTTCTGGGAGGTCACAACAAACGCTCTCCCTTGCACTACTGGTTTTGACTTTTCTAGAACGGCCTTTGGTGCCTCCATCCTGGCTGAACTTATTTTTGGTAAACGACAAAATCGAGCTAAATGACCTTCTCTTCCACAATTATAACATGCTTTAGACGGCATCACGCAGTTTGGACTGATGTGCCCCTTCCCTCCGCATTTGAAACATATGATAGGTGGTCGTTCTCCTTCCTTAACAACGGGTGCTGGTGCTGACGTCTTTCCATCATTGTTGAAGCTCCTCTTCTTGAAATGACCATTCTTATTATTTTGGCCCTGATTACCACCGAAGTGGTTACCATTTCTGGCCTGTTGATTCCCACCACGCTTGTTGTCACCGCTTTGATGACTGCTCTCACTGGTATTATCATTTTGCCGACTGCTCTCTTTTGGTTGCGTTGACTCGTTATCGCGCTCCACTAACTGAGCCCTATTCACAACATCTGAATACAAACACAATTTATGAGAAATAAAATGTTGACGTATCTCAGGTTTCAAACCTCACAAAAACATTAGCGTCATTAGCTCTTTATTATCCACCAAGTGGGACGCAAACCGGGACAACTCAGCAAATTTAGCATCATACTGCGACACAGTCATATTATTCTGCTCCAATTTGATGAACTCCACCTCCTTCATGTGTCGAACACTTTCGAGAAAGTATTTTATCATTGAACAGCTGTAAGACCCCAAATTTTATGAAATAAAAGTATTCAATTTTTCTGTTTAATAAATGGTTAAATTGATAAAAAGTTAAGGGTTTATATATGAATATTTTTTAAAATAAGCAAGTGGTTATAAAATAATCATTGTGATCAGTGAATATTCGTTTGGTCGTGGAATATTCTTACTGTCGGGGAATATTCGTACAACGGCGCAGCCTTGTGTGGGCCCCATAACGAAAAGCGATTGGATGAAGAAAACGACAAGTATAAGTTGTTTATAATTAACGGCGTAGTTGTTACTATTAATACTGTTGGAATACCTAGTGGTTAAAATACAGTAGCACACGGTATTGCACCAATTATTGATTCTTACGTAAGAAGGCACTACTCAATAATTGTTACAGTAATTACTGTTCAATATTTTATTTTATTGATTCAATAATTGCTACGTTGAAATTTTATATTATTGTTGTTCAATAATTGTCACTGCACAATATTTCTCATTATCAGATCAATAATTCATATTATTTGAATAATATTATTAGATAACATTATTGGCAATGTCTAGAAAGTTCTGTCGAAGGAGAGGTTTGGTCACCTAATTGCACGCCAGTAAGGAGAAATTCTTATTGGAAAGCCCCCTCTTTCTTGGGAACGGCCTGGTTGTCATAAATGTGATTCTGTAATATTATTTGTGAATAATTAATTATTGATTCATATGATAAGGATATATTTATTTTATGTGGATATAAATGAGGGATATATTTTTGTGGTTAAAAATGAAGGAGTTAATGTTGAGGTTTTTATCAGTATTTTTGTCGGAATTGAGGTATTAAAAATCAAGATTTTTGAGATATTTTGCGGGGGCTATAATTTTTAATCCGACCGTTGGATCGTGGTAATTTTTGGATATGTTATACATATATAAGTTGAGTATATGTCCACAAATTTTGAACCGTTAAAAATGAACGTATGATTTATTATGAATTTTACGAGATGACTGGTTCAGAAATTGTTAAATTTTCGGAGTTAATCATTTTGGTGAAAAATTTTAGAATTGGTGGGCCCCACTCTTGGTTGGTGAAGAAATGTGCTGAGATTTTTATTCAAATGTGGTGGGTGGGAATAGTAGCAGGTAAAGCCATCAGGTTGCAGGTTATGTCTGCTTCGGCGTGCTAACATTTTCCTATAAATAGAGGGCTAAGTTAGAATTGAAAATCACACCAGAAACATAAGCTTTCTCTCTTTCTCTCTCTATATTATGAAGCATATTTTGTGAGTATTTAGATACTTTGAGAGTTACTATTTAGTGTAAGTTTCCTTCGGCTTTGCATTCCAGTCAGAAATACTGCACTTTTGAGGTAAGGGATAGTAAGGGATAGTAAGGGATTTTAAGGGTTGTTATGTTTTTCAGTTTCGTAATTTTTCTGACCTTCAAAAATTCTAGAAAAATTTGAAATGATATTTTGATGAGTTTTCTTGATTGTGTCCAAAAATGGTGATTTTTGGATGTATAGATTGAGAGTTATGAATTTTATGAGAAAAGACTATTTTAAAAGTAACCGCTTATAATTCCTTGTGGTTAACTCAAAAATTGATGAAATTTTTATTGGGAGTACATGTATATGATAGAAGTGTACTCTGTAAATTTCAGAATTTTTGGACAAAAGTATAATTTTTGATAAATGTCTAAATATTCGGCGGTTTTGGCCATATGAAAAATAGTAAATGAGTTTTAAAAATTCTGAGAAAAATATATGTTCAATATGGGACTATATTCTGCTAAATCCCAGAAAAGAAATATTTTTGGAACTGATTTAGTATTTTTCATAAAAATGGACTAGTTATGAGAAAATGAATTAAATATGTTATGTGAAGTAAGAAAATTAGAAAATTAGATTTTATGGCTTGAGAATCCTATATGAGGTATATGCAGATTTTTGATGAGGGTTTGGATTATTGGTGATGAAATCTTATGAGTTTGGTATTTTAGAATGATTAAATGCATTATTTAGTAAAGTGTAAATAATTTAAATAAATTGTTTATAAGCTTAAGAAATATTATTATTTCAATATCATTATACCGAAATACTGGTATGAATTTTATTATAGAATTTCTACCTTTTTGTGTCGGGTTTACTATTTATGAGTTACTATTCATGAGTTACTATTCACGATAAAAATTGGTTTCTTTTTCTAACCAAATTATAGTTGATTTACGAATATTATTCTTGAGATTAAAACTAGATGTTGATCATATTATTTTTATTATTATATATAATATTTTTATAACCCTAATGATGATAGTTCTCTTTGACTTGAGTGTAAAGATGGGTAAATTTTTGGTATGATCATGACTATGGGCTATCTTTGGCCAGTAGTGCAAAGTTGAATCGTTGATTGGTATGATCATGACCATTGAATTTATAAGTGAATATCTTTAGCTTAAGTGCAAAGGTGAATTGATCAACATGGTTATAATTATTATTTATATAAATTCTGAAATGATTATATATTTCTTTTAGATATTAATATCTTTGGCCTGTAGTGCAAAGATGAAATATTGATGAATATCTTTGGCCTGTAGTGCAAAGATGAATTGTTGATGAATATCTTTGGCCCGTAATGCAAAGATGACATGTTATTGAATATCTTTGGCCAGTAGTGCAAAGATGAACAGATGTTGAGATAAACATGACCAACTGGTGATACAAATGAATATCTTTGGCCATAGTGCAAAGATGAAGTTATTAGTATGATTATGAACAGGAAATGTGATTTGGTATAACCATGATCTTTGATGTTTCAGGTAAAGACATGTGATGAAAATTATCTTCGTCCTGAATGCGAAGAGGAATTTAGAATTACAATTATGATTATGAGTTATTCATATAATTGTGGAAAGGAACTGTTGATTAATGTTATAGGGATAAAACATTGTTGGTGGATTTTTAACATGGAGAAGATAATAGGCTTTATGGTCTATTTGACTCTTCTAATGGATTGCTCGTTCCGCTACAACTATGGTTGAAATTTTTATCATTTACCATATGTTCTAAATCTCTGATTTATTATTGATGAAGGCTATTGATAATTTTATTATCTTTAGTCATGATATTTTTTACTGAGCTAGTTGTGCTCACCCTTTTGCTTCAAAATTCCTTTCAGGTAATAAGAGTATAGCTGGGTCGAGCGGGGGTAACAAGGGAATAGAACGGTGGTCATCATTTAGTAGTTATATTTGGTGAAAAAAATAGGGTGAGGCGAACCCAACGTTGGAAGGGTGTTTTGTCACTATCATACAAGATGTCTAATGACATACAACCTCGTGTCATCATAAGACAGGGTTGTGCTCATCCACTTGCTGAGTATATCTATGGGCACTACCTGTATAATCTTGGTGTTTGTTTGAAGTATAATTCACGATTAAAGACAGTGGAGATAATGATAAGTCAAGAGAAGACTCACTATTGGGAAAAATATGATAGTAATCTTTTCGTTTTTCTTTGGGGTCTATTGGGTCAACCAAGGATAATTCTGTGGCCATATGATATCTATCATAACCTAGACGCATGGCCTCCTATGTACGAAGGTTTCCTTGAGCACTTCCAAAAGATGCTAATTTCTAAAATAGTTTTTGACTATACCTTTATGTAAGGTG
Organism: Panax notoginseng; assembly: GCA_016801055.1. Classification (NCBI taxonomy): domain Eukaryota; kingdom Viridiplantae; phylum Streptophyta; class Magnoliopsida; order Apiales; family Araliaceae; genus Panax; species Panax notoginseng. The sequence continues at coordinate 106,047,776 of CM029023.1, read as the reverse complement.
TCATTGTGAGGTGTTGTCCACGGTTGGGACATGTGTCACATTTGGTATATATTTGTATCCAAACTCACAGCATTTGTGTTGTTGTATTTTGCACGACAATTATTGTAATAAAGTTGTAGTTATTTTCTGTACCATGTATTTGGCGACTCAGAATAGGTTGGATGGAATGGACCTATTTTGGGGTCGTTACAACAGCTCTTGGAACTTCTCCCAAGACATCTTCAGTGCGGCAGGTTGAGTACGCTTAATCGATTCCCACCAGTAATCTGCCTGTCCTCGCAACATAAAGGCGGCAAAGGGAACCTTTTGCTCCTCGGAGCATCCCAAGACATCAAATATCTTAGTGATCTGCTTTATCCATGTTTCCGCTATAAGTGGCTTTGGCTCTCCCTTAAACTCCGGTGGTCCCAGCTCCTTGAACTGTTTAGCGGTGACCGTCCGAGAGTTTTTAGTGTTTCCACCTACATTTCGAACAGGAGCCGCTCTCGCCTGCTGTTGCATAAACTGCATAAAGCTTCTGAATATTTCATCATTCATCATTTGGTCAGTATTGTTGTTTGCATGAGGATTGTCGCCTTCCTGATGCACATTATCCCGATTATTGATATGTGATGAATCAACAGTCGCCTGTGCTCCATTGCTATTCTAAACATTCTCGGATGTCACTTTCAGATACTACTACAAAACAAAAGTTAATTGATATGTCATATATTATCCTTATATTCTAACCGACCAATTAAATACCATGCAAATAAATTTAGGTAGGTCATATTAGCGAAGGAATTCCCCGTCTCTCCCCTCCTTGTTCTATTCTCACATCTTAGCCAGGGATCATATCCCTAAGCTCTGATACCAACTGTGACGCCCCCAAAATTAGGTATACATCACCCATCTTGGGTCGTCAGATACATGGTACAAAATACAAATACAACTTACTAATACAACTGTCGTGTACAATACGACAAAACATAACTGTGAGTTTGAATACAATTATTGTCTACTCCTATACAAACTCAAAAGGAGTCCTCATTACAATTATTGTCACACTATTTAACAGAATAGTGAGGACTACTAATACTATCATCTGGTCCATCACTCCGTTCCCTGACTCGTCCCAGCTATACTCTCATTTCCTGAAGAGAACAGTGAAAGAAAGGGTCAGCTCAACTAGCCCAGTAAGAAATATTATGACTAAGATAATGCAGAATAAATTATCATTAGCCTTCAACAGTGTTAAACTGATAAAATATAACGAACATCAAGTTTAACTGCAGCGGAACAAGCAATCCATTAAAAGAGTCAAGTAGAAAATAAAATCTACTATCTTCTATGATTTAAAAGGTTTTCAACACTGTTATCGCTGGGACTCAGCTTAATAAAATAATCCACATCATCGAATCACCCCTGCACTACGGCCAAGGATATTCGTGTATTCATTAATGGTCATGATCACGCCAACAACTGTCCATCAATGCACTACGAGCCAATGAGGACTTTGACCACATCATTTGTAACATTACGGTCATGATTATACCGAATAATCCCTGATCATAATCATACCAAGTCCATCTATGCACTACAGGCCATATATGACTTTCAACATTTTATAAACATGAGGATGATGACAATGATATAAGAAATCAATAAAACAAGTTCAAGAATTAATTTATCCAAGAATTTACAACGTCCAAATTGTCAACATGATACTGCTTTGTGGAGTAAAATTCAAGAATGCTTAGAAGAATATTTTCATGAAAAGATACTTGATGAAACACAATTATCAAGGATATTCCACAAATTTCATGGAGTATAAAAGTCAAAACTTAACCAACTGAGTATAATAAAGAATGGAAAAACAAAAAAAATCACCACGCATGCGATAGGCCGCACAGACAGGTTATTCCAACAGAATAATAAATAATGAAACCAGGTCCGGCGTAAAACGCACAGACAGGATATTCCAACAGAATAATAATAAAGACGGAACCAGGTACAGTGTAAAACACACAGATAGGATATTTCAACAGAATAATAATAAAGACAGAACTAGGTCTAGTGTAAAACACACAGACAGGATGTTCCAACAGAATAATAGAATAATGTCACCAAGTATAGGGTAGACCGCGTATACAGGTTATTCCAACAGAATAATAAAAAATGGAATAACAACAGTTATCTTCATGAATAAGAAAGAATAACACCCCTTACCGTTTTAAAGAAGAACTGAAATAAGGAAGTAGTTAAGTAGCAGAATACTTTTCTTCTCTCTCTCTATAGTTTCTCTCTATAGTTTCTCTCTATAGAGTTCAGTGAATTCGTAAGAAATAATGAAGGAATGAGCTGCTATTTATAGAAAAATGGAATGCATAGTAACTAATCTATGAACGGTCCATATTGATTACTTTAATCTTACGGTCCATATTTAAAGAAAAATCTTTTAAATAAAATATAATATATTCTATTTATAGAATAACTTTAATAAAGTATTTTGTTTTATATAAAAAGATATTTCTGTTTTATTACGTTAATAATACGAATAAAACAAAACTTCATTATCGCTAAATAATTCATATTATTAACTGACAATAATTGAATCAAACTGAGTGACTTCTCACTTAAGCATTAATAATCAATACCGTGTGCTACTATGCAACCACACGTATTACTGTACTTTTACTACCGAGTAGTTCAACAATATCAATGGTAAAACTTTCGCCATTATTTTTAATAAAATATTTTTTTCATTTTCTCAATCCGACAATAATTTTGTTGATTGTGCCGTTGTACGAATATTCCCTGTTAAAATGAATATTTCCCGACCAATCGAATATTATATAACAACTTGTGTACTTTACAAAATTTATAAATATTACCCACAACTATAACATTATATCAAATTAACTCCATAATATTCAAAAATAATATTTATAGAAAATTCATCTTTATTTATAAAAGTTGGGTCCTACAATTATATCTGATATTTCAGTCAGACGTACTGTTCTTTTGAGGTAAGGGATGTTATTTTTTTATAAATGATATTATTTATTCTAATATCATTATGCCGAAATATTGATATGAATATTATTATAGAATTTTTACCTTTTTGTGTCAGGGTTACTATTCACGTATACGACACTATTCACGTATACGGTACTATTCATCGAAAAATAAAATTTCCTATTCTTTGTCCCAGATGTCTATTTTGTTACTATCTTTGATTGTATCCATATTTTGATCTTTATTCTTGAATTTTACTCCACTATTGTATATTATGGGGTGTTTTTGAACATGGATAAACTGAAGTACGAATCCCAAATATTTATTCTTTTGTCTCACTAGATTCATTTTCTTTAAAATATTTTTCATCATCCTCAGTCCTAAATGATGATATTATTGAATATCTTTGGCCTGTAGTGCAAAGATGAATGATTTCCTGATGAATATCTTTGGCTCGTAGTGCTAAGATGTACAAGGGTTGAGATGAACATGACCAACAGGTGATACAAATGAATATCTTTGGCCTGTAGTGCAAAGATGAATATTTGATTCAATGTGTATATTGATTGATGTTACATGGATAAATTATTGATGATGGACTTTTAAATCTTAGAAGATAGTAGAATTCATTCTTTACTTGACTCTTCTAATGGATTGCTGTGTCCACTATAGTTGTTGATCTAAAACTTGTTGTCTATTATATTCTATCAGATATTTTCATGTTGAAGACTAATGATAACTTGTTGTATATTATCTTAGACATTATATTCTTTACTGGGCTAGTTGAGCTCACCCTTTTTTTCTTTTTGTTCCATTTTTCTTCTCAGGAGGTGAGAATTTAGCAGGAACTAACCGAGGTATGGAGTGATAATTCTAGAAAGTGGTTTTAGCAGTCCTCACTATTTTCGTAAAATAGTGTATCAATAATTATAATGAGGACTTATTTGATTTTGAATATTGTCTAGAAGATAATATTTGTATTTAAACTCACAGTATAGTATTGTTGTATTTTACACAACAATTGTATTAATGAAGTTGTAGTTGTTTCTGTACCATGTATTTGGCGACTCAGAATGGGTGATGTATACCTATTTTGGGGGCGTCACAATTGGTATCAGAGCTTAGGAATATGGTCTCTAGCGGGGATCGGGGAATAGAACTAGGAGGGGAGAGACGAATAAATCCTTCGCTAGTGTGTCTTACCTAAGCTTATTTGTTATTTAATTGGTCAGTCAGAATATAGGGATAATATGTGGCATGTCAATTAACCATTGTTTCGTGACAGTAAAATGGCATCTGAAGATGTTGAGATAAGTAATGGAGCACATGAGACCGTTGAGTCACCACTGATCAATACCCTAGATAAGGTGCATCAAGAAGGCAATAACCCTACTGTAAACAATAACACCGACCAAATGACGAACGATGGTATGTTTAGGAACTTTCTAGAATTCATGCAAAATCAAACAAGAGAGACTATTGTTCAAAATGCAGGTGGAAACACTGGCAACTCACGGATGGTCACCGCTAAGCAGTTCAAGGAGTTGGCACCGCCGAAGTTTTTGGGAAAGCCAGAACCACTTACGGCAGAGCCGTGGAAAAGCAGATCACTAAAATATTTGATGTCTTGGGATGCTCAGAGGAGCAAAAGGTTCCTTTCGCCACCTTCATGTTGCGAGGAGATGCAAATTATTGGTGAGAATCCATAAAGCATACTCAGCATGCCGCACTAAAGATGTCATTGGAGAAGTTCCAAGAATTGTTCAACAACAAGTACTTTCTCGAAAGTATTTGTCACATAAAGGAGGTAGAGTTCATCAAGCTGGAGCAAAACAATATGAACTTGTCGCAGTACGAAGCTAAGTTTGCCGAGTTGTCCCGATTTGCATCTCATTTGGTTGATAATGATGAGAGAATGACGCGAATATTTCTGTGAGGTTTGAAACCTGAAATATGTCAATACCTCATTTCTCATAAACTTTGTTTATATTCAGATGTTGTGAATAGGGTTCAGTTATTGGAGCGCGATAATGAGTCGGCTCAACTGAAGAATAACGATCAATAACTCGATGATAATCGTACCAGTGGCAACGGTCATCGGAACAATGATAACCATCGTGGAGAAAATTATCATGCTAGAAATGGTAACCACTTCGGTGGTAATCATGGCCAAGATAATAGGAAAGGTGAGTCAAGTGAAAATTTCAAAAAGAGAAGATTCAACAATGACGAGAAGACGTCGACACCAACACCAGCAACGAATTCTAGGGGAGGAGAAAGACCGCCAGTTAGATGCTACAGATACGGAGAGGAGGGACACATAAGTCCAAACTGTTCACAACCTTCCAAGGTATGTTTTATTTGTGGAAAAGACGGTCATATAGCTCGAGATTGTCCTATAGCGAAGTCAAGTCTAGCTGGGGCGGTGGCACCAAAGGTGGATACAGACAAAAGAAAGTCGGTAGTTTAAGGGAGAATATTTTTCGTGACGAGGAACCGAACGAAGTTATCACGGGTTAGTTAATCATAAACTATTGTGAAGTTTATACCTTATTAGATACCGGTTCTACCCATTCTTTTATCTCTCCTACTTGTGCTCAACGTTTGAACTTGACTACTGAGAAATTAGACTTTGACTTATTTGTTAAAACTCCGTTAGGAGAAACTTTCGTTACATCCATTGTTTATAAATTTTACTTGATTCAAATTGGTACCCTCACCCTACTTGTTGATCTTATATCTTTGAAAATTCTTGCATTTGATGTGATCTTAGGGATTGATTGGTTAACCACTCATCATACTAAAATTGATTATTTTCGTAAGGTTGTTAGTTTTTATATTTTTAACCAACCTGTTGTACGAATTCAAGTAACCAAACCATTAAAGTTAATTAATGTCATATCAAGCCATAAAGCCATTTGTTTATTAAAAAATGGATATCAAGCTTTCTTACCCATGTTATGGACTTAAATACGTCAGATTTGAATAATATTCTGTTGTTAGTGAATTTTCTGACGTATTTCCTGAATAACTTCTTGGCCTACCCCTAGAGCGTGATATTGAATTTTGTATCGACTTTGAACCTGGTACAAAACTCATTTCAAAAATCTCATATCGAATGGCTCCTATTAAACTTCAGGAGTTAAAAACCTAACTACAGGAGTTGGTACCTTAGCCTCTATCTGGTGACTTTCTTTGTGGAATGAATCGAAGCCAGACTCTTTGTAGGGGACGTCATATTCGTGCGGTGGTAAACTGATAGGTGCCATTGTGATGTACTATCCAAGATTGGGATATGAGTCACAGTTGAGAGCAACCTATGCCAGTAATCAAAATAAGTAGCTTTCTAGGCTTAGTTGGTTACTATCGGAGATTCATGGAATGATTTTCTCGAATCGCTACTTCGTTAACTCAGCTGACTCAAAAAGATACAAAATTTGAATGGAGCGAGGAATGTGAGAAAGGCTTCCAAGAACTAAAGAGCAGACTCATTTTGGCACATGTTCTGACTATACCATCTTGGAAAAGCGAACGTGGTAGCTAACGTGTTCAGTAGAAGATCGTATGCGGGTACGAGTGCGATATTGTCGAACACAAAGACCTATTTCGTATAACTAACAAATGATAGAGATAGAGTTAAATACTCTAAGGACCCACGTGATGATGTCAAATATACGCGTAGAGCCGACCTTAATCGATAAATTTAAAGTTACTCAAGCTACACACCTGGAGCTGATGAATATGAATACGAAGATGCAAGAAGTCGTTATTCCAAAAGCGAGAATCGGCAATGTGAGAAAAGCTCAAACCTTCAATTTATTAGTCCATTTGAGATTCTCGATCAAGTAGGAACTGTGGCCTATAGACGCGTTTTACCGCCAAGTATGACATGTGTTCATAACGTTTTTCGCGTATCGATGTTACGTAAATATGTGGATGACCCGAACCACATTATTGAGTTAGAACCAGACGAGATAGCAGAAGATTTAACGTACGAGGAGGTACCAGTCAAGATCTTGGATAGGAAGGAGCATGTCTTACGCACGTCAATTTTAAGGACGAAATTTCATAAGGAGGGGAGGTTGTAAGGCCCCAACTTTTTATAAATAAAGATTTAATTGTCTCTAATTATTATTTTAAAATAGTAAGGGGTTGATTTGATTAATGTGGTTGGTTATAGGTAAAACGAACAAATATTTTAAATATGTAAGTGGTTATAAAATATTTATTGTTGTCGGAAAATATTCGTTTGGTCGTGGAATATTCTTGTTATCGGGGAATATTCGTATGATGGCGCAGCCTTTTGTGGATCCCATAACGGAAAGCGATTGGATGAAGAAAACGACAATTATGATTTTTTATAAATAACGGCGTAGTTGTTACCGTTAACAATGTTGGAATACCCGGTGGTTAAAACACAATAATACGCGGTGTTGCACAGTAGCACACGGTATTGCACTAATTATTGATTCTTACGTAAGAAGGCACTACTCAATAATTGTTACAGTAATTGCTGTTCAATATTTTATTGATTCAATAATTGCTACGTTGATATTTTATATTATTGTTGTTTCAATAATTGTCACTACACAGTATTTTCTATTATCAGAGCAATAATTCATATTATTTTAATAATATTACTAGATAACATTATTGGCAATGTCTAGAAAGTTCTGTTTAATGAGAGGTTCGGTCACCTAATTGCACGCCAGTAAGGAGAAATCCTTATTGGAAAGCCCCCTCTTTCCTGGGAACGGCCTGGTTGTCATTATTGTGATTCTATAATATTACTTGTGAATAATTAATTATTAATTTATATGATAAGAAAAATATTTGTTTATGTGGATATAATAAATGGAAGAATTTTTAGAAAAGTGATAATTGTTGAAAATTGATATTTTATCTTTTCTGATAAAATAATTCATTTAAATATATTATTATATTTCAATAATATAATAATGGTGATATTTTTACAATGAATGTGTGATATATGAATAAATGAGGAGGAAGAGTATTTTTGTTACAATAAATGCTAAAAACATGTTAAACATGTTGGTGGGCCTCATTTTTAACTGAAATTTGATTATAGCTTGTAAAATTGCCCGTATGTGGATTTCGGTTAATTTCTACTTGGAATTTGGAAAAACTTAAAACTACAAAGTTGTAACAAATTAAATTTTCTATGGAATTGACATAAGATTTGAATTTTTCTGGTAAAAGGGCTATTTATTATGAATTATTGAAGTTTTGGAATAATTGATTTTTGAGTTTTAGTTATTTTTTTAAGAAAAACGTTTTTATCATTGTTGGTGGGCCCCACTGGTGGCTAAAATCAGATTTTCAAGAAGTGGGCGTGAATTTTTTTTTTAAATATAATATTTTATTAAATTTTTTGCTTTGGTGTTCTAAGCATTTTCCTATAAATAAGATGCTTAAGTTAGAATTGAAAATCACACCAGAAACTGAAGTTTTCTCTCTCTATATTATCGAGCATATTTTTGTGAGTATTTAGATATCTTGAGTGTTGCTATACAGTGCAAGTTTTCTTTAGCATTATATCCGATATTTCAGTCAGAAGTACTGTTCTTTTGAGGTAAGGGGTGTTATTTTTTTATAAATGATATTATTTCTTCTAATATCATTATGCCGAAATATTGATATGAATATTATTGTAGAATTTCTACCTTTTGTGTCGGGGTTACTATTCACGTATACGGCACTATTCACGAATACGACACTATTCACCGAAAAATAAAATTTTCTCTTCTTTGTCCCAGATATCTATTTTGTTACTATCTTTGATTGTATCCATGTTTTGATCTTTATTCTTGAATTTTACTCCACTATTGTATATTATGGGGTGTTTTTGAACATGGATAAACTGAAGTACGAATCCCAAATATTTGTTCTTTTGTCTCACTAGATTCGTTTTCTTTAAAATATTTTTCATCATCCTCAGTCCTAAATGATGATATTACTGAATATCTTTGGCCTGTAGTGCTAAGATGAATGATTTTCTGATGAATATCTTTGGCTCGTAGTGCTAAGATGTACATGTGTTGAGATGAACATGACCAACAGGCGATACAAATGAATATCTTTGGTTTGTAGTGCAAAGATGAATATTTGATTCAAGATGTATATTGATTGATGTTACATGGATAAAATATTGATGATGGACTTTTAAATCTTAGAAGATAGTAGAATTCATTCTTTACTTGACTCTTCTAATGGATTGCTGTTTTCGCTACAGTTGTTGATCTAAAACTTGTTGTCTATTATATTCTATCAGATTTTTCTATGTTGAAGACTAATGATAACTTGTTGTATATTATCTTAGTCATAATATTTTTTACCGGGCTAGTTGAGATCACCCTTTTTCTTTTTGTTCCATTTTTCTTCTCAGGAGGTGAAAATTTAGCAGGAACTAACCGGGGTATGGAGTGATGATTCTAGAAAGTGGCTTTAGCAGTCCTCACTATTTTTGTAAAATAGTGTATCAATAATTGTAATGAGGACTTATTTGAGTTTAAATATTGTCTAGAAGATAATATTTGTATTTAAACTCACAGTATTGTATTGTTGTATTTTACACAACAATTGTATTAATGAAGTTGTAGTTGTTTCTGTACCATGTATTTAGCGACTCAGAATGGGTGATCATTAAGCGTTTTCCTTCACGTTTTCCCCTAACGTAGCTAAACGAATGAAGAGCACATAACAGTACTTTTTGTTGTTTTTATTTCGTCCGATTTTTGCACTTTTTTTGAGAAAAACTTTTATCGGCTTACTTAACTTTTCATGATATATTATCGTCAAATCTTTTGACGGAATGTCATTTTGACATACCGAACTCTCGAAAAGGATTATGTTATTCAAACCTTAACCCTTAGGTTTCGTCAGGTAAATAATGTCTATTTCGTCTTTTTCTCAGAAATATTTTCATTCTCGAAAATATTTTATTTTCGTCTTGAAAATTCTTACTCATTCAATCTTGCTCGTAGCCAGAATCCTCCCGACTTATAATCATCCTAAGTTCTAGAACGATTAATAAACACATAGCACAGAATAATATTAATAAAAATTTATTTTATTAATAACTAATTCTTTAAACTTAAATTATGGACAATCTGATTTTACTTAGGTTGTCACAACAAGGGTTTGAAAAACCTGTTTTACAAAAACATCACTGCCATATCTCTTTAAAATTAAACTTTTATACAAAATTTAAACCCTTTGTATATAGGTGCAAACGAGACTTAGCACTACTTCTAGATAACTGCACATAGACCTACACACACACATTCAGATAAAAGTTTAAATTAAAAAGTGACGGTAACCGTGTCACCACAGAAGTCGGGGGGTGCCCAACACCTTTCCTCCGCTTAATCAAGCCCCCAGACGCTATCGAATCTCAGTTTTATAGACCAGTTAAATAGTGTCACATCACTAGGTCTATGTGCAAACCATTTCTCGGTTGAGTTGGTGCAACCATTTAAAAATACCAACTGGCAACTCTTACAGTCCAATCGTCGACATATACATGTCGGACCTTTTCGCAACTTATTTTTTCAAACAAATCTCACCTTACATGATGAGAACACTGTCGTCGAGATTTTTATGTATCCCTTTTCTGTTCTTGTCTTTTGGTGTTCTCATGTTAGGTGAGATTTGTTTGAAAAAATAAGTTGTGAAAAGGTCCGACATGTATATATATCCACGATTGGACTATAAGAGTCGCCAGTTGATATTTTTAAATGGTTGTACCAATGCAACCGAGAAAAGGCTTGCACATTGACCTAGTGATGTGACACTATTTAATTGGTCTGTGAAACCGAGATTCGTTAAGGTCCGGGGGCTTGATTATGCGGAGGGAAGGTGTTAAGCACCCCCCGACATCCGTGTTACCATGGTGACCGCCACTTTTCAATTAAACTGTTATATGAATGCGTGTGTGTGTGTGTGGGTCAATGTGCACTTATCTGGAAGTAGTGTTATGCCTCATTTGCACCTATATACAAAGGGTTTGAATTTTGTATAAAAGTTCAGTTTTAACAAGATACAGCAATGACGTTTTATAAAAAGAGGTTTTTCAAACCCTTATGCTCAATAGTAATTGAGGCCTTTGATACTTTCATTTTTTATTAAATATTCGGCTTGGTTGCTTTTATTTTTGAGATGCGAAGCATCCTCAAGAAGATAAAATATATAGCAGTGCCGAACTCCTTGTGGGCATGAGAGCCATCTAAGCAAATTCAAACAACGTTAATAATTTACAAGTCATGTACAACTGAAAATGTCCATCATGGGAACCGAATCTAGATCCAGAAGACTGAATTTGTGATCACATGATTCCTAGGCTCACATGATGTAGCAATTTGTATGAAAACTGTAAACAATTATATATAAAAAGGTTGTAAATATATATATATATATATATATATATATATATATATATATATATATATATATGTGTGTGTGTGTGTGTGTGTGTGTGTGTGTGTGTGTGTGTGTGTGTGTGTGTGTGTGTGTGTGTGTGTACAGACAATCAACCACCACGAAGCACCTCCATGGGGGATTGAAAAAATATAAATAAAGCTGTAAAAGCGATCAACCGCCACGGAGTAAACTCCAGGCGGGACAAAATGTAAAGAAAGCAGTAAAAGGCCACGAAGTGAACACCACGCCTGATAGAAATGTATATATATATAAGTAGTAAATGCTCCGGATGTAAATCCAGGCTCATCGAATAGAGTTCAACAACAGTTTATATATATGTACATATATAAAAGTAATAAACGCTCCGAATGTAAATCCAAGCTCAATCGAGGCATAACTCGATGATGTAGTACAAATATATATATAAATATATATGTACGAAAGAAATAAAAAAACCACGGACCGAAGTCCGGGCATACACACTCAACACGACTCTTAACGTGAATAACGGTGTGTGCAAGAAGTGGAGAAAAGGCTTTAGATGATGTAAGAAGGCTTACAGTGGACTGCCAAAGAAAACTTTAATAGCCTTAAATGGATGAACACTCGACTCCTGCTGGTAAAAAAATAGTCAAATATAATCTCACAAGTGTTTAAAATGAGAAAGCACTCAAGTTATAGTGTCTACAGAGCAAATTAGACAGGGCTTCCTCGTCGTTTTCTCTTACAAAATGGCCACCCCAAGTCCTCTATTTATAGAGGGGGGAGCCACAGGTGTACATACAGTAGCAGTAGGTATACCTACGGCTACCCGGGGTACCCTGGGTAATGTTGGTCCCGCCGTCTCGAAGTACGTGCACTCAGACAATGCGTTGTTCGCTCGAACCTTCATAACTTTCAATTCGGGAGTCCGATGGAAGCGTGCCATACCATTCTGGAAAGCTCTTTTCTGAGGACTATGTAATGACATAGGATTTGCTCTTTTTTGAATCCATGAAGATGGGTCCATGACCGAAATGGCATTTTCAGGTTTCCGTCAGGTAGTCCGTTGAGCCGTTTTGTAGAGTTTGCGCTCGAAAGTTAAGATATGGTTCTTGTGGGACTTCTTTTGAAGCAATTTGAGTTGAAATGAGTGTATTTGATTTAAGTTGAAGTTGAGCTGGCAAAATAACCCTTTTGTCCCTCCCGGGGTTATCTCCGATTTTCGCATAGTTGTAGCAGTCTTTTCTCAGGATTATCTTTGAGGTTAGCTTGTTGTTGACTTTGACTATCCTCAGGGTTATCTCTGAGGTTGGGTTGACCTCCTGGGGTTATCTCTAGGCTTTGAACTTGATCCCCTGGGGTTATCTTCGGGGTTGAAACTGACTTTCCCGGGGTTTGTTCTGGGTTTAGAAACTGATTTCTCGGGGTGGGAAATTGGATCTCATGGGGCTATCTCCAGGGTTAGAGTTGATGTTATGGTCCTCCAGGGTTATCTCTGGAGTGTGAAAAAGTCATTATTGTCATCCTACATAGTTAGTAACAAGAAAATGAATTTTTGAGTGTCTACAGATGCCCCTCTTTAGCATATTCATGCAATGCAATGGAATGTACATGATAAAGATTACTAGACACTTGAAATATTACAAGGTATTTCTAATGATGCAAATCGCAATGTAATGAATGTTTATGATGAATTGTAAAATGTTTTCGCAAATTACAGTTCGCAAATCGCACATCACACTTCGCTTTTCGTATTTGGCCAATAGCACTTTGTAACTCGTACATCGCATTTCACTTATCGCAAATCGTAATGTAATGAATGTTATGATGAATGTTAAAATATTTTTGCAAATCACTTTACCTTTACCGATCATTGTTGATGCATATGTTGGTGTTGACTCCAACGGTTTTGTTTTTTGTCAGTGTCGCTGATGCTTGTTTGATGAAGATAAGTTGAGATATTTTCTACATCTCTAATGGGGATGACGTTCTAAAATCACCGGACCCTTCCGATGCATACGCTGGTAGTTAACAACGGTGCCTACCCTGATGGTAGTTTGACAACGGTGCCTACCCTGCTGGTAGAGGACTATACTGACATCGCCAAACTATTTTGGTTCCCACTCGAATGGTGGTATCCCTGAACTGTCTTGATGTTACGTTGAATTGATGCCAATGGTTTAGAATACCAGATCTTTCGATACCTTCGCTGAAGTAATATTCCAAGGTTTGCTTTACCAGACTCTGCCTCACCCTTTTTTGAGGTAATTTGGAGTTTCTATTTGTTGTCGGGTACTTGTGCCCCATTTCCTTGAGCATTTGATTCGCAACCTGGTTGAACTGATGACTTGAATGCCGCTGACATCCATGAAGGGTGCATCTCATTTTTTTGCTGCCTAGATTTAAACTTCGGTGTAGAGGCCTCGACTTGTGAGGACTTGACTCCGGTTGGCACATTTGATGATGAAGATTTCATTCGCTAGACCTTTTGTCATTGGGCTTCTACTTTTGAGTTAAGGACTTTCTTAAGAATTTTCCCCTTCTTTTGTAGAAGCAAGCTTATGTCGCCATGATTTCTTTCAGGAGTTCTCCCCTTTCTTTTGATGAGAGGCTTGATCCCGCCTTAAGCTCCTTCCATTTCTCAGAATTGGATAATGTCCTAGTCCTTTCGCATGTTGTTGCCGGGGATTCATATGAGAGACTCTCTTTGTTAACCAAGTCGCGAGTGAGTAATATTCTCACATGTGGATTATTCATTCTGAGAACAGTGGGATTGGAAGAGACCAAATGATCATACTGAATTGCCAGTGAGATGATGTGACGGAAGCTCTGATGATGATGTACCATGTTGATGGTGCTGACTAGCGTATTTTCTTCTTTAGAATGGTTGATGAATGCCCTAGTGTTGAGTTGTCGCTGTTTCTGAGATTACCCCAGTCTTGTTGTAAGGGTTCCAATATTGGGTTGTCGCCAATTTTGAAATTGCCCTAGCCTTGCTTGTTGTATGGGATAGTTGCTTTGACAGATGGGCTGATAAGATGTCGAGATCGTAAGAGGCTTTTACCTCTGTACTATATGGTGAATTGGTAGTGGATTTGGGCTTTGATGACTTTGATCATTGTTCCTGAATTGTTTGCACAATCGGTCTTGATAGTTTTTTTCTGATTTGATGAAGACTTATGATTGAGGGTGTCGGCTCTTTGAAGGTTCTCGCTGCTAATCATGCTTGATATATCGTTGTGTTGTTGTTACAACTTTAATGAGTAATGTTGAGAGGCCTTCAGACTCCACTAAATTGACCCCAAGGATCTCAACTTGGTTGGTGGTGACTTCACCCAAGTTTGATTTGATCTACAGAGTTTGATTTATTGTCTTGACCAGGGGGAACAAGTCGTCAAGTATAAGATAGAATTTGCCACGACGGCTGCCCATGTATTGCTGGAGGTCAAAAGAGATCAAGTCTTCTCGTATTTCAGGAGCGATGAGTTGCTGACGAGTTTACATCTTATGATGATGGTCATTTCATCCTTATTACTGGTTGTCTTGGGATTGATGTTTAGGGTTGGATATTTCTTTTGAGGGTCCGAACGCGCCACTGCTAGCTGCCTACGTACTCTCATATGTGCGGGAGATCAGGTCTGCGTAGTTCCTACTTGATAAGATAAACAGTTTGAGAAGTGTTTGTTTAGGGTTTTTAGGTTTTTGTTTAGTTTGACCGCACCATAAATGGTTGCCTATGTACTCCCATTGATGAGGGGAGATCATGTCTTTCGTAGTTCAGGCTAAATGGTCGAGACATGACTGACTTGATTTTGATTTTGACTTTTTGACTTTTTTTGTTATTTTTTTTGTTATTTTTTACTTTTTATTTTGTATATACATGCATGGAAAATAAAAGGCATATTGTGAAGAAATTGATACCGCCCCACCATCTCCTGGAACTCCCCACTTTACCCACTGGATCTACATATCCTTGGCTAGTTGCGGCCTGGTATTCCAGTTGTCAGTGGTTATGTTTTCTTCAAGGCTTTCGATAGTGGTTACCTCTTGGTTTTGGATATCTTCACTCACGGCCGTAACTTGATCGCTTCCTGATTCAGTACATTCCACAGGGATGCTTGAACTGGACCCCTCACAAAAAGGTATGAAACTCCTAATTCTTCAATGAGTTAGTTTCTCCGCTAACCTCACCACCGTTTTCCTCATATGTTCCTTCACCTTTTTCCTGGGCTTGAGAGGATTCGACCATAAAATCTCCCTCGAACTGTTGTGGCATTTCTTGCAAGAAACTTTCCATTTTGGCTTCTTCTTCCTTGGATATGATTAGTATTTCCTCCTCATCATCCAGGATGATAAAATCAGGAACGTGGTTGCTATCTTTGGGCCACAGGATGTTTGATGTTGATGGAGGAATCTCTTTTGTTGATTCTCTTGTCTCCTCTATCATTCCCTGCATTAAGATTAGTCCACCTTGTGTTCTGCCAGAATTGGTGTTCATAGCCTTCAACTCTTTTGAACTGCCTGTCTCGAGTGGACAACCTAAGCTTTTTATTTCCTTTTCGCCTTTCCTGGTCATGGGGGATTCTATCTTCAGCTCTCCATTTTCAATGAGATCCTGGATTTTATGTCGCAAAGACCAATATTCCTCAGTCACATGTCCAGGTGAGTTAGAATGGTAGAGACATATCTTGGTGGAATCATAACTCTTTATCTTGGGATTTATAGTAGGCAGCAACTCAGTAACCCTTCCTTCACTTATCAGAAAGTGTAGCATTTCTTCATTTGATCTGCTCAGAGGGGTGAATTTTTGGGCTCTTGTGGAGGTTGTTTGATCTTTCTTTTTTGAGAATTTGCATTCCCCCGAGCGATTTTTCTGTTGGCGAGATCTTCTAGCAATTTTATCAATCCCATTTTCTTGTTCTTTCAGTCTACTTTGATCTTCTTTATTTAGCTGGCTTATCCTGGAGAGATATGGGCTTGCATTATGGTTGATCTCTTTTTTCTCTTGGCTTTTTGATAGTTGAGTGAAAACTGCCTTGTATCCTAATGTTGGCGCACTATCAGCTTAGCTAGCAAATTTACTTGATTTTGGATCGTCTCTAATTTTTGCATTACTGTCACACCCTCCTCCGAGTTTTTTCGCTGTCGGACATTTGTTCTATGCCTTTGGGGGTATTCCTTCATCCTTCGTATGTACTTACGATTTGGATACATTTCAGCGCTTCCTGACCCGATCATGTTTACCTCCTCCTCATCATATTGTAAAGGAAGGTTGGTGTTGACATTTTGTTGGTCAGGTCGTTGGACCACAATACTGCCACTTTCGATCAGATTTTGAATCTTATGCTTTAAGGACCAACAATCTTGTGTATCGTGTCCTGGAGACCCTGAGTGGTAAGCACATCTCTGGCTTGGATTGTATCTTTTGCTCCCATGTTCCAGAGGTGGAGCCAGTTCAGTAATTTTCTTGTGATCTATTAATATCGCCAATACATTTTCAAGGGAATCGCCTAGTGGAGTGAACACCCGATTTTTTGTCCTTTCAAATTTTCTTTTCCTATCTTGGCATTGGTTGAATGTAGCATGTTGTTGAAATGGCAAATTGTCTTGCTTTTTCCAAATGGGGGGACTGTAGTTTGATCTCCTAGCTTGCCCCTGTACAACAAGGGATACATCTTCATTACATTTATCGGGTACCCCCTTGGGATCGCTCGCATACTTGACAGTCTCTATATGCTCGGCAACTGCTCGCAAGGCAGTGAAGCCTTTAATCTTGCCTGCCTTCAGGCCCATCTCTTCCATTTCGTCGTGTTTGATCATCTCTGCGAATGGCTTTCCTATGCCTGCTAGGATTCTCTCATAGTAAGGCGCCTCTTGGATATCAATAAATGTCATTACCATCTTAGTTTCTGTCATTGATGGAATGACTTGCGCTGCCAGACGTCTCCACCTTTGGGCATATTCTCAGAAAGACTCAGTACTTTTCTTTTTGACTTTAGTCACTTGGTATCGATCTGGTGCCATTTGTGACTGAAAACTGTATTGATTTAGAAAGGTGTGGTCGAATTCTTCCCAGTTGTGGATTTTGGCATTGTCAAGTCTGACATACCAGGTTTTAGCCTCTTTAGTCAGACTTTTTTAAAAAAGTTGGATTTTGAGGCTTTCATCTTCAACATAAGACCCCAGTTCGCCAATGTACACTTTTAGGTGTGTTTATGAATCGCCTGCGCCATTGTACTTTTCAAACTCTGGGATTTTGAATTTGTCAGGATATCAAGCCCCTAGGAATATGCAGAGATCTGAATAGGTGACACTTCCATAGTTTCCAGTCCCTTTGATTGATCGGATGGTTTCTTCCATTTGTTTGACTTTCTTTCTTATATCCCCAATTTCTCGATCATCCCTGAGTTTTGTGATTTCAGGATTGGAATGAGGTTCAGGTATCTGGGTTTCCATCTTTTTGCCAATTCCCTGACTGCCCCCTGGTGTGAATGACTTTGGTTGAGTAGGCATTGTCTGACCTAGAGTGTTTTTACCTTGTTCTTTTAAAAAGACAACCAATTTTGCTATCTGATTCCTTAATCCTTCGAACTCCTCACAGGAAACGGGAGTAAGATCATGCTGGGCACTTGTAGCCATGTCTAACGGTAGGCTTAGTGCCTTTTTGGATTTTGAACGGGCAGCGGGATCAATTGCTTCCCTACAAAAAGACTTATGTAGTTTAGTCTTAGGGAATGTAGAAATGTTACATGCTATGTAATGTGTCCGTTTAGGAGTATTATCTTGTAAAACGGATGTCAGTTATTTTATAGCATGACATGTTTTGATATGAAAGGGAATACATGTACACATAGTCCTTTATATTTTCCATTACGTTGAGATTGACATGAAAATGAAATTACAAGTAATTGAATTTACAAGTAATTGAAATGGGAAGGTATAAAGAGACTTCCCTCCGCGTTTGGTTTATCAGAGGCTGACCTATTGTAACATTCTAGATTTTTTTTAAATGTAAATTATAAATATTTATTGATTTATATAAATATTTATTGGATGTGTTTATTATTGGATAAATAATTGTTCAATTTGATTGATTTGATTTAGTTAATTATTTATTTGTTAAATAAGTAATGTGTTATGTGGATTGAGTTATGTGATTAAGTGAATTATTTAATAAATTGTTATTAAACAAAGTATGACAAATAGCTATGTTATAAAGAGTTATTAAAATAAATTAAAGTAATTTTAATTTAGTTTTGCCAAACAAGGTTTAAGTATATTAATCCTTTAATTTTTAAATGGTTTACCAAACAAAGCCTTATGGCTTTTGGATTTCTTTTAAATTTTGAATTTATAATATTAATTAATATATATATATATATATATATATATATATATATATATATATATTAAATTTTAAAACCGATAACTTATTAGCATTATTTATTAAGGCGTCAGTTTTTACGTTTCAAAGGTAAGCGTTGGTTAGCTAAATATTACGTATTGTGTATTTTGGCTTAAGCCTAAGAAAAGTTCACAGAGTCTGAGAGGAAGCCAAGTGTGTGATTGTCCAAAGCGAGTTCTGTTATCAAGTAATTTCTTAACAACAAAAGGTATGTTTTATAAACCTTATTGTATATGTTTTATATTACAACTATGTGAATTTGTATGTCTCTGTGTTCTTCTTTTTCATTGTGTATAAAGTTTTACAAAATTCTTGTAAACCATGTTCTAGAATTGGTTATGATATTACGTATTGGTGTTGTTATAATTGTTATAACTAGCATGTATATATATATATATATATATATATATATATATATATATATATATATGTTGTATGCTAAATTAAGTTCATTGAGAAAGAGAACTTGGTTTTACAGTGAAAAATATATATACGAATATATGTTTTGCATGATAACAAAAATTCGTGTATGCTAGTTATGAAGTTGAAGGTCATGTATGTTTATTTGGTATGAATTTCAGAAATATCGTAGTTTAAAGGAATCAAATTTGGTTATAACTGTGAAATTTCAGTTCACTGTATTTTATTTATCAACAATGGAGTTTTGAGTTTTAAAAACAGTGTTTCAAAATTTAAGCTTCTAAAATTGTTGTTCGAATTGTTGATAATTGGTTTATGGATAATTTTTAACATTCATGTGTAATTTACGTGAAGTCGTACATGTTAATTGGTGTTAATTGTTGTTAAAAATTAAGACAGTAGCTTTGCTCTGTTCTTGGTTTGGTTTCTGTGAGTTTCGGCGCCCCAGCGTAAAAATTCACGCACCAGCGTCAAATCTCGCGCCTTAACGCAAAAAACAGCGCCCCAGCCAGACTTCGCGCCGCAGTGCGGAAGTCAGCACCGGAGCGCCGGACCTCGCTCCGCAGAGCCGAGTCCTTATATGTTGCTCGCGCCGAATCTCCACCTCAGCGTCGCAGCGCGGCCCACAGTTCAAACTGTGGCGCCGCGGCGCCACTTAGCAGAATGCTCAGAAATGACTTTTGTCTTGCATAGAAGTCTGAAATTTTTAGTTGTAATGCTATATGACCAAATAATTCTGTTATTTTAGTATTGTAATGTGTTGAACGAACATGGTGTTAATACCTAACGAGTTTATTATCATTTAGGAATATAACTTGATTACATGGTTAGACATTTAAATCATACGTGATGTAGTGTTGATTATGACTGATCATATCATATTAACATATGTATATATAGGGTATTGTGATTTGGATTTTAACGGTTTAATCTACGCTCAAGGCAAGTTCTTTACCTCTACTTTTATAACAATTGAACAAGTTTTCTAACTCTAACACTTCGTTGTGCAAGTTTAATTTCGTTGAGTACGTTATTGCTTTTAATTCAATTACAATTACGCAAGTTGCTAACTCCACATTTTCGTAGAGCTAGATTGTTTATTATTGAGAAAGTCCTTGTATCTAGTTGTTCATGAGGATACAAGTATTCTAAATCTTATACTTTAATATTGAGCAAGTTTCTTTAATATGTAACTTGTTATTTAGCATGCGAATCGCTATATTTTAATATTCTAGCGTTGAACAATCTTATCGTTCAAATTACTATTCACTTTGCATTCTTAGTATCCAATTCTCAATAACCTTGACTTTATATGTTTCAAGAAAATTATGTTATGATTATTCAGTGTTTATGCTATTAGATTATTCCTAAAGCATGATATTAAGCTACAAATATCGATTCAGTTATGATTGTTCCATAGCGTACAGTTCTTTTGTATTCAACTAATCCTTAGTTGATGACCGTTGAATTCTAAATTACCTTGTAATGTATCCAAACCAAACCTACTTTGGTGCGGACTTGTATTCAAATACTGAGATGAACAACTCTTTTGTAAGAGGTTTACGCTTAGCGTTGAAATGTTTGTGCACAATACATTGTACGAAGGACTGATCTCCCTAAGTATGTGGAGTCCTTATAGTCTTATTACTGTTAAAGTTAAAGTTGAAAGATTACTTATAACTGTGGACATGGTTCGTGGTCATTAGACCCTCAGTTGTATATTTCAGAATGTTAATAGAACATATTGTTCAGTTCTATTGAGCCTATTAGTTGGCAAATGTTGTAAGATTTTCTTCATTGTTATTTCAAGTGAGCTTTGTTTGCTCACTCTTGCTTATATAACTATTATAGTTAAAGATGAGAAGGTAGATGTACCTAGCACCAGTAAAGGAAAGGGAAAGATGAACAAGTACAGAAGACTTATAATATGTGGACAGTTATTTACTAGACTTTAATTTGATTAATGTAATGAAGTATTTATTTAATTTCAGCATTTGAATGATTGTAAATAAAGGTTAAATAACCTGGGAGATTTTGTTTATGTAATCCCTTAAGGGAAGGTTTATTATTCAATTTTTATTATGATTGGGTAGTTAGATATGAATGATTTGTTTAAGTGAACACCGAATCTTGTGGTAATGAAGTACCGAGATTTGGGGGTGTCACACCTATATTAGGTTACTCTCGCGGTTTTTCGGCATGAAGGTTCCCAAATCATCGCAATTTACTTGACGGGAAGTTAATCCGATCTTTCAACTAGAGCGAATTTGGGTGGTACCTTTCCTGAGCCTCGTTGGAATTAGTCTCCCTACGAGTCCAGTAATCAAACACCGACAGGATAGCCTCCTAGTGGAGGGACCACACAACATACATTCACATACATTGCGTCTCGTCGTATGGAAATGATGACATGTGCTAAGCACTAATATCACATGCAGATATGGTGCGAAGCACTAAGTGCAGTAAGTAAATGCATTAGTACACATTTATTCAACTGTAAATGCACCATCCACACATAAACAGATAAAAGTTTTGAAAAGTTTGTAAATAGCGGCTTAAGCCCTCTTACTAGAGTCCCCAGCAGAGTCGCCACCTGTCGATGTCGGGATTTTTATTTATCCCTTTTCTGTTATTGTCTTTTGGTGTTCTCATGTTAGGTGAAATTTGTTTGAAAAAATAAGTTGTGAAAAGGTCCGACATGTATATGTCGACGATTGGACTATAAGAGTCGCCAGTTGATATTTTTAAATGATTGTACCAACGCAACCGAGAAAAGGTTTGCACATTGACCTAGTGATGTGACACTATTTAACTGGTCTGTGAAACCGAGATTCGTTAGGATCCGGGGGCTTGATTATGCGAAGGGAAGGTGTTAGGCACCCCCCGACATTCGTGTTACCACGATGACCGCCACTTTTCAATTAAACTATTATATGAATGTGTGTGTGTGTGGGTCAATATGCACTTATCTGGAAGTAGTGCTATGCCTCATTTGCACCTATATACAAAGCGTTTGAATTTTGTATAAAAGTTCAATTTTAACAAGATATAGCAATCACATTTTATAAAAAGAGGTTTTTCAAACCCTTATGCTCAATAGTAATTGATTCTTTTGATACTTCCATTTTTTATTAAATGTTCGGCTTGGTTGTTTTTATTTTCGAGATGTCTTCATCCTCGAGAAGATAAAATATATAGCGGTGCCGAACTCCTTGTGGGCATGAGAGCCATCTAAGGAAATTCTAACACCGTTAATAATTTACAAGCCATGTACAGCTGAAAATGTCCATCACGGGAACCAAATCTAGATCCAGGAGACTGAATCTGTGATCACATGATTCCTAGGCACACATGATGTAGCAATTAGTATGAAAGCTGTAAACAGCTATATATAAAAAAGCTATATATATATATATACAGTCCCCTTCAGTTGAGGGATCCCTCAAATAGTGTTATTTGAGGGATAGTGCGCTCTACCGTTGGATCTGTTTTAATAACTTTATGTGGCTGAGATTTTACATTTTATCCAACACATCCAATGCAACGGTTATCCAATGCAACACATAAAATGTAAAATCTCAGCCACATAAAGTTATTAAAACAGATCCAACGGTTGAGCGCACTATCCCTCAAATAACACTATTTGAGGGATCCCTCAACTGAAGGAGTCTGTATATATATATATATATATATATATATATATAAGCAGTAAACGCTCCGGATATATATCTAGGCTCATTGAACAAAGTTCGACAACAGTTTATATATATGTACATATATAAAAGCAATAAACACTCAGGATGTAAAACCAAGCTCAATCGAGGCATAACTCGATGATGTTAGTGTATATATATATATATATATATATATATATATATATATATATATATATATATTTGGGGACGGAAGAAAACAAAGGGAAGAAGAACAGACAGATACGCATATAAACACAATTAAAATATTAAATAAAGATATTTTTATTGATTAACTCGAACTATTTACAAGTGCATAAAATAAAATTAACTTACAAGATAACTAAAAGAAGAACATTAGAAGAAGAGGGGTTATGTAGGCTAAACAGCGGTGGAGGCTAAAGATTAGTCAGAGAAGGATCTCTGAGTCTTTCTAAGTCTGCTGAACTAAATGAATTCGATTTCCTTTTATAGAACAAGGAAATGAACTGTAACAAGATTACTATTACAATAACTGAGGTAAAAGTACAAGTAAAAACACATTACATTTACTAAAGTAAAGTAAAAGTAAAGTAAAGGAAAAGAATCTGTTTTCGGTGGAAAAGCATACATCTTATTTTGACTAAAGGGGCCGTGGGACCGGCTGTCTGACTGAATGCTGCTTTCGGTGGGAAATCAAGAGATGTTGCTGACTATGCTGCCTGAGCAGGTGCTGACTGGAAACTAGGCTACCGGAGCTTTGATTGATTAAAGCTGTGATCAGGCAAAAGGATCCTGAGCATCTTGAAGGTTGACGGTGCCATAGGGGTCACAGTCATCTTCGTCTTCAAAATTCTGACTATCATTCTCTTCTCTGGATTGAGAAGAAGCTGCTTCTGATTCTTCATGTAACTGGTCTAACCTGGAATGAATGGCGTCTGCAAGAAGCCTTAACTGAGAATTAGAATAACTGGAAACATCAGTGACTTTACTGGGACTCGGAGGAGCAACTGATTTTTCTGTTAATTTCTCAGATGCTTTAACCGAGGATTTACTGGAAGATTCAATGACCGGAATTTTAATAACTGGAGGAGTCAATAATGGAGTAGGTGTAGTAGGCGAAAATTCTTTCTGAACTTGGCCAACTATCCTATCGACACCGAACTTATCCCACCATTTAATCTAAAAACGGCGAGAGACATGGGGAATAGGGGAAATGACTATCTGAGCTGTCCTAATACCTATGGAAGAAGGAGGCTAGAATACAGTGACTTCTTGGGTGGCTAAAATGACATATTGCCATTTAAGGATCCAAGGGATTTTATATTTACTGCAAAATATAAGGAAGGCTGGAATTTCCTTGTATTTTGGGAGATAATTACTATGAGTACAAAAATGCTCGAGTTGAACTAAAAGAGGTTCAGGGAAAATAGCATGATCTAAACCATGCCTTGTCCACCAGAGAATGAACCACTTGGGGAATTGACTCTTGAACTTTTGGTCGAACTGGAAAAACCAAGAATGACTATGATCTTCATTCTGGTGAAGCATGATTTTGAACCAAGCCTCAATATAATCATAATAGCAATAGGGACTAGCATGATTAGAAAGTGACTTGAGATCGGAAGGATGACTACCCTAATCGGAAAGATTGAGAACCTGTTTAATATACAACAAGTGATAAAGGAGATTGGATTTATCATCGTTGGCATAAATAGGTTTGATAAATACTGACTCTGTTTCAATAAGAATATCCTTATAAAAGACCAAAGATTTATAAGGAGCAAGAGGAAGGAAATGCCATCCAGTAGGAAAATACTGGGCAGCCAATTTAACTGGGTCATCTTTAGGTTTCATGGGTAACTCAATGTGGAATAAATGCTTATCATATTTAGCATGATACTTCGAAGCTGGGTTACTAGGGTTTGATGAGGTTGCTTTGGGTTGATTGGCAAAAATATAAAACGGTTTAGGTTGACTAGCAAGAACAGATGCATATGGCTTGGGGACTGTACCAAGCACCTGGAATTTATTATGGGTTTGAGTAACTGGATGAGGAATAATAGTTCCCTTTGATTGATTAACTGGGCCTGAGGAATGGCCATGACCACGAGAAGATGATCCTCCTCACACACTCATGGTGTTGCAATAGTACCTGTGTTAATAAATTCACGTGTGAGAAAATCAGGAACTGAGTTGTTACTTCCTTTAATATATTCAATATCAAAATCAAAAATACTTAAAATAGCTTGCCATCTAGCGAACGAATGCTTAGAGGCGACGTTTTCAATGTCTTTTTCAAGAATGAATTTTGCTGACTTGCAGTCTATCCTAACTAGAAACTTTTGATTCAGTAAATCTCTCTGAAATTTTTTAATACATAATACAAGTGATAAAATCTCTTTTTTAATAGTACTGTATTTTAACTGTGTAGGGTTCCATGCGCCTGAATGGAAACGAACAATTTGTTCATCCGAAGTGGGAGTTAACTTTTGTTTGAGTATGCCACCGAATCCAATGTCAGAGCTATCAGTTTCAACTATTTTGAATGCTGAATCATTAGAGATGCCAAGGCAAAACCTTAACATATTTTTTAACTTGTTGGACGACAAAAGTATGAATGTCAGTCCATGGAGGGGGATTACTTTGTAAGTGCTGAAAAAGTGGCTTACAAATCTTCCTGAGATTCTTGTAGAACTTGCCAATATAATTAACCGAGCCAAGAAATCTCTGTAGCTGAGTTTTATCGGTAATCTTATTTGGAAATCTGTCGGCAAATTGAATAGCTCTGTCAATAGGCCGAGTAAGTCCGTGATAGAGGATTAAACCGAGAAACCTGACTTTTGTCAGAAACAAACTACACTTGGAAGGTGAAAGAACAAGACCATTGGTTTTAACTGTTTTGAAGAATGAATTTAAATGTTTAATATGTTCTTCAATAGTCTTGGAGAATACAAGGATATCGTCGATGTATACAATAATAAAATGACTGAAAGGATTCAAAGTATTATTAAGAATATTCTGAAATTCACTAGGTGCATTTTTTAGTCCAAATGACTGAACATTCCATTCGTAATGTTCGAAAGGAGTGGTGAATGCAGTTTTGTACCTGTCATCGGGATGAATAGCAACTTGCCAGAATCCTGACTTAAGGTCAAACTTGCTAAAAATGGTGGAGACACTTAACCTGCTAAGGAGATCTTCCTTATTGGGCAAATGGTACCTAATCCACTCTAGAACTTTGTTTAATGGCTTGTAATTGATAACTAGACGAGGGACACCTCTTTCTTTTTCAGCTTCATTGTTAACATAGAAGGCTGGGCAAGACCATGGTGACTTACTATGTCTAATTAATCCTTTACTAAGGAGATCATTAATCTTATTTTTACATAACTCCATTTGTTCATGACTCATTTGAATAGGTCTAGCTTTAGTGGGAATTAAATGTTCTTTGAATTCTTTAGCATAAGGTAACCTAACTGTGTGCTTCTTCCTATGCCAAAAAGCATTGGGAGAGTCAGAACATAAGTTATTTGTTAAATAATCTTTTAATTCACTAAATTTTTCTTGAACTCTGTTACTCTTAAGTTGTTCTTCAACTTGTTGATACCTAACTTCATCTTTGAGGAAACTTAGGTGGGTAACTTTACAGTTTAACAGGTTTACTGATTTAGAAATTGATTCTTCTTGAATAAACTTTAAATCTCTTTCTTTCGGTTTAATTAGGAATTTAAATGTAATCTTTTTTCCTAAATGCTCGCAGCTTAAACCTTTATTACTGGTGGTGAATGGTATAATAAATATATAAATGGTAACCCTAAAATGATTTTATATGTAAGATTGCGAATTAAAACAAATGAGGTTTTAAAACACATATCGTCTTGATAGATGTGCACATTAGGTAATTTATATTTTATTTCCATGTGACTACCATTAGCTGAATTAAGCTTTTCACTAGTCTTCTTGTAATATCTAGTGTGAATAAGACCCTCTTGATATATATATATATATATATATATATATATATATATATATATATATATATATATATATATATATATATATGTACAAAAGAAATAAAAAACCACGGACCGAAGTCCGGGCATACACATTCAACACGACTCTCAACGTGAATAACGGTGTGTGCAAGAAGAGGAGAAAAGGCTTTAGATGATGTAAGAAGGCTTACAATGGACTGCTAAAGAAGACTTCAATAGTTTTAAATGGATGAACACTCGGCTCCCGCCGGTAAAAAAGAAGCCAAATATAAGCTCACAAGTGTTTAAAATGAGAAAGCACTCAAGTTATAGTGTGTACAAAGTAAATTGGACAGGGCTTCCTCGTCCTTTTCTCTTATAAAATGGCCACCCCAAGCCCTCTATTTATAGAGGGGGAGAGACGCAGGTGTACCTACGGCTGCTCGGGGAGGCCCGGGCAATGTTGGTCCCACCGTCTCGAAGTACGTGCACTTAGACAATGCACTGTTCGCTCGAACCTTCATAACTTTCAATCCGGGAGTCCGATAGAAGCGTGCCATACCATTCCGGAAAGCTCTTTCCGAGGGCTATGTAATGACATAGGATTTGCTTTTTTTTTAAATTCGGGAAGATGGGTCCATGATAGAAATGGCATTTTCGAGTTTCCGTCAGGTAGTCCGTTGAGCCATTTTGCGTAGTTTGCGCTCGAAAGTTAAGATATGGTTCTTGTCGGACTTCTTTTGAAGCAATTTGAATTGAAATGAGTGTATTTGATTTGAGTTGAAGTTGAGTTGGCAAAATGACCATTTTTTCCCTCCCGGTGTTATCTCCGATTTTCGCACAGTTGTAGCAGTCTTTTCTCAAGGTTAGCTCTGAGGTTAACTTGTTGTTGACTTTGACTGTCCTCGGCGTTATCTCTGAGGCTGGCTTGACCTCCTAGGGTTATCTGTAGGCTTTGAACTTGATCTTCCGGGGTTATCTCCGGGGTTGAAACTGACTTTCCCGGGGTTAGGTCCGGGTTTGGAAACTGATTTTCTTAGGTGGGAAACTGGATTTCCCTTGGCTATCTCCGGGGTTAGAATTGATGTTGTGGTCCTCCAAGGTTATTTCTGGAGTGTAAAAAAGACATTTTTGTCCTCCTGCATATTTAGTAATAGGAAAACAAATTTTCAAGTGTCAACAAACACCAAAAGACAAGAACAGAAACGGACAAATAAAAATCCCGACGTCGACAGGTAACACAAGTTACACACTTTTATTACAAGAGTTGGGAGAGTACATTTTTTCTATAGAGATAGGAAAAACTAGGGTTTTGCCAAACACACTTCTTGATTTTTGTTCTTCCTTGGTGGATCACTTATAGAGGTCAATCGCTTGGGTGGCTAACGTTGATCAAAGTAAGGAATCCAATCTCACGTATTCAAGGTGACTACGAAGGACTAAGAGGTGAACTTGTAAGACCCCAACTTTTATGAATAAAGATTAATTTTTTTTCTCTAAATATCATTTTGAATATTATGGTGTGGATTTGATATAATGTTATAGTTATAGGTAATATTTACAAATTTTGTAAAGTAAGCAAGTTGTCATAAAATATTTGATTGGTCGGAAAATATTTGTTTTATCAGGGAATATCCATACCACGACACAATTATTGGTGGACCCACAACGAAATTACTGTCGGAGTGAGAAAATGACAAAAATAACTTTTTATAAAATTAACGGCGAAAATTTTACCGTTAACTGTTGAAATACCCGGTGATAAAAGTACAGTAATATACGTGGTTGCATAGTAGCACACGGTATTGTACAATATCTTTGATTATTGATGTTTACGTGAGAAGTCACTCAATTTATTTCAATTATTGCTGCATAGTATCTCACGTTATTGATTCAATTATTGTCACATTATTTTATATTATTAAATCAATAATCGAGACGACAAAGTTATTCAATTTATTATTTGCATTATTGACAATGTCTAGAAAGTTCTGTCGAGGAAAGGGGTTTGGTCACCTAATTGTGTGCCAATAAGGAGAAGTCCTTATCGGAAAGCCCCCTATTTTCTGAGAATGATCTGGTTGTTAATATTACGAGTTATAATATTAATGATGAATAAATATTGTTAAAAATGTGTTTTGTGAAGCCAAGTGAGTTGAGATAATATTGCGAGTTATAATATCATTCAAAACTGATGTATTTTTGTTTAGATCCGTGACATGAGCTAAGAAAGCTTGACATCCGTTTTTCAATAAACGAATAGCTTTATGGCTTGAGATGACAGCGATTGATTTTAATGGTTTGGTTGCTTGAATTCGCATAATAGGTCGATTAGGAATATGAAAGCTAACAACCTTACGAAAACAATCAATTTTTGCATGATGAGTAGTTAACCAATCAATCCCTAAAATCACGTCAAATGCAAGTATTTTTAATGAAATAAGATCGACAGGTAATGTGTGGGTACCAACTTGAACCAAACAAGACTTATAAACCGTAGATGTAATAAAGGTTTCTCCCAATGGAGTTTCAACAGATAAGTCAAAGTCTAATTTCTCCGGAATCAAATTTAATCGATGAGCGCAAGTAGGAGAAATAAAAGAATGGGTAGAACCAGTATCAAATAAAGTATAGGCTTCGTTAGAGTTTATGATAAGCTTACCCGTGATGACCTCATTCAGGTTCTTTGCTTTCTGAGAGGTCACAACAAACGCTCTCCCTTGCACTACCGGTTTTGACTTTTCTGGGACGGCCTTTGGTGTCTCCATCTTGGCTGAACTTGTTTTTGGTAAATGATAAAATCGAGCTAAATGACCTTCTCTTCCACAATTATAACATGCTTTAGACGGCATCGCGCAGTTTGGACTGATGTGCCCCTCCCCTCCGCATTTGAAACATATGATAGGTGGTCGTTCTCCTTCCTTAACAACGAGTGCTGGTGCTGACGTCTTTCCATCATTGTTGAATCTCCTCTTCTTGAAATGACCATTCTTATTGTTTTGGCCCTGATTACCACCGAAGTGGTTACCATTTCTGGCCTGTTGATTCCCTCCACGCTTGTTGCCACCGCTTCAATGACTGCTCTCACTGGTATTACCATTTTGTCGACTGCTCTCTTTTGGTTGCGTTGATTCGTTATCGCGCTCCACTAACTGAGCCCTATTCACAACATCTGAATACAAACACAGTTTATGAGAAATAAGATGTTGACGTATCTCAGGTTTCAAACCTCGCAAAAATATTCGCGTCATTCGCTCTTCATTATCCACCAAGTGGGACGCAAACCGGGACAACTCAGCAAATTTAGCCTCATACTGCGACACGGTCATATTATTCTGCTCCAATTTGATGAACTCCATCTCCTTCATGCGTCGAACACTTTTGAGAAAGTATTTGTCATTGAACAGCTCTTGGAACTTCTCCCAAGACATCTTCAGTGCGGCAGGTTGAGTACGCTTAATCGATTCCCACCAGTAATCTGCCTCTCCTCGCAACATAAAGGCGGCAAAGGGAACCTTTTGCTCCTCGGAGCATCCCAAGACATCAAATATCTTGGTAATCTGCTTTATCCATGTTTCCACTATAAGTGGTTTTGGCTCTCCCTTAAACTCTGGTGGTCCCAGCTCCTTGAACTGTTTAGCGGTGACCGTCCGAGAGTTTTCAGTGTTTCCACATATATTTTGGACAGGAGCCGCTCTCGCCTGCTGTTGCGTGAACTGCATAAAGTTTCTGAACATTCCATCATTCATCATCTGGTCAGTGTTGTTGTTTGCATGAGGATTGTCACCTTCCTGATGCACATTATCTTGATTATTGATATGAGGTGAATCAACAGTCGCCTGTGCTCCATTGCTATTCTCAACATTCTCAGATGCCATTTTCAGATACTGCCACAAAATAAAAGTTAATTGATATGTCATATATTATCCTTATATTATGACCGACCAATTAAATACCATGCAAATAAACTTAGGTAGGTCATACTAGCGAAGGAATTCCCCGTCTCTCCCCTCCTATTTCTATTCTCACATCTTAGCCAGGGATCATATCCCTAAGCTCTGATACCAACTGTGACGCCCCCAAAATTAGGTATACATCACCCATCTTGGGTCGCCAGATACAAATTATAGAATACAAATACAACTTACTAATACAACTGTCGTGTACATTACGACAAAACATAAACTGCGAGTTTGAATATAAATATTATCTTCTAGAGAGTATTCATACTCAAAAGGAGTCCTCATTACATTTATTAACACACTATTACATAGAATATTGAGGACTACTAACTAATACTATCATTCGAACCATCACTCCGTTCCCCGACTTGCCCCATAGCTACGTTCTCATTTCCTGAAGAGAACAGTGAAAGAAAGGGTGACCTCAACTAGCCCAGTAAGAAATATTATGACTAAGATAATGCAGAATAAATTATCATTAGCCTTCAACAATGTTAAACAGATAAAATATAATAGACATCAAGTTTAACTGCAGCGGAATAAGCAATCCATTAAAAGAGTCAAGTAGAGAATAAAATCTATTATCTTATATAATTTAAAAGGTTTTTCAACACTGTTATCGCTGGGACTCAGCTTAATAAAATAATTCACATCATCGAATCACCCCTGCACTACGGCCAAGGATATTCGTGTATTCATTAATGGTCATGATCATGCCAACAACTGTCCATCAATGCACTACGGGCCAATGAGGACTTTTTCCACATCATTTGTAACATTACGGTCATGATTATACCGAATAATCTCTGGTCATAATCATACCAAGTCCATCTATGCACTACAGGCCACAGATGACTTTCAACATTTTATAAACATGAGGATGATGACAATGATATAAGAATTCAATAAAACAAGTTCAAGAATTAATTTATCCAAGAATTAACAACGTCTAAATTGTCAACATGATACTGCTTTGTGGAGTAAAATTCAAGAATGCTTAGAAGAATATTTTCATGAAAAGATACTAGATGAACCGCAATTATCAAGGATATTCCACTAATTTCATGGAGTATAGAAGTCAAAACTTAACCAACTGAGTATAATAAAGAATGGAATAACAAAAGAAATCACCCAGCATGCGATAGACTGCACAGACAGGTTATTCCGACAGAATAATAAATAATAGAACCAGGTCCGGCGTAAACGCACCGACAGGATATTCCGACAGAATAATAAATAATAGAACCAGGTCCGGCGTAAACGCACAGACATGATATTCCGACAGAATAATAAATAATGGAACCAGGTCCGCTGTAAAACACACAGACAGGATGTTCGAACAGAATAATAATAAAAACGGAACCAGGTCCGGTGTAAAACACACAGACAGGATGTTCTAACAGAATAATAGAAGAATATCACCAAGTATAGGGTAGACCGCGTATACAGGTTATTCCAACAGAATAATAAGAAATGGAATAACAACAGTTCTCTTCATGAATAAGAAAGAATAACACCCCTTACCGTTTTAAAGAAGAGCTGAAATAAGAAGTAGTTAAGTAGCAGAATATTCTTCTTCTCTCTCTCTATAGTTTCTCTCTATAGTTTCTCTCTCTAGAGTTCAGTAAATTCGTAAGAAATAATGAAGGAATGAGCTGCTATTTATAGAAAAATAGAATGCATAGTAACTAATCCATGAACGGTCCAGATTGATTACTTTAATCTGACAGTCCATATTTAAAGAAAAATCTTTTGAATAAAATATAATATATTCTATTTATAGAATAACTTTAATAAAGTATTCTGCTTTATACAAAATGAAGTTTTTGTTTTATTACGTTAATAATACGAATAAAACAAAACGTCATTATCGCTAAATAATTCATATTATTAACTGACAATAATTGAATAAAACTGAGTGACTTCTCACATAAGCATTAATAATCAATACCGTGTGCTACTATGCAACCACGCGTATTACTGTACTTTTACTACCGAGTAGTTCAACAGTAACAATGGTAAAACTTCCGCCGTTATTTTTAATAAAATATTTTTGTCGTTTTCTCAATCCGACAATAATTCCGTTGTGGGGTCCACCAATGATTGTGTCGTTGTACGAATATTCTCTGTTAAAACGAATATTTCCCGACCAATCGAATATTATATAACAACTTGCGTACTTTACAAAATTTATAAATATTACCCACAACTATAACATTATATCAAATTAACTCCATAATATTCAAAAATGATATTTATAGAAAATTCATCTTTATTTATAAAAGTTGGGGTCTTACAACCTGGGGCTTCTTATGAAATTTCGCCCTCGAAATTAGGGTACGTACCCGGTATGTCGAAGAGGTAAGGATACCTTGATTTTATTTCAGATTCTAACTCCCAAGTCATTTCCTCAACATCGTGGTTTTTCCACAAAACTTTGACTTGAGGTATAACCTTGGAGTGTAGAATATGTTCCTTCTTATCCAAGATTTGAACAGGAACTTCTTCATACGTCAAATCCTCCGCTATTTCGTCCGGTTCTAACTCAATAATGTGGTTCGGGTCTTCCACATATTTGCGTAACATGGATATGTGAAAAACGTTATGAACACGAGACATACTTGGCGGTAAAGCGAGTCTATAAGCCATAGTTCCTACTCGATCGAGGATTAAAAATGGATCGATGAATCGAGGATTGAGCTTTTCTCTCTTTCCAAATCTCGTAACTCCTTTCCATGGAGCAACACGTAAGAACACATGATCTCCTACATCAAATTCCACGTCCTTTCGATGAAGATCAGCATAACTCTTTTGTCGATCTTGTTAGGTTTTTATATGTTGTCGGATCGTTTGAATCTTTTCTGTAGTCATACGTACCAACTCCGGTCCCAACAACGTTGCTTCACCCAACTCATCCCAGCATACTGGAGAACGACATTTTCTTCCATACAATGCTTCGAATGGAGCCATGCCAATACTTGCTTGATAACTGTTGTTGTAGGAAAACTCTACCAATGGTAAGAACTTGTCCCAACTTCCCTTGAAGTCAAAGACACAGAGCCTTAATAGATTTTCAAGAGTTTGAATAGTCCTCTCTGATTGTTCGTCCGTCTGAGGATGATATGCTGAACTAAATCGTAAATCCGTGCCCATAGATTTTTGTAAACTAACCCAAAATCGTGAAGTGAATCTTGGGTCTCGGTCAGAAACTATGGATACTGGCATACCATGCAGTCTTACAATCTCGTTTATGTACATATGAGCAAGACGTTCAAGTGTATAAGTTTCTCGTATCGGTAAGAAATGAGCAGACTTGGTCAATCTATCAACAATGACCCAAATCGCATCAATACCTTGAGAAACCCTAGGAAGACCGGTAACGAAATTCATGGTAATGTGCTCCCACTTCCATTCTGGAATTTCAAGTGGTTGCAATGGACCTTTTGGTACTTGATGCTCCGCTTTGACTCGTTGACAAGTTAGACACCTTGAGATAAACAACGCTATCTCTCTCTTCATATTACTCCATCAAAATGTATGACGAAGATCATGATACATTTTGGTACTTCCAGGATGGATTGCAAACGGTGTGTTGTGCGCCTCCATCATGATTTCATACTTTAAATCAGGGTTGTTAGGAACACAAAGTCTGGAGTTGACTCGAAGTATTCCTTCTTCATCGATTCTTGCTTCCGGCATAGCACCTTCTTGCACTTTCTTCCTCATACGCATCAGCTCCAGGTCTGTAGCTTGAGCAGCTTTAACTTTATTGATTAAAGTCAGTTCTAGTCGTATATTCGCCATCATCACATGGGTCCCTAGAGTCTTTAACTCTATCTCCATCCTTTGCAAATCACACAAAATGGGCCTTTGTGTTGACAATATCGCACTCGTACTTGCATATGATCTTCTACTCAATGCGTCAGCTACCACATTCGCTTTTCCAAGATGGTATTGAATGGTATGATCATAATCTTTTAACAGTTCAAGCCAATGTCGTTGTCGCATGTTGAGTTCCTTTTGAGTGAAGAAATATTGAAGGCTTTTATGATCCGTAAAGATCTCCACCTTCTCCCCATACAAGTAATGCCTCCAAATTTTAAGTGCAAAGACAACAGCTGCCAACTCTAGATCATGAGTAGGATAATTTCTCTCATATTCCTTGAGTTGTCTTGATGCATAGGCTATGACTTTTCCATGTTGCATGAGAACGCATCCCAACCCTTTGCTCGAAGCATCACTGTAGATGACAAATCCCTCTGAGCCAGATGGTATTGTTAGATCAGGTGCTGAAATTAGTCTCTTCTTGAGTTCTTGAAAACTCTTCACACATTCTTTGCTCCAACCGAACTTTGTATCTTTCTGAGTCAGCTGAGTTAATGGAGTAGTGATTCGAGAAAATCCTTCCACGAATCTCCTATAATAACCAGCTAAGCCAAGAAAATTACGTACTTCGGTCACTGATTTAGGTTGCTCCCAGCTTTGAATAGCTTCAATCTTTGCCGGGTCAACCGATATTCCACGACTTGATACTACGTGCCCAAGGAATGCTACCTCCTCCAGCCAGAACTCGCATTTCTTTAACTTGGCATAAAGCTTGTATTCACGAAGCTTTTGGAGTACCAGCCTCAAGTGTTGCTCATGATCTTCACAACTTTTGGAATAAATAAGGATGTCATCAATAAAGACGACCACAAAGTGATTCAAATATTCCTTGAATACCCGGTTCATCATATCCATGAAGGTAGCAGGAGCATTAGTCAATCCAAAGGACATGATTAGGAATTCATAATACCCGTACCGAGTTCTAAAAGCCGTCTTTGGATTATCCTCAGTTCTAACCTTTAGCTGATGATATCCAGAACGAAGATCGATCTTTAAAAAGAATTGTGCTCCTTGCAACTGGTCAAACAGGTCATCAATACGTGGCAATGGGTACCTGTTTTTGATTGTGACATGATTTAACTCCCGATAATCAATACAAAGTCGCATACTTCCATCTTTCTTCTTCACGAATAGAACAGGAGCACCCGAAGGAGAAGTACTAGGACGAATAAAGCCAATGTCTAACAATTCCTGAAGTTGGATCTTTAACTCCTGAAGTTCAATAGGAGCCATTCGATATGGGGCTTTGGAAATGGGTTTTGTACCGGGTTCAAGGTCGATACAAAATTCAATTTCACGCTCTGTGGGTAGGCCGGGAAGTTCTTCAAGGAATACGTCAGGGAATTTATTAACAATAGAAATATCATTCAAAACTGACGTATTTTTGTTTAGATCCATGACATGAGCTAAGAAAGCTTGACATCCATTTTTTAATAAACGAATAGCTTTATGGCTTGAGATGACAGCGATTGATTTTAATGGTTTGGTTGCTTGAATTCGCATAATAGGTCGATTAGGAATATCAAAGCTAACAACCTTACGAAAACAATCAATTTTTGCATGATGAGTAGTTAACCAATCAATCCCTAGAATAACGTCAAATGCAAGTATTTTTAATGAAATAAGATCGACAGATAATGTGTGGGTACCAACTTGAACCAAACAAGACTTATAAACCATAGATGTAATGAAGGTTTCTCCCAATGGAGTTTCAACAGATAAGTCAAAGTCTAATTTCTCCGGAATCAAATTTAATCGATGAGCGCAAGTAGGAGAAATAAAAGAATGGGTAGAACCAGTATCAAATAAAGTATAGACTTCGTTAGAGTTTATGATAAGCTTACCCGTGATGACCTCATTCGGGTTCCTTGCTTTCTGAGAGGTCACAACAAACGCTCTTCCTTGCACTACCGATTTTAACTTTTCTGGGACGGCCTTTGGTGTCTCCATCTTGGCTGAACTTATTTTTGGTAAACGACAAAATCGAGCTAAATGACCTTTTCTTCCACAATTATAACATGCTTTAGACGGCATCGCGCAGTTTGGACTGATGTGCCCCTCCCCTCCGCATTTGAAACATATGATAGGTGGTCGTTCTCCTTCCTTAACAACGGGTGCTGGTGCTGACGTCTTTCCATCATTGTTGAATCTCCTCTTCTTGAAATGACCATTCTTATTGTTTTGGCCCTGATTACCACCGAAGTGGTTACCATTTCTGGCCTGTTGATTCCCTCCATGCTTGTTGTCACCGCTTCGATGACTGCTCTCACTGGTATTATCATTTTGTCGACTGCTCTCTTTTGGTTGCGTTGACTCGTTATCGCGCTCCACTAACTGAGCCCTATTCACAACATCTGAATACAAATACAGTTTATGAGAAATAAGATGTTGACGTATCTCAGGTTTCAAATCTCGCAAAAATATTCGCATCATTCGCTCTTCATTATCCACCAAGTGGGACGCAAACCGGGACAACTCAGCAAATTTAGCCTCATACTACGACACGGTCATATTATTCTGCTCCAATTTGATGAACTCCACCTCCTTCATGTGACGAACACTTTCGAGAAAGTATTTGTCATTGAACAGCTCTTGGAACTTCTCCCAAGACATCTTCAGTGCGGCAGGTTGAGTACGCTTAATCGATTCCCACCAGTAATCTGCCTCTCCTCGCAATATAATGGCGGCAAAGGGAACCTTTTGCTCCTCGGAGCATCCCAAGACATCAAATATCTTGGTAATCTGCTTTATCCATGTTTCCGCTATAAGTGGTTTTGGCACTCCCTTAAACTCTGGTGGTCCCAGCTCCTTAAACTGTTTAGCGGTGACCGTCCGAGAGTTTTCAGTGTTTCACCTATATTTTGGACAGGAGCCGCTCTCGCCTGCTGTTGCATGAACTGCATAAGGTTTCTGAACATTCCATCATTCATCATCTGGTCAGTGTTGTTGTTTGCATAAGGATTGTCACCTTCCAGATGCACATTATCCTGATTATTGATATGTGGTGAATCAACAGTCGCCTGTGCTCCATTGCTATTCTCAACATTCTCAGATGCCATTTTCAGATACTGCCACAAAATAAAAGGTAATTGATATGTCATATATTATCCTTATATTATGACCGACCAATTAAATACCATGCAAATAAACTTAGGTAGGTCATACTAGCGAAGGAATTCCCCGTCTTTCCCCTCCTAGTTCTATTCTTACATCTTAGCCAGGGATCATATCCCTAAGCTCTGATACCAACTGTGACGCCCCCAAAATTAGGTATACATCACCCATCTTGGGTCGTCAGATACAAAGTACAGAATACAAATACAACTTACTAATACAACTGTCGTGTACAATACGACAAAACATAAACTGCGAGTTTGAATATAAATATTATCTTTTAGAGAGTATTCATACTCAAAAGGAGTCCTCATTACATTTATTAACACACTATTACATAGAATAGTGAGGACTACTAACTAATACTATCATTCGAACCATCACTCCGATCTCCGACTTGCCCCAGCTACGTTCTCATTTCCTGAAGAGAACAGTGAAAGAAAGGGTGAGCTCAACTAGCCCAGTAAGAAATATTATGACTAAGATAATACAGAATAAATTATCATTAGCCTTCAACAATGTTAAACTGATAAAATATAATAGACATCAAGTTTAACTGCAGCGGAACAAGCAATCCATTAAAAGAGTCAAGTAGAGAATAAAATCTACTATCTTCTATGATTTAAAAGGTTTTTCAACACTGTTATCGCTGGGACTCAGCTTAATAAAATAATCCACATCATCGAATCACCCCTGCACTACGGCCAAGGATATTCGTGTATTCATTAATGGTCATGATCATGCCAACAACTGTCCATCAATGCACTACGGGCCAATGAGATCTTTTACAACATCATTTGTAACATTACGGTCATGATTATACCGAATAATCCCTGGTCATAATCATACCAAGTCCATCTATGCACTACAGGCCACAGATGACTTTTAATATTTTATAAACATGAGGATGATGACAATGATATAAGAATTCAATAAAACAAGTTCAAGAATTAATTTATCCAAGAATTAACAACGTCCAAATTGTCAAAATGATACTGCTTTGTGGAGTAAAATTCAAGAATGCTTAGAAGAATATTTTCATGAAAAGATACTGGATGAACCGCAATTATCAAGGATATTCCACTAATTTCATGGAGTATAGAAGTCAAAACTTAACCAAC
The DNA here is from genome assembly GCA_016801055.1 of Panax notoginseng. NCBI lineage: Eukaryota > Viridiplantae > Streptophyta > Magnoliopsida > Apiales > Araliaceae > Panax > Panax notoginseng. Next base: position 106,008,803 of record CM029023.1, on the reverse strand, counting down.
TGAGTATAATAAAGAATGGAATAACAAAAGAAATCACCCGGCATGCGATAGACCGCACAGACAGGTTATTCCGACAGAATAATAAATAATAGAACCAGGTCCGGCGTAAACGCACAGACAGGATATTCCGACAGAATAATAAATAATAGAACCAGGTCCGGCGTAAACGCACAGACAGGATATTTCGACAGAATAATAAATAATAGAACCAGGTCCGGTATAAAACACACGGACAGGATGTTCCAACAGAATAATAATAAAAACGGAACCAGGTCCGGTGTAAAACACACAGACATGATGTTCCAACAGAATAATAGAAGAATGTCACCAAATATAGGGTAGACCGCGTATACAGATTATTCCAACAGAATAATAAGAAATGGAATAACAACAGTTCTCTTCATGAATAAGAAAGAATAACACTCTTACTGTTTTAAAGAAGAGCTGAAATAAGGAAGTAGTTAAGTAGTAGAATACTCTTCTTCTCTCTCTCTCTATAGTTTCTCTCTATAGTTTCTCTCTCTAGAGTTCAGTGAATTCGTAAGAAATAATGAAGGAATGAGCTGCTATTTATAGAAAAATAGAATGCATAGTAACTAATCCATGAACGGTCCAGATTTATTACTTTAATCTGACGGTCCATATTTAAACAAAAATCTTTTAAATAAAATATAATATATTCTATTTATAGAATAACTTTAATAAAGTATTCTGTTTTATAAAAAAGATATTTCTGTTTTATTACGTTAATAATACGAATAAAACAAAACGTCATTATCGCTAAATAATTCATATTATTAACTGACAATAATTGAATCAAACTGAGTGACTTCTCACATAAGCATTAATAATCAATACCGTGTGCTACTATGCAACCACACGTATTACTGTACTTTTACTACCGAGTAGTTCAACAGTAACAATGGTAAAACTTCTGCCGTTATTTTTAATAAAATATTTTTGTCGTTTTCTCAATCCGACAATAATTCTGCTGTGGGGTCCACCAATGATTGTGTCGTTGTACGAATATTTTCTGTTAAAACGAATATTCCCCGACCAATCGAATATTATATAACAACTTGCGTACTTTGCAAAATTTATAAATATCACCCACAACTATAACATTATATCAAATTAACTCCATAATATTCAAAAATGATATTTATAAAAAATTCATCTTTATTTATAAAAGTTGGGGTCTTACAACACTCCTTAATAAACCTAGACTTTTCCATTTCTCTAACTCCCACTCCATACTAAATTATCTAGACTTTTCCATTTCTCTAACTCCCACTCCATACCAAATTGTTTTGGAAATATATACTTACGATGTATAACTAATTATGGAGAGTTGATGACCATGGTAAATCAGAAGACTATAACCTCTATATATGCAATTCATTTAAACTCATTCTTTCTTTCCTAAAAGTTCCACCCAAGAGAGCAAATAAATAGTGCAAATGAGGGTGTGAGAGTTTGTGAGAATTCTGGAGTTTTCATAGGGAATTAATCAAGCAAGGAGAATCATTAGAGTTATTCAAACAAGAAGAATTCATCAAGGAGGTAAGCCTTGTAGTCTTTTTTTTTATACATATTTTTGAGAAACTAGTGGAAAAGTGCATGAATAATCATGTGAAATGCTTTGTTTTGAGGTTGTAATGCCATGCTAATATTGGGTTCTGTTATATGATGGTTAAGAAACAAAAATTCTGGTATATTACATGTTTCAAAATCGTAGAAATTCAAGGAATTCATGTATGCATGTTAAGTGTTTGATATTATGCCTCCTAGATGTAAAATTTGTTCAAATCATGTTAATTTTGTGAAGTTGATTGTTGGGTTACGTGCATATATGTTAGTATATGAGTTCTGGACAGTAGGAGCCTTTCCATTGCATGCTAGAATCGAGAACGTGGAGTTTTGTCGAATAGAACTAAATTAAAATCTGTGACTTTTCGGGTTTTTCGGAACCTTGGATTTGTAGTTTATATGACTCGATTAGCGTATGTAATAATTTTATAAAATAGTATGTAGTATGAAGTCTCATCTGGCCCAAATTTCATTAGAATCGGAGTTATAATGATCAAGTTATGAAAATCATAAGCAAGCATGTTCATACTAAAATCTGCAGAAAATCTGGAATTTCCAGATTTTTTCCAAGTATAAAACTAGTGCTGGCACGTTTTTCTATGCAGTTGGTTTGTGGTCTTAACATGCTAGTTTCATGAATGCTATATTTTTGTAAAATACCTTGATGTATGAAGTTTATTGTGTCCAAGTATCATGGTCATATCATATGTAGATTAGTGGGAATAAAATCGCAAAACTGGCTGCAAGAAACAAAAATTTAATGTCTTTCTTGGGACTATTTGGATCAGTCTGTTTCGGGGGCATTTTCATCCACTGTGTTGTACTTTAAACATTCTGGAAAAATTTGTAGTATTAATATAAGAAGATATGAAAGTCCTGTAAAAATTTGAGAATTTTTGGCCATACGGTTTGAGAGTTATAAATTTTACGATTAAGGACACTTTTTGAGAAGATACCCGAAGTACTCTTTATGTGTGAGTCCAAAAATTACGAAAATTTTACTGGAAGTGCATGTGTATAACAGGAGTTAACCCTGAAAATTTCAGAATTTTTGGAGCTAATCTCGATTTATGAAAAATCTGAGAATATTTGGCTATTATGGACTATTTAAAAATAGTAGATGAATTTTAAAAATTCCGGGAAAATTATATATTCAATGTGGGACTATATTCTACAAAATCTCAGGAAAAAAATATATTTGGGACTGATTTGGTATTTTTTTATATATAAATGATGCTATATGGATAAATGAATTTAATTATATATGTGATGTCATAGTTATGGAAAATGAGATTTTCCGACTTGGGACCCTTAAATACTTTATGCAGATTTTTGGTAGAGTTTTGGTCCGAAAAATGTCACAAATTTATGTTTTCCAGTTTCTTTTATTTAACCACGTGGCTTATTCATAGCAACATGTTAGGTAATTGAATTGTATAAATAATACGTGTGAGTTTAATCTTTTTATTAAAATAAAAGGGAACCATTACACTTCAAAGTGGTGTCCGAGAACCAAATTACTTAATGTGACACATGTGAATAGGTTACGTGAAGAGCTAGTAGATAGCAGTAATTGTAGAAGACGTAACAGACAAGTTTCTTATCCTATTTTTCATTATGAATTAATTCAACTCTTATTCAGTTGACTGCAGTGAGGGTAAGTTTGGGCTTGTGATTAATTAATCATTCATGCAAACTCCTTTATTGTAAAGTTCTATAACTTCAATTGTGATGCGAAACGTTATTGTTGATTATTCAGTTCCTATTGCAACTGATATACTATAAAGTTCGTATTCCTTCAATGAACTATATTCAAGCATGCTATCTAGTTTTCGTTCCAGCTAGATGTTATTGATGCAAACATAGTATATTGTTTGAACAATTCAAATCCTTTGAAGCTATTTAATGTTTACCAATCCAAATTGCTTTGTTGAGGTCCCATGTAAGACCCTAAATTATTAATAAATGAAATTTAATTTCCTCTATTTATTATTTTGAAATAGTAAGGGTTGATTTGATTAATGTGGTTAGTTATGGGTAAAATGCGCAAATATTTTAAATAAGCAAGTGGTTATAAAATATTCATTGTTGTCGGAGAATATTCGTTTGGTCGTGGAATATTCTTGCTGTCGGGGAATATTCGTACGATGGCGCAGTTTTGTGTGGGCCCCATAACGGAAAGCGATTGGATGAAGAAAACGATAAGTATAAGTTGTTTATAAATAACGACGTAGTTGTTACCATTAATACTGTTGGAATACCCGGTGGTTAAAACACAGTAATACGCGTTGTTGCACAGTAGCACACAGTATTGCACCAATTATTGATTCTTACGTAAGAAGGCACTACTCAATAATTGTTACAGTAATTACTGTTCAATATTTTATTTTATTGATTCAATAATTGCTACGTTGATATTTTATATTACTGTTGTTTCAATAATTGTCACTATGCAGTATTTTCCATTATCGGAGTAATAATTCATATTAATATTATTAGATAACATTATTGATAATGTATAGAAAGTTCTGTCTAAGGAGAGGTTTGGTCACCTAATTACGCGCCAGTAAGGAGAAATCCTTATTGGAAAGCCCCCTCTTTCCTGGGAACGGCCTGGTTGTCAGTACTGTGATTCTGTAATATTATTTGTGAATAATTAATTATTGATTTATATGATGAGGAAAATATTAATTTTATGTGGATATAGATGAAGAAAATTTTTTAAATGTGACAATTGTTGAAAATTAATATTTTATCTTTTTCTGATAAAATAATTTATTTTAATATATTATTATATTTTAATAATATAATAATAGTGATATTTTTACAATGAATGTGGGATATATGAGTATATGAGGAGGAAGAGTATTTTTGTTATAAAAGATGTTTAAAACATGTTTTGTGTGTCGGTGGACCCCATTTCTTAACTGAAATTTGATTATAGCCTGTAAAATCGTCCGTTTATGGATTTCAATCAATTTCTGTTTGGAATTTAGAAAAAACTTTCTTCTGCAAAGTTGTAGAGAATTGAATTTCCTATAAAAACTCGCGAGATTCGAATTTTCTGATAAAAGGGCTATTTATTGTGAATTATTGAAGTTCTGAAGTTCCGAAATAATTGATTTTTGGAAGTTTTAATTATTTTAAATAATAAAAACATTTTTTATACTTGGTTGGCATCATTAGCATGCGCAAGATGGCTGAGTTCAGATCTTAGAAGGTGTGCGTAGAGAATTTTAATATATATATTATTATTATATTAAATTTTCTGCTTTGGTGTTCTAAGCAATTTCCTATAAATAGGGTGCTTAGGTTAGAATTGAAAATCACACCAGAAACTGAAGTTTTCTCTCTATTTCTCTCTCTATTATATCGAGCGTATTTTGTGAGTATTTTAGTACTTCGAGTATTGCTATACGGTGCAAGTTCTTCTAGCACTATATCTAGTATTCCAGTCAGAAGTACTATTCTTTCTGAGGTAAGGGATGTTATTTTATTCGAAAATGATATTATTTCTTCAATATCATTATATTGGTTGGAAATTTTTATCAAATTTGGAACTTTTCATGTCGAGGTTACTATTCATGAGTTACTATTCACGAGTTACTATTCACCGAAAAATGAAATTTTCTTCTTTTCGTCCAAATATCTATTCTGGATACTAGCTTTGATTGTATCCATGTTTTGATCATTCTTGAATTTTACTTCACAATGATTATAAGGTATTTTTGGACATGGATAAATCGAAATACGAATCCTTAATATTTGTTATTTTATTTCACTGGATTCGTTTCCTTTAAAATATTTTTCATCATCCTCAGTCCTAAATGATGATATAAATATCTTTGGCCTGTAGTGCAAAGATGAATGATTTCTGATGAATATCTTTGGCCCGTAGTGCAAAGATGAACAAGTGTTGAGATGAACATAACCAACTGATGAATATCTTTGGCTTGTAGTGCAAAGATGAATATTGATTGATGTTACAGGGATAAAATATTGATGATAGACTTTTAAATTCATAGATAATAGTAGATTTTATTCTCTACGTAACTCTTCTATGAATTATTATTTTCCGCTGCGAATATTGATTTAAAACTTGTTGTCTATTGTATTCTATTATATTTTTCCCCGTTGAAGACTAACGATAATTTGTTGTATATTATCTTAGTCATAATGTTCTTTACTGGGCTAGTTGAGCTCACCCTTTTCCTTTTTGTTCTATTTTTCTCAGGAGGCGAGAATGTAGCGAGTACTAGTCGGGGTATGGAATGATGGTTCAAGACAGTTGTTTTAGTAGTCCTCACTATTTTGTAAAATAATGTATCAATAAGTTAATGAGGACTTAATTGAGTATTAATACTTTCTAGATGACAATATTTGTATTTAAACTCACAGTATATGTGTTGTCGTATTTTGCACGACAATTGTAATAATAAAGTTGTAGTTATTTTCTGTACCATGTATTTGGCGACTCAGAATGGGTTGGATGGATTGGACCTATTTTGGGGGCGTCATAGTTGGTATCAGAGCTTAGGGATATGATCTCTGGCGGAGATCGGAGAATAGAACTAGGAGGGGAAAGACGAGTAAATCCTTCGCTAGTGTGTCCTACCTAAGCTTATTTGTTGGTCGGTCATTATATAGGGGTATTATGTGATTTGTTAACTTGTTTAATTAACCCTTGTTTTATGGCAGTATTTGAGAATGTCGACTGAAAATGTTAACAGTGGAGTAAATGAAACCGTGGAGACGCCTGTACTCACCAACGAGGGGAACGTGCAACAGGATGACAATGTTCCTCCTGTGAACAACACCAATGAGCAGATGATGAACGATGGGATGTTTTGAAGCTTTTTGCAATTCATGCAAAACCAGACAAGGGAGACCCGTGTTCAAAATATAGGAGGAAATGATAGCAATTCACGGTTTGTCACAGCCAAACAGTTCAAAGAACTGGGACTACCAGAATTTAAGGGAAAGTCGGATCCGATCATGGCGGAAACGTGGGTCAAGCAAATTACCAAGATATTCAATGTCTTGGGATGCATGGAGGAACAGAAGGTTCCATTCGCCACCTTTATGTTCCGTGGCGAGGCAGACTACTGGTGGGAATCTATGAAACGTACCCATCCAGCCGCACTCAGCATGTCTTGGGAGACATTTCAGAAACTGTTCAATGACAAGTACTTTCCTGAAAGTATTCGTCATATGAAGGAGGTAGAGTTTATTAGACTAGAACAAAACAACATGACGGTGTCCCAATACGAGGCGAAGTTCGCAGAGTTGTCCAGGTTTGCACCTCATTTGGTGGAGAATGAGGAACGTATGACGCGGATGTTTCTGAGAGGTTTGAAACCCGGCATACGTCAATATCTCATCTCTCATAAATTTGCTTTATATTCAGATGTTGTCAACAGGGCTCAATTATTAGAGCGAGATAACGAGTACGGTCAACCGATGGACCACAACCAGGATCATATCGGTGACAGCAGTCATCAAAACAATGATAACCAGAAAGAAAAATACAGACAAGAACGGCAACCACTCTGGTGGTAATCGTGGCTATGAAAATAGAAGAAGCGAGTCGGGAGGAGATTTTAAAAAGAGGAGATTCAACAATGACAATACGAAGACGTCAGCACCAGCAGCAACTGGTTCCAAGGGAGGAGAGCGACCATCGGTCATATGCTATAAGTGCGGAAAAGAAGGACATATCAGCCCAAACTGACCATAACAGTTTAAGGTATGTTATAACTGTGGAAAGGAAGGACATATCGCTCGAGATTGCACTGTAGCGAAACCAAGTCCAACGGGGATGGTGACTCAAAAAGTTATCCCAGAAAAGTCAAAGTCAACGGTTCTTGGAAGAGCGTTTTTCGTGACTGGTCAGAATGCGAGGAACCCGAACGAAATTAGCACGGGTTTGTTAATTATACATTTTTACGAAGTCTATACCTTATTAGATACCGGTTCTACCCATTCATTTATCTCTCCTGCTTATACTCAACGTTTGAACTTGACTTCTAAGAAATTAGAATTTGACTTATCTGTTGAAACTCCGTTGGAGAAACTTTCGTTACATCCACTATTTATAAATCTTGTTTGATCCAAGTTGGCACCATCACATTACCTGTTGATCTTATCTCTTTAAAGATACTTGCTTTTAATCTGATTTTAGGATTTGATTAATTAACTACTTATCATGCCAAAATTGATTGCTTTCGTAAGGTTGTTAGTTTTTATATTCTTAAGCAACCTGTTATTCGAATTCAAGCAACCAAACCATTGAAGTCAAACTCTTTCATATCAAGCCATAAAGTCATTCGTTTATTGAAAAACGGATGTCAAGCTTTCTTAGCCATGTCATGGACTTGAACAAAAATACGTCAAATTTGAATGATATTTCTGTTGTTAGTAAAAATTTTGACGTATTTCCTGAAGAATTTCTTGTCTTACTCCCAGAGCGTGATATTGAATTTTGTATCGACTTTGAACCCGGTACAAAACTCATTTCTAAAATCTCATATCGAATGGCTCCTATTGAACTTCGGGAGTTAAAAACCCAACTATAGAAGTTGACAACCGAGCCTCTATCTGGTGACTTTCTTTGTGGAATGCATTGAAGCCAGACTCTCCGTAGGGGACGCCATATTCGTATGGTAGTAAACTGATAGGTGCCATTGTGATGTGCTATCCAAGGTTGGGATATGAGTCACAGTTGAGAGCAACCTAAGTCAGTAATCGAAATACATAGATTTCTAGGCTTAGCTGGTTATTATCGGAGATTTGTAAAAGGATTTTCTCGAATAGCTACTCCATTAACTCAGTTGACTCGAAAAGATACAAACTTCGAATGGACCGAGGAATGAGAGAAGAGCTTCCAAGAATTCAACATGCGACACCGACGTTGGCTCGAGCTGTTGAAAGATTTCGATCATACCATCCAATACCATCCTAGAAAAGCAAACGTGGTAGCTGACGCATTGAGTAGAAGATCATATGCGGGTACGAGTGCGATATTGTCAACGCAAAATTTTGTATGACATACAAATGATAGAGATAGAGTTGAAGACTCTAGGTACCCATGTGATGATATACGAGTAGAATCGACTTTTATCGATAAAGTTAAAATCGCTCAAGCTACACACCAGAGTTGATGAATATGAAGAAGAAGATGCAAGAAGTTGTTATTCTAAAAGCGAGAATTGGCGATGTGAGGGAAGCTCAAACCTTCGATTTATTGATCCATTTGAAATCCTCGATCGAGTAGGAACTGTGACCTATAGACTCATTTTACCGCCAAGTATGACGCGTGTTCATAACGTTATTCACGTATCGAAGTTACGAAATTATGTGGACGACCCGAACCACGTCATTAAGTTAGAACCAGACGAGATAGCCGAAGACTTAACGTACGAAGAGGTACCTGTCAAGATCTTGGATAGGAAAGAGCATGTCCTACGCACGAAGGTCATACCACAAGTTAAAGTTTTGTGGAGGAACCATGCTATTGAAGAAATGACCTGCGAGTTGAAAACGGAAATGAAAGCGAGGTATCCTCATCTTTTCGAAACGCCAGGTACGTACGTCAATTTCGAGGACGAAATTTTATAAGGAGGGGAGGTTGTAAGACCCCAAATTATTAATAAATAAAATTTAATTTCCTCTATTTATTATTTTGAAATAGTAAGGGTTGATTTGATTAATGTGGTTAGTTATGGGTAAAATGCGCAAATATTTTAAATAAGCAAGTGGTTATAAAATATTCATTGTTGTCGGAGAATATTCGTTTGGTCGTGGAATATTCTTGATGTCGGGAAATATTTGTACGACGGCGCAGCTTTGTGTAGACCCCATAACGGAAAGCGATTGGATGAAAAAATGATAAGTATAAGTTGTTTATAAATAACGGCGTAGTTGTTACCGTTAATACTGTTGAAATACCCGGTGGTTAAAACACAGTAATACGCGTTGTTGCACAGTAGCACACAGTATTGCACCAATTATTGATTCTTACGTAAGAAGGCACTACTCAATAATTGTTACAGTAATTACTGTTTAATATTTTATTTTATTGATTCAATAATTGCTACGTTGATATTTTATATTACTGTTGTTTCAATAATTATCACTATGCAATATTTTCCATTATCGGAGCAATAATTCATATTAATATTATTAGATAACATTATTGATAATGTATAGAAAGTTCTGTCTAAGGAGAGGTTTGGTCACCTAATTACGCGCCAGTAAGGAGAAATCCTTATTGGAAAGCCCCCTCTTTCCTGGGAACGGCCTGGTTGTCAGTACTGTGATTCTGTAATATTATTTGTGAATAATTAATTATTGATTTATATGATGAGGAAAATATTAATTTTATGTGGATATAGATGAAGAAAATTTTTTAAATGTGACAATTGTTGAAAATTAATATTTTATCTTTTTTTGATAAAATAATTCATTTTAATATATTATTATATTTTAATAATATAATAATGGTGATATTTTTACAATGAATGTGGGATATATGAGTATATGAGGAGGAAGAGTATTTTTGTTATAAAAGATGTTTAAAACATGTTTTGTGTGTCGGTGGACCCCATTTCTTAACTGAAATTTGATTATAGCCTGTAAAATCGTCCGTTTATGGATTTCAATCAATTTCTGTTTGGAATTTAGAAAAAACTTTCTTCTGCAAAGTTGTAGAGAATTGAATTTCCTATAAAAACTCGCGAGATTCGAATTTTCTGATAAAAGGGCTATTTATTGTGAATTATTGAAGTTCTGAAGTTCCGAAATAATTGATTTTTGGAAGTTTTAATTATTTTAAATAATAAAAACATTTTTTATACTTGGTTGGCATCATTAGCATGCGCAAGATGGCTGAGTTCAGATCTTAGAAGGTGTGCGTAGAGAATTTTAATATATATATTATTATTATATTAAATTTTCTGCTTTGGTGTTCTAAGCAATTTCCTATAAATAGGGTGCTTAGGTTAGAATTGAAAATCACACCAGAAACTGAAGTTTTCTCTCTATTTCTCTCTCTATTATATCGAGCGTATTTTGTGAGTATTTTAGTACTTCGAGTATTGCTATACGGTGCAAGTTCTTCTAGCACTATATCTAGTATTCCAGTCAGAAGTACTATTCTTTCTGAGGTAAGGGATGTTATTTTATTCGAAAATGATATTATTTCTTCAATATCATTATATTGGTTGGAAATTTTTATCAAATTTGGAACTTTTCATGTCGAGGTTACTATTCATGAGTTACTATTCACGAGTTACTATGCACCGAAAAATGAAATTTTCTTCTTTTCGTCTAAATATCTATTCTGGATACTAGCTTTGATTGTATCCATGTTTTGATCATTCTTGAATTTTACTTCACTATGATTAGGACATGGATAAATCGAAATACGAATTCTTAATATTTGTTATTTTGTTTCACTGGATTCGTTTTCTTTAAAATATTTTTTATCATCCTCAGTCCTAAATGATGATATAACTGAATATCTTTGGCCTGTAGTGCAAAGATGAATGATTTCTGATGAATATCTTTGGCCCGTAGTGCAAAGATGAACAGGTGTTGAGATGAACATAACCAACTGCTGAATATCTTTGGCTTGTAGTGCAAAGATAAATATTGATTGATGTTACAGGGATAAAATATTGATGATGGACTTTTAAATTCATAGATAATAGTAGATTTCATTCTCTATGTAACTCTTCTATGAATTATTATTTTCCGCTGCGAATATTGATTTAAAACTTGTTGTCTATTGTATTCTATTAGATTTTTCCCTGTTGAAGACTAACGATAATTTGTTGTATATTATCTTAGTCATAATGTTCTTTACTAGGCTAGTTGAGCTCACTTTTTTTCTTTTTGTTCCATTTTTCTCAGGAGGCGAGAATGTAGCAAGTACTAGTCGGGGTATGGAATGATGGTTCAGGACAGTTATTTTAGTAGTCCTCACTATATTGTAAAATAGTGTATCAAGAAGTATAATGAGGACTTAATTGAGTATGAATACTGTCTAGATGACAATATTTGTATTTAAACTCACAGTATATGTGTTGTCGTATTTTGCACGATAATTGTAATAATAAAGTTGTAGTTATTTTTTGTACCATGTATTTGGCGACTCAGAATGGGTTGGATGGGTTGGACCTATTTTGGGGGCGTCACATCCCACATGAATACTAAGATGAACAACCCGAATAATCGGGCAAACAGATGTCGGGCATATAGTCTCATTTACGCTTATGCGTTTAAACTTTATACTTGTGCACAATGTAGGGTACTATGCTAATCACCTGGAGTACTTGCAGAGATCGTTTACAATCTATTTGATTGTTAAACCGTCTGATGGTTTTTGATAAAATAGAGTAATGTTCAGGGTATCTAATACCCCTTAGTATGCTATTGAGAACTCCAGAACTCTTATCTTGATATTCCAGCTTGTCTCTTGATATTTATTTCAACTGTTGAGGAATATTCATACTAATGCTTTTACTTCTGATGTATGTTCTTAAACTACTTTATATACTTGCTGGGCAATCTGTGCTCATTCTTGCTTAAATCTTTCAGTTAAGGCTGATAACGCTGAGGGCTCGGGCAAGGACAAGGTAATGTCTAAATGAAATGATGAGAGTTATTTATGTAATAATTATATTTCCGCATATGATGTAATGTATCGATAAACGCTAAGTTTCAGTTTCAGTTTATTAAAGGTTGTAAAGACTTGTGACTTTATTTTGAATATGTATGTAATAGTTATTATAATTATTATTATTATTATTATTATTATTATTATTATTATTATTATTATTATTATTATTATTATTATTATTATTATTATTATTATTAGAGTTACTTAGATAGATGATGATGTGACGCCCCCAAAATAGATATACATCACCCATTCTGAGCCGCCAAATACATGGTACAGAAACAAATATAACTTTTGTAATACAATTGTCGTGCAGAATACGACAACACATATACTGTGAGTTTGAATACAAATATTGTCTACTAGAGAGTATACAAACTAAAAAGGAGTCCTCATTACAATTATCACACTATTTCACAGAATAGTGATGACTACTAATGCAACCATCTGGATCGTCAATCCATTTCCCGACTAGTCCCAGCTATATTCTCATTTCCTGAAGAGAACAGTGAAAGAAAAGGGTGAGCACAACTAGCCCAGTAAAAAATATTATGACTAAGATAATGTACAACAAATTATTATTAGTCTTCAACAGGGAAAAATCTGATAAAATATAATAGACAATAAGTTTTAGATCAACAACTACAGCGGAAAAAGTAATCCATTAGAAGAGTCAAGTAGAGCATAAAACCTACTATCTTCTAAAATTTAAAAGATTTATCATCAATTTTATTGCTGAAATTCAGCTTAATAAATAATCTACATCATCGAATCATTTACTACGGGCCAAAGATAATCGTGTTTTCATCAACGGTCATGATCATGCCATAAAACAATTCATCTTTGCACCCTTGGCTGAAGAGAATCCATGGCCATAATCATACCAAAAATTGTCCATCAATGCACTACGGGCCAATGATGACTTTTACCACATCATTTGTAACATTACAGTCATGATTATACCGAATAATCCCTGGTCATAATCATACCAAGTCCATCTATGCACTACAGGCTGCAGATGACTTTCAACAGAATATAAACATGAGGATGATGACAATGATATAATAATTCAATTAAACAAGTTCAAGGATAAATTTTAAAGATTTATAATTTAATTTATCCCGAAATCAATAACGTCCAAATTGTCAACATGATACTACTTTGTGGAGTAAAATTCAAGAATAATATTCAGTTGGTCATGTTCATCTCAACACCTGTTCATCTTTGCACTACGGGCCAAAGATATTCATCAGGTAAACATTCATCTTTGCACTACAGGCCAAAGATATTCAGTAATATCAGCATTTATGACTGAGGATGATGAAAAATATCTTAAAGAAAATGAATCCAGTGAAATAAAGGAACAAATATTAGGGATTCGTATTACAGTTTATCCAAGTTTAATAATACTCCGAAATAACCAATTTTGAAGAAGAATTCCAAAATAATGATCATAACATGGATACAATCAAATATAGTAACCATAATAGCCATCTTGGATAAAAAGAAAAAAAAATTATTTTTCGGTGAATAGTGTCATATTCGTGAATAGTGTCGTATACGTGAATAGTAACCCTAACACAAAAAGTTCTAAATTTGATAAAAAGTTCAAACCAATATTTCGGCATAATGATATTGAAGAAAATAATATCATTTAGGAAGAAAATAACATCCTTTACCTCAGAATAACCGTACTTCTGACTGAATTTCGGATATAGTACTGACAGAAACTTGCACTGAATAGCAACTCTCAAAGTATCTAAATACTCACAAAAATACGCTCGATAATATAGAGAGAGAAAGAGAGAAAACTTATGAATTCTCGTATGAATTTCAATTCTAACTTAGCCCTCTATTTATAAGAAAATGTTAGCACGCCGAAGTAGACTTGACCTGCTACCTGCTGGCTTTACCTGCTACTATTGCCACCCACCACATTTGAAATAAAATTCGGCATATTTCTTCACCAACCATAAGTGGGGCCCACCAATTCTAAAATTTTCCACCAAAATCATTTATAAACCTAATTTTCGAATCAGTCACCTCTTAAAATTCATAACAAATCATACGTTCATTTTTAACGGTTCAAAATTTGTGGGCATATACTCAACTTATATATATATTACATATCCAAAAATCACAACAATCCAACGGTCGGATTAAAATTATAACTCACGCAATAGAGCATTAAAAACACCGATTTGATCTTTTAATACCTCCAATCCGACAAAATACTTGATAAAACACCTCAACATTAATTCCTTCAATAATAACCACATAAATAAATCCATCATTTATATCCACATCAAATAAATATTTCCTTATCATATAAATCAATAATTAATTATTCACAAATAATATTACAGAATCACAATTATGACAACCAGGCCGTTCCCAGGAAAGAGGGGGCTTTCCAATAAGGATTTCTCCTTACTGGCGCGCAATTAGGTGACCAAACCTCTCCTTGACAAAACTTTCTAGACATTGCCAATAATGCTATCTAATAATATTATTCAAATAATATGAATTATTGATCTGATAATGGAGATACTGTGCAGTGACAATTATTGAACAACAATAATATAAAATATCAACGCAACAATTACTGAATCAATAAAATAAAATATTGAACAGTAACTACTGTAACAATTATTGAGTAGTGCCTTCTTACGTAAGGATCAATAATTCATCAATATTGTGCAATACCGTGTGCTACTGAGCAACCACGCGCATTACTGTATTTTAACCACCAGGTAATCCAACAGTGTTAACGGTAACAATTACGCCATTATTTATAAAAACTCAATTTTGTCGTTATCTTCATCCGACAGTTATTCTGTTATGGGGCCCACAAATGGCTGCGCCGTCATACGAATATTTTCCGACAACAAGAATATTCCACGACCAAACGAATATTCCCCGACAACAATGAATATTTTATAACCACTTGCTTATTTTGTAAAATTTTCACATTTCACCCATAACCAAAACATTATATCAAATTAACACCTTATTATTTCAAAAGAATAATTAGAGGAAAATTCAATTTTATTTATAAAAAGTTGGGTTTTTACAACCTCCACTCCTTATGAAATTTTATCCTCGAAATTGATGTACGTACCTGGTGTTTCGAAAAGGTGATGATACATCGCTTTTATTTCTGATTCCAACTCCCAGTTCATTTCTTCAATAGCATGGTTCTTCCACAAAACCTTAACTTGAGGTATACCTCCTCGTACTTTAAATCTTCAGCTATCTCGTCTGGTTCTAACGTAATAATATGATTCAGGTCGTCCACATATTTACGTAACATCGATACTTAAAAAATGATATGAACACGCAACATACTTAGCGTTAAGGCGAGTCTATAGGCCACAGTTCCTACTCGATCGAGGATTTCAAATAGACCAATAAAATCGAGGGTTGAGATTTCCTCTCTTCATCGACTCTTGCTCCTAGAATAACGCCCTCTTGAACCTTCTTCTTCACATTCATCAGCTCTGAGTCTGTAGCTTGAGCGGCTTTAACTTTATCGATTTAAAGTCGGTTCTAATCGTATATTTGCTATCTTCACGTAGGTTCGTATATTCACACTCGTAAATGCATACGATCTTCTACTCAACGCGTCAGCTATCACGTTCGCTTTTCCCACGATGGTATTAAATGGTATAATCGTAATCTTCAACAGCTCGAGCCAACGTCTTCAGTGCATAATACGTTCATTTTAGGTGAATAAATATTTTAAGGGTTTTAGAAATGGGTTTTATACTGGGCTCAAATTTAAACGTTGAGCGCAAGTAGGAGAAATAAAAGAATATGTATAATCGGTATTGAATAAGGTATAAACTTCGCAAGAGTTTATTATTAACTTATCCGTGATAACTTCGTTCGGGTTTCTCGATAAATGCTCTTACTTAAACTACCGACTTTGACTTGTCAGGGACATCCTTTGGCATCACTATCCCCGCTGGACTTGACTTCACTACAGGATAAAATCGAGCTAGGTGACCTTCTCTTCTGCAATTGAAACACACTTTGGGTTGCTGCATACAGTTTGGACAGATGTGTCCCTCTTGTCCGCATTTGAAACATACGACTGATGGTCGTTCTTCTTCTTTTGAAACGGGTGCTGGTGTTGTTGTCTTTCCACCATTATTGAACCTCCTCTTCTTGAAATTTTCACTTCTATTATCTTGGTCATGATTACCACCGAAGTGGTTACCATTCTTGGCATGATAATTTCCTCCACGATTGTTGTCACCGCTTCGATGACTGCTACCATTGGTATTATCATTTTGCCGGCTATTTTCTCTTGGTTGGGTTGACTCGTTATCGCGCTCCAATAATTGAGCCCTATTTACAACATCTGAATACAAACACAGTTTGTCAGAATTTAGGTATTGACATATCTCAGGTTTCAAACCTCTTAGAAACATCCGCGTTATTCTCTCCTCGTTATCAACTAAGTGGGACGCAAACCGGGATAACTCGGCATGTGACGCCCCCAAAATAGGTATACATCACCTATTCTGAGTCGCCAGATACATGGTACAGAATTTAAATACAACTTAATAATACAACTGTCGTATACAATACGACAAAACATAAACTTTGAGTTTGAATACAAATATTATCTTCTAGAGAGTATCCATACTCAAAAGGAGTCCTCATTACAATTATTATCACACTATTACATAGAATAGTGAGGACTACTAATGCTATCATCTGGTCCATCACTCCGTTTCCCGACTCGTCCCAACTATATTCTCATTTCCTGAAGAGAAAAGTATTCTATTTTATATAAAAAGCTTTTTCTGTTTTATTACATTAATAATACCAATAAAATAAAACTGAGCGACTTATCACGTAAGCCTCAATAATCAATACAGTATGCTACTATGCAACCACACGTATTACTGTACTTTTACTACCGAGTAGTTCAACAGTATTAACGGTAAAACTTTCGCCGTTATTTTCATAAAATATTTTTGTCGTTTTCTCAATCCGACAATAATTTCGTTGTGGGGTCCACCAATAATTGTGCCGTCGTACGAATATTTCCCGACAAAAATAATATTTCCCGACCAATCGAATATAATACAACAACTTGCATACTTTACAAAATTTATAAATACTACCCATAACTATAACATTATCTCAAATTCACACCATAATATTTAAAAAAATATTTCGAAAAAATTAAATCTTTATTCATAAAATCTGGGGTTTCACACGGTAAACTTAGCTTCGTACTGCGATACGGTCATATTATTTTGCTCCAGCTTGATGAATTCCACTTCCTTCATGTGACGAATACTTTCGAAAAAGTACTTGTCGTTGAATAATTCTTGGAACTTCTCCCAAGACATCTTGAGTGCGTCAGGCTGGGTACGTTTTGAAGATTCCCACCAATGATCTGCTTTTTTACGCAACATAAAGGTGGCGAATGGAACCTTTTGCTCCTCTGAGCATTCCAAGATATCAAATATCTTGGTGATCTGTTTTATCCATGTCTCTGCCTTACGTGGTTATGGCTTTCCCAAAAACTCCAGTGGTCCTAGCTCCTTGAACTGCTTAGCGGTGACCAACCGTGGGTTGCCAGTGTTTCCACCTGCATTACGAACAAGAGTCTCTCTCGTTTGGTATTTCATAAATTCTAAAAAGCTCCTAAACGTACCGTCGTTCGTCATTTGGTAGGTGCCTTTGTTCACCTGAGGATTTTTGGCTTCCTGATGCACATTATCCTGAGTAATGATCTGTGGTGACTCAACGGTCTCCTGTGGTCCATTGCTATTCTCAACATTCTCGAATCTCATTTTCAAATACTATCACAAAACAAGGGTTAATTGACATGCAACATATTATCCCTATATTCTGACCGACCAAACAAATGTCAAATAAACTTAGTCAGGTCATACTAGCGAAGGAATTCCCCGTCTCTCCCCTCCTAATTCTTGTCTCACATCTCAACCAGGGATCATATCCCTAAGCTCTGATACCAACTGTGGCGCCCCCAAAATAGATATACATCACCCATTCTGAGTCGCCAAATACATGGTACAGAAACAAATACAACTTCAGTAATACAATTGTCGTGCAGAATACGACAACATATATACTGTGAGTTTGAATACAAATATTATCTACTAGAGAGTATACAAACTCAAAAGGAGTCCTCATTACAATTATCACACTATTTCACAGAATAGTGAGGACTACTAATGCAACCATCTGGATCGTCAATCCATTCCCCGACTAGTCCCATCTATATTCTCATTTCCTGAAGAGAACGGTGAAAGAAAGGGTGAGCTCAACTAGCCCAGTAAGAAATATTATGACTAAGATAATGTACAACAAATTATCATTAGTCTTCAACAGGAAAAAATCTGATAAAATATAATAGACAACAAGTTTTAGATCAACAACTGCAGCGGAAAAAGTAATCCATTAGAAGAGTCAAGTAGAGTATAAAACATACTATCTTCTATGATTTAAAAGATTTATCATCAATTTTATTGTTGAGATTCAGAAATAATCCACATCATCAAATCATCCCTGCACTACGGGCCAAAGATAATCGTGTTTTCATCAACGGTCATGATCATGCCATAAAACAATTCATCTTTGCACCCTTGGCCGAAGAGAATCCATGGCCATAATCATACCAAAAATTATCCATCAATGCACTACGGGCCAATGAGGACTTTTATCACATCATTTGTAACATTACGGTCGTGATTATACTGAATAATCCCTGGTCATAATCATACCAAGTCCATCTATGCACTACAGGCCACTGATGACTTTCAATAGAATATAAACATGAGGATGATGACAATGATATAATAATTCAGTTAAACAAGTTCAAGGATAAATTTTAAAGATTTATAATTTAATTTATCCAGAAATCAATAACGTCCAAATTGTCAACATGATACTACTTTGTGGAGTAAAATTCAAGAATAATACTTAGTTGGTCATGTTCATCTCAACACCTGTTTATCTTTGCACTACGGGCCAAAGATATTCATTAGGTAATCATTCACCTTTGCACTATAGGCCAAAGATATTCAGTAATATCATCATTTAGGACTGAGGATGATGAAAAATATCTTAAAGAAAACGAATCCAGTGAAATAAAAGAACAAATATTAGGGATTCGTATTACAGTTTATCCAAGTTTAATAATACTCCGAAATAACCAATTTTGAAGAAGATTTTCAAAATAATGATCAAAACATGGATACAATCAAAGATAGTAACCATAATAGCCATCTTGGATAAAAAGAAGAAAATTTTATTTTTCGGTGAATAGTGTCGTATTCGTGAATAGTGTCGTATACGTGAATAGTAATCCCGACACAAAAATTTCCAAATTTGATAAAAAGTTCAAACCAATATTTCGGCATAATAATATTGAAGAAAATAATATCATTTAGGAAGAAAATAACATCCCTTACCTCAGAATAACCGTACTTCTGACTGAATTTCGGATATAGTGCTGACAGAAACTTGCACTGAATAGCAACTCTCAAAGTATCTAAATACTCACAAAAATACGCTCGATAATATAGAGAGAGAAAGAGAGAAAACTTATGAATTCTCGTGTGATTTTCAATTCTAACTTAGCCCTCTATTTATAGAAAAATGTTAGTACGCTGAAGCAGACTTGACCTGGTACCTGATGGCTTTACCTGCTACTATTGCCACCCACCACATTTTAAATAAAATTTAGTACATTTCTTCACCAACCACAAGTGGGGCCCACCAATTCTTGAATTTTCCATCAAAATTATTTATAAACCTAATTTTCGAATCAGTCACCTCTTAAAATTCATAACAAATCATACGTTCATTTTTAACGGTTCAAAATTTGTGAGCATATACTCAACTTATATATGTATAACATATCCAAAAATCACAACGATCCAACGGTCGGATTAAAATTATAACTCGCGCAATAGAGCATTAAAAGCACCGATTTGATCTTTTAATACCTCCAATCCGACAAAATACTTGATAAAACACCTCAACATTAATTCCTTCAATAATAACCACATAAATAAATCCATCATTTATATCCACATCAAATAAATATTTTCTTATCATATAAATTAATAATTAATTATTCACAAATAATATTAAAGAATCACAATTATGACAACAAGGTCGTTCCCAGGAAAGAGGGGGCTTTCCAATAAGGATTTCTCCTTATTGGCGCGCAATTAGGTGACCAAACCTCTCCTTGACAGAACTTTCTATACATTGCCAATAATGCTATCTAATAATATTATTCAAATAATATGAATTATTGATCTGATAATGGAGATACTATGCAGTGATAATTATTGAACAATAATAATATAAAATATCAACGCAACAATTATTGAATCAATAAAATAAAATATTGAACAGTAACTACTGTAACAATTATTGAGTAGTGCCTTATTACGTAAGGATCAATAATTCATCAATACTGTGCAATACCGTGTGCTACTGAGCAACCACGCGCATTACTGTATTTTAACCACCAGGTAATACAACAGTGTTAACGGTAACAATTACGCCGTTATTTATAAAACCTAATTTTGTCGTTATCTTCATCCGACAGTTATTCTGTTATGGAGCCCACAAATGGTTGCGCCGTCGTACGAATATTCCCCAACAACAAGAATATTCCACGACCAAACGAATATTCCCCGACAACAATGAATATTTTATAACCACTTGCTTATTTTGTAAAATTTTCACATTTCACCAAAAACCAAAACATTATATCAAATTAACACCTTATTATTTCAAAATAATAATTAGAGGAAAATTCAATTTTATTTATAAAAAGTTAGGGTCTTACAACCTCCCCTCCTTATGAAATTTCGTCCTCGAAATTGACGTACGTACCTGGTGTTTCGAAAAGGTGAGGATACCTCGCTTTCATTTCTGATTCCAACTCCCAGTTCATTTCTTCAATAGCGTGGTTCCTCCACAAAACCTTAACTTGAGGTATAACCTTTGTGCATAGGACATGTTCTTTCCTATCTAAGATCTTGACAGGTACCTCCTCGTACGTTAAATCTTTGGCTATCTCGTCTGGTTCTAACGCAATAATACGATTTGGGTTGTCCACTTATTTACGTAACATCGATACGTGAAAAACGTTATGAACACGCAACATACTTAGCGTTAAGGCGAGTCTATAGGCCACAGTTCCTACTCGATCGAGGATTTCAAATAGACCAATAAAATCGAGGGTTGAGATTTCCTCTCTTCATCGACTCTTGCTCCTAGAATAACGCCCTCTTGAACCTTCTTCTTCACATTCATCAGCTCTGAGTCTGTAGCTTGAGCGGCTTTAACTTTATCGATTTAAAGTCGGTTCTAATCGTATATTTACTATCTTCACGTAGGTTCGTATATTCGCACTCGTAAATGCATACGATCTTCTACTCAACGCGTCAGCTACCACGTTCGCTTTTCCCACGATGGTATTAAATGGTATAATCGTAATCTTCAACAACTCGAGCCAACATCTTCAGCGCATAATACGTTCGTTTTAGGTGAAGAAATATTTTAAGGGTTTTAGAAATGGGTTTTATACTGGGGTCAAATTTAAACGTTGAGCGCAAGTAGGAGAAATAAAAGAATATATAGAACCGGTATTGAATAAGGTATAAACTTCGCAAGAGTTTATGATTAACTTACCCGTGATAACTTCGTTCAGGTTCCTCGACAAACGCTCTTACTTAAACTACCGACTTTGACTTGTCAGGGACATCCTTTGGCATCACTATCCCCGCTGGACTTGACTTCACTACAGGATAAAATCGAGCTAGGTGACCTTCTCTTCTGCAATTGAAACACACTTTGGGTTGCTGCATACAGTTTGGACAGATGTGTCCCTCTTGTCCGCATTTGAAACATACGACTGATGGTCGTTCTTCTTCTTTTGAAACGGGTGCTGGTGTTGTTGTCTTTCCACCATTATTGAACCTCCTCTTCTTGAAATTTCCACTTCTATTATCTTGGTCATGATTACCACCGAAGTGGTTACCATTCTTGGCATGATAATTTCCTCCACGATTGTTGTCACCGCTTCGATGACTGCTACCATTGGTATTATCATTTTGCCGGCTATTTTCTCTTGGTTGGGTTGACTCGTTATCGCGCTCCAATAATTGAGCCCTATTTATAACATCTGAATACAAACACAGTTTGTGAGAAATTAGGTATTGACGTATCTTGGGTTTCAAACCTCTTAGAAACATCCGCGTCATTCTCTCCGCGTTATCAACTAAGTGGGACGCAAACCGGGACAACTCGACAAACTTAGCTTCGTACTGCGACACAATCATATTGTTTTGCTCCAGCTTGATGAATTCCACTTCCTTCATGTGACGAATACTTTTGAGAAAGTACTTGTCGTTGAACAATTCTTGGAACTTCTCCCAAGACATCTTGAGTGCGTCAGGGTGGGTACGTTTTACAAATTCTAACCAATGATCTTCTTCTTCACGCAACATAAAGGTGGCGAATGGAACCTTTTGCTCCTCTGAGTATTCCAAGACATCAAATATCTTGGTGATCTGCTTTATCCATGTCTCTGCCTTAAGTGGTTCTGGCTTTTCCAAAAACTCAGGTGGTCCTAGCTCCTTGAACTGCTTAGCGGTGACCAACCATGGGTTGCCAATGTTTCCACCTGCATTATGAATAGGAGTCTCTGTCGTTTGGTATTTCATGAATTCTAAAAAGCTCCTAAACGTACGATCGTTCGTCATTTGGTCGGTACTGTTGTTCACCTGAGGATTGTTGGCTTCCTGATGCACATTATCCTGAGTATTGATCTGTGGTGACTCAACGGTCTCCTGTGGTCTATTGCTATTCTCAACATTCTAGGATGTCATTTTCAAATACTGTCACAAAATAAGGGTTAATTGACATGCAACATATTATCCCTATATTCTGACCGACCAAACAAATACCAACTAAACTTAGTCAGGTCATACTAGCGAAAGAATTCTCAGTCTCTCCCCTCCTAATTCTTGTCTCACATCTCAGCCAGGGATCATATCCCTAAGCTCTGATACCAACTGTGACACCCCCAAAATAGGTATACATCACCTATTCTGAGTCGCCAAATACATGGTACAAAAATAAATACAACTTCAGTAATACAATTGTCGTGCAGAATACGACAACACATATACTGTGAGTTTGAATACAAATATTGTCTACTAGAGAGTATACAAACTCAAAATGAGTCCTCATTACAATTATCACACTATTTCACAGAATAGTGAGGACTACTAATGCAACCATCTGGATCGTCAATCCATTCACCGACTAGTCCCAGCTATTTTCTCATTTCCTGAAGAGAACGGTGAAAGAAAGGGTGAGCTCAACTAGCCCAGTAAGAAATATTATGACTAAGATAATGCACAACAAATTATCATTAGTTTTCAACAGGGAAAAATCTGATAAAATATAATAGACAACAAGTTTTAGATCAACAACTGCAGTGGAAAAAGTAATCCATTAGAAGAGTCAAGTAGAGCATAAAACCTACTATCTTCTATGATTTAGAAGATTTATCATCAATTTTATTGCTGAGATTCAGCTTAATAAATAATCCACATCATCGGATCATCCCTGCACTACGGGCCAAAGATAATCGTGTTTTCATAAACGGTCATGATCATGCCATAAAATAATTCATCTTTGCACCCTTGGCCGAAGAGAATCCATAGCCATAATCATACCAAAAATTATCCATCAATGCACTGCGGGGCCAATGAGGACTTTTACCACATCATTTGTAACATTACGGTCATGATTATACCGAATAATCCCTGGTCATAATCATACCAAGTCCATCTATGCACTACTGGCCACAGATGACTTTCAACAAAATATAAACATGAGGATGAGGACAATGATATAATAATTCAATTAAACAAGTTCAAGGATAAATTTTAAAGATTTATAATTTAATTTATCCAGAAATCAATAACGTCCAAATTGTCATCATGATACTATTTTGTGGAGTAAAATTCAAGAATAATACTTAGTTGGTCATGTTCATCTCAACACCTGTTCATCTTTGCACTACGGGCCAAAGATATTCATCAGGTAATCTTTTATCTTTGCACTACAGACCAAAGATATTCAGTAATATCATCATTTAGGACTGAGGATGATGAAAAATATCTTAAGAAAATGAATCCAGTGAGATAAAAGAACAAATATTAGGGATTCGTATTACAGTTTATCCAAGTTCAATAATACTCCGAAATAACCAATTTTGAAGAAGAATTCCAAAATAATGATCAAAACATGGATACAATCAAAGATAGTAACCATAATAGCCATCTTTGATAAAAAGAAGAAAATTTCATTTTTTGGTGAATAGTATCGTATTCGTGAATAGTGTCGTATACGTAAATAGTGCCGTATACGTGAATAGTAACCCCGACACAAAAAGTTTCAAATTTGATAAAAAGTTCAAACCAATATTTCGGCATAATGATATTGAAGAAAATAATATCATTTAGGAAGAAAATAACATCCCTTACCTCAGAATAACCGTACTTCTGACTGAATTTCGGATATAGTACTGACAGAAACTTGCACTGAATAACAACTCTCAAAGTATCTAAATACTCACAAAAATACGCTCGATAATATAGAGAGATAAAGAGAGAAAACTTATGAATTCTGGTGTAATTTTTAATTCTAACTTAGCCCTCTATTTATAGGAAAATGTTAGCACGCCGAAGCAGACTTGACCTGCTACCTGATGGCTTTACCTGCAACTATTGCCACCCACCACATTTGAAATAAAATTCAGCACATTTCTTTACCAACCACAAGTGGGGCCCACCAATTCTAGAATTTTTGACCAAAATCATTTATAAACCTAATTTTCGAATCAGTCACCTCTTAAAATTCATAACAAATCATACGTTCATTTTTAACGGTTCAAAATTTATACTCAACTTATATATGTATAACATATCCAAAAATCACAACGATCCAACGGCCGGATTAAAAATTGAACCATTAAAAATGAACGTATGATTTGTTATGAATTTTAAGAGGTGATTGATTCAGAAATTAGGTTTATAAATGATTTTGGAGGAAAATTTTAGAATTGGTGGGCCCCACTTGTGGTTGGTAAAAAAATGTGCTGAATTTTATTTCAAATGTGGTGGGTGACAATAGTAGCAGGTAAAGCCATCAGGTTGCAGGTCAAGTCTGCTTCGGCGTGCTAATATTTTCCTATAAATAGAGGGCTAAGTTAGAATTGAAAATCACACTAGAATTCATAAGTTTTCTCTCTTTCTCTCTCTATATTCTCGAGCGTATTTTGTGAGTATTTAGATACTTTGAGAGTTGCTATTCAGTGCAAGTTTTTGTCAGCACTATATCCGAAATTCTGTCAGAAGTACGGTTATTCTGAGGTAAGGGATGTTATTTTCTTCCTAAATGATATTATTTTATTCAATATCAGTATGTCAAAATATTGGATTGAACTTTTTATCAAATTTGAAACTTTTTGTGTCGGGGTTACTATTCACGTATACGACACTATTCACGAATACGACACTATTCACCGAAAAATGAAATTTTCTTCTTTTTATCCAAGATGACTATTATGGTTGCTATCTTTGATTGTATAGAATTCTTCTTCAAAATTGGTTATTTCGGAGTATTATTGAACTTGGATAAACTGTAATACGAATCCCTAATATTTGTTCTTTTATCTCACTGGATTCATTTTCTTTAAGATATTTTTCATCATCTTCAGTCCTAAATGATGATATTACTGAATATCTTTGGCCTGTAGTATAAAGATGAATGATTACCTGATGAATATCTTTGATCCGTAGTGTTGAGTTGAACATGACCAACTGAGTATTATTCTTGAATTTTACTCCACAAAGTAGTATCATGTTGACAATTTGGACGTTATTGATTTCTAGATAAATTAAATTATAAATCTTTAAAATTTATCCTTGAACTTGTTTAATTGAATTATTATATCATTGTCATTATCCTCATGTTTATATTCTGTTGAAAGTCATCTGTGGCCTGTAGTGCATAGATGGACTTGGTATGATTATGATCAAAGATTATTCGGTATAATCATGACCGTAATGTTGCAAATGATGTGGTAAAAGTCCTCATTGGCCCGTAGTGCATTGATGGACAATTTTTGGTATGATTATGGCCATGGATTCTCTTCAGTCAAGGGTGCAAAGATGAATTATTTTATGGCATGATCATGACCGTTGATGAAAACACGATTATCTTTGGCCCGTAGTGCAGGGATGATTCGATGATGTGGATTATTTATTTAGCTGAATCTTAGCAATAAAATTGATAATAAATCTTTTAAATCATAGAAGATAGTAGGTTTTATACTCTACTTGACTCTTCTAATGGATTATTTTTTTTCGCTGCAGTTGTTGATCTAAAACTTGTTGTCTATTATATTTTATCTTAGTCATAATATTTTTTACTGGGCTAGTTGAACTCACCCTTTCTTTTACTGTTCTCTTCAGAAAATAAGAATATAGCTGGGACTAGTCGGGGAATGGATTGACGGTCCAGATGGTTGCATTAGTAATCCTCACTATTCTGTAAAATAGTGTGATAATTGTAATGAGGACTCCTTTTGAGTTTGTATACTCTCTAATAGATAATATTTGTATTCAAACTCACAGTATATGTGTTGTCGTATTCTGCATGACAATTGTATTACTGAAGTTATATTTGTTTCTGTACCATGTATTTGGCGACTCAGAATGGGTGATGTATACCTATTTTGGGGGCATCACAGAGGAGGTTAGAGATATCCATGTTGTGAGTGAGCCGTTGGTGATAGCTGTATCTGAGCCTATAGCTGAGGCAGCAGCTGACTCAGACCCAGAGGAGTATCTTGAAGAGGGAGAGGAGCCCGAGGAGGACTCAGAAGAAGCACTTG
Organism: Panax notoginseng; assembly: GCA_016801055.1. NCBI lineage: Eukaryota > Viridiplantae > Streptophyta > Magnoliopsida > Apiales > Araliaceae > Panax > Panax notoginseng. Next base: position 105,981,549 of record CM029023.1, on the reverse strand, counting down.
AGGATACTTTGTTGGATGAGTTGATGGATAGGATTACGGAGTTGGACGACAAGGTCCATGAGTTGGACGTGCTGTATCAGGGGGAGCAGCAAGCTGCAGCATTACTTGAGGCATTGGTGCACCACCTGATAATTAGGAACGGGGATCTGGCTGACAAGCTGCGGGCATCAGACCAGAAAATAGATAGGCTGGAGGATGAGAAAGAAGCTATTAGGACCCACTTGGGGCATACCATTAATGGGTTAGAGTCGAGGATTCAGAGTCTCCAAACTGACAAGCAGATTATTACTACATTCTGGGGAGATGAGATGAGAGACCGTGTTCGGGCTGAGAAGCTAACTGGCGAGTTAGAAGGAGAGGTGAGAGATAAGAAGGTTAAGATAGAAAAGATGAAGTACGCGTTTAAGTCAATACATGGAAGGTTCCAGCGTAGGGTGCATCACTTTTCAAGTGATGAGCACCGGTCTAGACGTGTTATAAGCCGAGGGTTGGTACTGGAGATAGCAGATGAGGAGCATGAAGACGCCATTAGGCGGGGCTTTTAGTATATTATGATGAACTTTTACTACTAGCGTATAGAATGCTTATCTATAAATAAAAAGTTTGGTTTCGATTTTTACCAAGTATGTTGGTTTAAAGTGATGTAAATGGCTTAATGCCATAAGACGATGAAATACCTTGGGTGTTATGTTTATAAATAAATATGATTTTATTTATGTATGTGATGTTAATGATTAAGTTCTCTTCTTATGAATGATATATTTTGTAGAGTAAGTTATAAGATATTAACATAAAGTTCATTTTAAACAGATAGATGGCTAGAGGAAGACGTCGTCAAACACCCGAGGGGTCAGGCGGTAATGTTGGGGATCCACCGAACCCTATGCAGCAGTTTGTAGACATGTTAGTGGGGGCACTTCAGAATCGAACCCCAAATGCCAAAAACCCTCCAGCGGCCCAAGTGGCACACTTTAAGGACTTCAAGTGCGCGGGACCCCTTGAGTTCAAAGGAACCACTGAACCCATCGAAGCTCAACCTTGGGTCAAGGAAATCGAAAAGGTGTTCACTAGCGCCCGAGTAAGTAATGATCAGAAAACAATCTTCGCCACTTACATGCTGAAGGGTGAAGCCAACTTCTGGTGGGAGGCAAACCAGACCAGTGCTGGAGAAGGTGTGATACCTTGGGAAGGATTTAAGAAAATCTTTTTCGAGAACTATTTTTCGGTTAGTATGTAGAGTCGCATGGAAATGCGATTCCTGGAGCTGAAGCAAGAAGACATGACGGTACCTCAATATGCCGCAAAATTCAACGATCTGGGGAGGTTTGCGCCTCACCAAGTCGACCCTGAGGAGAGAAAAATGAGGAGGTTTGAGCAGGGTCTCAAACCATGGCTATATAGCAGACTCTCAGTGTTACAGACGAATAGCTTCGCGACTCTCCTGGAGAAAGCTATAATCACTGAGGGCGGAAGTGAGGCCTTGATGAAATTTAACAAGGAGAAAAAGAAGAAGAATGAAGGTGGGAATCGTGGGGAAGGTAGCAGCAGTAGTGGTGCAAACAAGAGGAAGTGGAATAATAACAACAGTAACAGCAACAAATTCAATTCGGGAAACTCTAGGGGAAAACCAGGGGAAGCAAAGAGGATTACTGAGGCATGCAAGGAGTGTGGGAGGAATCATTCGGGGGCATGTCTAAAAAGGAAGAATATCTATTTCAACTACGGGCAGGAAGGGAACATCTCTCCTAATTGCTCTGCACCAAAGAGAAATGGATGCTTCAACTATGGAGCATTGGATCATCGGGCAAGGAATTGCCCAAAGAAGAACACAGTAGGAGGAAATGGAGGAAAGGGACCAAGCAGTGGGAATCTCACGATTAATGGACCACCAACTCAGAATTGACCAATAGCAAGGACTTTCAACATGACGGTTCAGGATGCGATCGCATCCAGGGACGTGGTTTCAGGTATCATTCTGATCAATGATATATCTGCTTACATATTATTTGATTCAGGTGCTACTTGGTCCTTCGTATCGCATGAATTCTCCCAACGATTAAACTTACCTCAGGAAGAATTAAAATATCCTATGAACATAGAAGTTGCTAATAAGGAAATGATTCCTGTTAGCCATGTCTATAGAAATTGTGTTATAGACATCAGGGGATATAAGTTACCCGTGGATTTAATTCCAATTCAATTAGGAGAATTTGATGTAATTCTAGGAATGGATTGGTTATTTAACCATGGAGCGATGATTGATTGCCAAAAGAAGTGTATAAACCTTAGGACTCCAGATCAGTCTAAGGTAGCATTCGTCGTGACACTTAAGTTGTCTGACGATGATGCAAGCGAGGAAGTTACTAAGAAAGGGATGTGTAGGATATTTAGCCCATATCGTCGATACGCAGAAAGCAGGGATAGAGATGGGACAGATACCAGTAGTGAACGAATTTCTAGATGTATTTTCAGGGGAATTGCCAGGACTTTCGTCGGATCGAGAGGTTAAATTCGTTATAGATTTAGTACCGGGAACGGCACCGATTTCGAAAGCCCCTTACAGAATGGCACCGACAGAAATGAAGGAGCTGATGGTATAGTTGTAGGAGTTATTGGATAGGAAGTATATTCAACCGAGTGTGTCTCCTTGGGGAACACCAATTTATTTGTGAAAAAGAAGGATGGATCGATGAGACTATGTATCGACTATCGAGAGTTGAACAAGGTGACGATTAAGAACAAGTACCCGTTACCTAGGATAGATGATATGTTCGATCAACTGAAGGGAGCAAAATATTTTTCCAAGATCGACTTGAGGACGGGATATCACCAGTTAAAGGTGAGGAAGGAGGATGTACCTAACACAGTGTTCAGGACACGTTACGGTCACTACGAGTTCCTAGTGATGTCGTTCGGGTTAACAAATGCGCCAGCAGTATTTATGGATATGATGAATCGGGTATTCAAGTAATATTTAGATAAATTCGTAGTTGTGTTCATAGATGTTATCCTGATCTATTCCAAGACTCAGGAAGATCATGCTGAACACTTAAGGTTAGTGTTGGAGGCGTTGAGGAAGGATAAGTTATACGCAAAATTCTCGAAGTGTGAATTCTGGTTGGAGAAAGTTCAATTTTTGGGTCATGTGATCGACAAGGACGGAATTTCTGTGGATCCAGCAAAGGTGGAAGCGGTTCAGAATTGGGAACAACCAAAGTCATCGACAGAATTAAGAAGTTTCTTAGGACAGGCAGGCTATTACAGACAGTTTATCCAAGATTTTTCAAAGATAGCGGGAACGTTGACGAACTTAACGAAGAAGTGTGAAGAGAGTTTTAAGGAACTCAAGAAAAGACTAAGTGAAGCACCAGTGTTGTCTTTACCTAACGATACGAGTGACTTCGTGATTTTTAGTGATGCGTCACACAAAAGACTCGGTTGTGTGCTTATGCAACATGGTAAAGTTATTGTGTATGCATCGCGTTAATTGAAGGATTACGAGAAGGGATATCCTACCCATGACCTGGAATTGGCGGCAGTAGTATTTGTCCTAAAGATATAGAGGCACTATTTATATGGTGTAAGGTGTGAAATATACACGGACCATAAAAGTTTGAAGTATATCTTCACGCAAAAGGAGTTGAATATGAGACAAAGAAGATGGTTGGAACTTATAAAGGATTATGATTGCAACATCTTGTATCATCCGGGAAAAGCGAACGTGGTAGCAGATGCACTAAGCAGAAAGGGCAGTGGTAGATTGGCAATGCTAACAGCTCAAGAGGAGTTAATTAAGGAGATGGCTAGATTGGAACTCTATATAAAAAGTCCAAGGGAGCCAGAGGGGAAATTGTTCGCAATGGAGGTTCATCCGACTCTATTGGACAAAATCAAGGAAGCACAAGGCAGCGATGAGGAATGTGTGAAGGTGATGAAAAGAATTTCAGATGGAGAAGAGCTTAAATTTAGTAGGGGGTGATGGACTATTAAGATTTGAGAAGAGAATTTGGGTGCCAGCGGTGTCTGAATTAAAGGAAGAAATCTTACAGGAAGCTCATAGCTCAAGTTACTCAATCCACCCGGGAAGCACAAAGATGTATCAGGATCTCCGCCAACATTATTGGTGGCCCAATATGAAAAGAGAAGTTGCAGAGTGCGTCAGCAAGTGTTTAACATGCCAACGAGTTAAGGCGGAACATCAAAAATCGAGAGGGTTACTTCAACCTTTAGAAATTTTAGAATGGAAGTGGGAGCATATCACGATGGACTTCATGGTAGGACTTCCAACTACGCTTACGATGTAGTATGGGTGATCGTTGATCGATTGACCAAGTCAGCGCATTTCTTGCCAATCAGGATCAGATATACCTTGGATTAGTTGGCAAAGCTTTATATTAAAGAGATTATTTCCAGGCACGGGGTAGCTGTATCAATTGTGTCAAATCGCGATCCGCGGTTCACAGCAAATTTCTGGAGAAGTTTTCAAGAACGCATGGGAACGCAACTGAGGTTGAGCACGGCATATCATCCTCAAACAGATGGGCAGAGCGAGAGAACTATTCAAACGTTAGAGGACATGCTAAGAGCATGTGTTATGGATTTTAAAGGGAGCTGGGATGACCACCTACCGTTGGTGGAAATTGCATATAACAACAGTTATCACGCAAGCATCGGTATGCCACCTTATGAAGCTTTATATGGAAGTAAATGCAGAACGCCAGTGTGCTGGGATGAAGTGGGAGAACGACAATTGCTAGGGCCAGAATTGGTGCAACAAACTGCAGATGTGATTAAAACAATACGAGCGAGGCTAGTGACGGCTCAGGATCGACCGAAGAAATATGCAGATCAACATCGGCAACAACGAGATTTTGACGTCGCCACTTATGTGTTTTTGAAAGTGTCGCCTTAGAAAGGGAAAATGAGATTTGGGAAGAAGGGAAAACTTAGTCCCAGATTCATAGGACCCTTTGAAGTGTTGAGGCGAGTGGGTGAGGTAGCTTATGAAATAGCTTTACCTCCGGAGTTAGAACATATACACAACGTGTTCCACGTTTTAGTCTTACGGCCCTATAAGCAGAATTACAAGCATGTCATAGAGTTTGAGCCTATTCAGTTTCATTTATTAGATGTATATGTGTTGTACATATATGTGTATTTCAAGATACGTGATGAGATGTATTTAAATGGTTGGTTTAGTTTTATTTAACTATTTAAATTGATTAAGTAGGGAATTATTCTATTTATTACGTGGGATTGTATTAAATTATGACCTGGAGTTCGGAGCGGAATTTAGAGACGCGGACTGCGTATGCTAGTTCGGAACGTCGAAATTAGTCAGGATAGACTATAATCATGAAAAAGTATCACGGTTGACTTTTTGGTCAAAGTCAACCAGTTGACTTTTTCGAGAAAAAAGTCAACTACGAATTTCAGAGATGATTTTGACAAAACGGATAGTTCCACGACGTCCAGAACATCGACTTTACTGGGAACCGATATAAGTATCGAACACGTTTGGTTACGAAGGGCAAAAGGGTCGAAATGGATTATTAATTGATTTCATGATTAAAATAATATTTTAATTAAGTAGTTGCAGCAGCTGGGGGTCCACGAGACCATCAAATGGGGACAAGGGGGGAGCATGCACGTGTATTACAATATGTTGAGGGAGAGGGAGTTACACTCCTTAATAAACCTAGACTTTTCCATTTCTCTAACTCCCACTCCATACTAAATTATCTAGACTTTACCATTTCTCTAACTCCCACTCCATACTAAATTGTTTTGATAATATATACTTATGATGTATAACTAATTATGGAGAGTTGATGACCATGAAAAATCAAAAGACTATAACCTCTATATATGCAATTCATCTAAACTCGTTCTTTCTTTCCTAAAAGTTCCACCCAAGAGAGCAAATAGATAGTGCGAATGAGGGTGTGAGAGTTTGTGAGAATTCTGGAGTTTTCATAGGGGATTAATCAAGCAAGGAGAATCATTAGAGTTATTCAAACAAGAAGAATTCATCAGGGAGGTAAGCCTTGTAGTCTTTTTTTTATATTTTTGAGAAACTAGTGGAAAAGTGCATGAATAATCATGTGAAATGCTTTGTTTTAAGGTTGTAATGCCATGCAAATATTGGGTTCTGTTATGTGATGGTTAAGAAACAAAAATTCTGGTATATTACATGTTTCAAAATCGTAGAAATTCAAGGAATTCATGTATGCATGTTAAGTGTTTGATATTATGTCTCCTAGATGTCAATTTGTTCAAATCATGTTAATTTTGTGAAGTTGATTGTTGGGTTACGTACATATATGTAGGTATATGAGTTCTGGATAGTAGGAGCCTTTCCATTGCATGCTAGAATCGAGAACGTGGAGTTTTGTCGAATAGAACTAAATTAAAATCTATGACTTTTCGAGTTTTTCGAAACCTTGGATTTGTAGTTTATATGACTCGATTAGCGTATGTAATAATTTTATAAAATAGTATGTAGTATGAAGTCTCATCTGGCCCAAATTTCATTAGAATCGGAGTTATAATGATCAAGTTATGAAAATCGTAAGCAAGCATGTTCATACTAAAATCTGCAGAAAATCTGGAATTTCCAGATTTTTTCCAATTATAAAACTAGTGCTGGCACGTTTTTCTATGCAGTTGGTTTGTGGTCTTAACATGCTAGTTTCATGAATGCTATAATTTTGTAAAATACCTTGACGTATGAAGTTTATTGTGTCCAAGTATCATGGTCATACCATATGTAGATTAGTGGGAATAAAATCGCAAAAGTGGCTGCAAGAAACAAAAATTTGATGTCTTTCTTGGGACTGTTTGGATCAGTTTGTTTCGGGGGCATTTTCGTACACTGTGTTGTACTTTAAAAATTCTAGAAAAATTTGTAGTATTAAAATAAGAAGGTATGAAGGTCCTATAACAATTTGAGAATTTTTGGCCATACGGTTTGAGAGTTATGAATTTTACGGTTAAAGACACTTTTTGAGAAGATACCCGAATTACTCTTTATGTGTATGTCCAAAAATTACGAAAATTTTACTGGAAGTGCATGTGTATAACAGGAGTTAACCCTGAAAATTTCAGAATTTTTGGAGCTAATCTCGATTTATGAAAAATCTGAGAATATTTGGCTATTATGGACTATTTAAAAATAGTAGATGAATTTTAAAAATTCTGAAAAAATTATATGTTCAATGTGGGAATATATTCTACAAAATCCCAAAAAAGAAATATTTTTGGGATTGATTTGGAATTTTTTAATATAAATGATGCTATATAGATAAATGAATTTAATTATAAATGTGATGTCATAGTTATGGAAAATGAGATTTTCCGACTTTAGACCCTTAAGCATACTTTATGCAGATTTTTGGTTAGAGTTTTGGTCCGAAAAATGTCACAAATTTTTGTTTCCCAGTTTCTTTTATTTAACCACGTGGCATATTCATAGCAACATGTTAGGTAATGGAATTGTATAAATAATACGTGTGAGTTTAATCTTTTTATTAAAATAAAAGGGAACCATTACACTTCAAAGTGGTGTTCGAGAACCAAATTACTTAACGTGACACATGTGAATAGGTTACGTGAAGGGCTAGTAGATAGCAGTAATTGTAGAAGACGTAACAGGCAAGTTTTTTACCCTATTTTTCATTATGAATTAATTCAACTCTTATTCAGTTGATTGCAGTGATGGTAAGTTTGGGCTTGTAATTAATTAATCATTCGTGCAAGCTCCTTTATTGTAAAGTTCTATAACTTCAATTGTGATGCGAAACGATATTGTTGATTATTCAGTTCCTATTGCAACTGATATACTATAAAGTTCATATTCCTTCAATGAACTATATTCAAGCATGCTTTCTAGTTTTCGTTCCAGCTAGATGTTATTGATGCAAACATAGTATATTGTTTGAACAATTCAAATTCTTTGAAGCTATTTAATGTTTACCAATCCAAATTGCTTTGGTGAGGTCCCACATGAATACTAAGATGAACAACCCGAATAATCGGGCAAACAGATGTCGGGCATATAGTCCCATTTACGCTTATGCGTTTAAACTTTATACTTGTGCACAATGTAGGGTACGATAGGCTGATCACCTGGAGTACTTGCAGAGACCGTTTACAATCTATTTGATTGTTAAACCGTCTGATGGTTTTTGATGAAACAAAGTAATGTTCAGGGTATCTAACACCCCTTAGTATGCTATTGAGAACTCCAGAACTCTTATCTTGATATTCCAGCTTGTCTCTTGATATTTATTTCAACTGTTGAGGAATATTCATACTAATGCTTTTACTTCTGATGTATGTTCTTAAACTACTTTATGTACTTGCTAGGCAATTTGTGCTCATTCTTGCTTAAATCTTTCAGTTAAGGCTGATAACGCTGAGGGCTCGGGCAAGGACAAGGGAAAGTCTAAGATGAAATGATGAGAGTTATTTATGTAATAATTATATTTCTGCATATGATGTAATGTAGCGATAAACGCTAAGTTTAAGTTTCAGTTTATTAAAGGTTGTAAAGACTTGGGACTTTATTTTGAATAAGTATGTAATAGTTATTATTATTATTATTATTATTATTATTATTATTATTATTATTATTATTATTATTATTATTATTATTATTATTAGAGTTACTTAGATAGATGATGATGTATGTTGTATCGTGAACACCATGTCCTGTAATCGATGTTACACGGATTTGGGGGCGTCACAAGCACATAGTGTATCAGTATAATAATGACCCGTAATGTTATAAATGATGTGGTAAAAGTCCTCATTAGCCCGTAGTGCATTGAGGGACAGTTGTTGGCATAATCATGACCACTGGTGATAATAACGAATATCCTTGGCCCGTAGTGCATGGATAATTAGTGGATGTGATACTAATGAATATCATTAGCCCATAGTGCATGGATAATTCAGTGATGTGGATTATTTATTGAGCTGTGTTACAACGATAAAATCTTGACGATGAACTTTTAAATTATAGAAGTTAATAGATATCATGCTCTACTTGACTCTTCTAATAGATTGTTTGTTCCGCTGTGATACCCCCAAATTCGGGTACTTCATTCCCACAAGATTTGGTGTTCACTTGAAAAAAAAACCTTCATTTCTAACTACCCAACTATAATAAAATTTAACAATAAACCTTCCGATTAAAGGATTACATTAATAGGTTCAATAAAATCTCCCAGGTTATCTAACCTTTAAATACTAACATCAAGTGCGAAAAATTAAATAACTACATCACAATATTTAAAATAGAGTCTGCCAATATAAAAATCACAATTTTACAAGTCTTCAATACTTGTTCATCTTTCCTTTCCCTTTACTGGTAGTAGGTTCATCGACCTTCTCAACTTTAGTTATAATAGTTATATAAGCAAGAGTGAGCAAGCAAATGCTCACTTGAAGTGAAAATGAATAATATATCATAACAACTACCAAATGAATAGGCTCAATAGAACTGAATAATATTCTCTATCAATGATAATCAGGAACAAAATTTGAAATATATATCTGAGGGTCAAAAGTCCACGAACTGTGTCCAAAGTTATAAGTATTCTTTCAACTTAAACTTAAATTGTCATAAGACTGTAGGGACTTCTTGTACTTAGGGGGATCAGCCCTTCGTACAATGTATTGTACACAAACATCTAAACGCTTACGCGTAAGTTATCTTCTGTAATAAGGTTGTTCATCTCAATATTTAGAATACAAGTCCGCACAAAAGTAAGTTTGGTTTGCATAAGTTTCAAGGTAATTTAGAGTTTAACGAACATCAACTAAGGATTAGTTGAATCAAAAATGTAATAACAATACGCTAAGGAATAAGTCATGAATGAATCAACATTGTATATTAAGTTCATGCTTTAGAAATGAGCTAAAAGCATAAGCATTGAATAACGTAACATACCTTGCTTGAACAATATTAAGCTCAGGCTAGAATTTTGGTTTAGTAATAGAATTGAATTATTGAACATACATAATTAATAGCAAGTTGAACAATAGAAACTTGCTCAAGATAAGGGTAAATAGAACAAACTCAAAATAAAGGTTCGAGTTCAGAAACTTGCTCAATTGTAAACAAGATAAGGTAAAGAAAACTTGCATACTAAGAAACAAGTTAAAGATAAGAAAACTTGCATAGTAAGAAACAAGTTAAAGACAAGAAAACTTGCCTTGCGTGTAAGCTAAACCATAATAATTCGATTCACAATATCCTATACACATGTCATTATGACATCATTAGTTACTACATATACTCTGTATACAATTAAGTATCTATTTCATGTATGGATTGGTTTTAATCACATAGTCAAGTCACATTAGTAATGTAATAACAAAACTCGTTAATTGTTAATAATATTCTCATTCTTAGTACTATAATACCAAAATCATATCTTAACAGTCATAATATTGCACCTTATCAACAATTACAGATTTTGTGTAATAAAAACAAACTTTCTGGCCACACTGCTAACCAGCGCTGCGGCGCGGTGCTGGCACTGCAGTGCGAGGCACATGCATGTGATAGGCGCTGTGGTGCGAGACTTGGCGATGCGGTGCTACGACGCTAGAACCGGCGCTACGGCGCTGAATCTCAGTTCCAGGAAACGCGAGCATAGGCAAAGCCAAATTTAACCAACTAGAAACCAATTTAACCTGTATAACTTACATAGATTTCACATAAACATAACTGAAGGTCTCTAGCATGTTTTTACCCATATAGATATCATGAACATCAAATTTAAAACCTTTGATTTCCATGTTTTATACAAAAACTCCATTTTTGTGACCTCCTTAACAAAATTAACACTGTGATCACCATTGTACACCAAATTAACTTATTCAAACTACGTTCTCTTCGTTACTTACTAAATTAATACAATTAAGGCTCAATTTACCTATTAGTTCACAATCAACTATCAATTTTGGTACTCCTACAAGCCATGTTATACACATATTCACTGTAAAACTATTTTCTTTCTTTTTAAACGTAAATGGTACACTAAATCCTTATCTAGATGTTAGTTATAGCATCACAACTACACATAAGCACAATTAACACTTTATATAACAACAATTCATCAATTTTGAATTCACAAAGACTTTGAAATTCATGAACACAAAACATACATATATAATATTAAGCTTACGAAAGTATACCTTCAATTGCTTGGATAGTCCTTGCTAACCACATAGAATTTCTTTGGAAATCTCAGAAACCTCTCCCAACTCTTTCTCAAGCTCTCTCAATTTCTCTATATTCTTCTTCTTTTTCTCTTAAGCCAATGCCAGACCCTTTTACGTAACATAAACTAAGACCAACGCACAAATAAACTAAACATCTAAAACCGACGTTTTAATAAGTATAGTAATAAATTATTAGTTATAAATATATTTTATTTATTATTTTGATTTATTTTATTTATATTATTTATTATAATTCAAATTCAAAAGTCATAAGGCTATGTTTGGCAAAACGCTTTTAAAAATAAAGACTTCATATCTTTAAGCCTTGTTTGGCAAAATTAAATTAAACTCTTTTAATTTATTTAATAACTCATTTATGGTATAGTTTATTGTCACACTTTTATTACCAAATTAAATAAAATATACAATAATTCATTTAATCCCTATCAACTCTCTAATTTAATTATTAAATTAAATTAGAATATTATCTCATAATAATTAATTTTCTTAACCCATAAATTATTTATTTAACAAATAAATAATCAAATCACATCAAATTAAACAAATATTTTATTCAACAATAAACACATTAATTAAAATATTTATATAATTCAGTAAATATTTAGAATTACAATTTAAAATTTTGGATTGTTACATCTTTCCCTCCTTACAAGGATTCTGTCCCCAGAATCACAACTCAAACAAATCATTCAAACATATCATTTGTCACATTCTTCCCTTCTTACAAGGATTCTGTCCCCAGAATCGAAGACACGGATTAAACAAATAATTCAGGATAATTTTTCATCACTTTATCTTCGAATTCCCACGTAGCTTTTTCAGCATTGTGGTTTCTCCATATCACCTTCATAGAAGGTAGTACTTTATTCCTAAGCACATGTTCTTTTCTGTCAACTATATGGATAGGAACTTCCTTATAAGACAAGTCCTTATCGAACTGTAATGGTTCGTACTCGATCACATGCTTGTAATCGGGTTTATACGATCGTAACACCGAAACATGAAAAATATTGTGAACGTATTCCAACTCTGGAGGTAGAGCTACCTCGTAAGCCACCTCTCCTACTATTCGCAACACCTCGAAGGGTCCAATAAATCTCGGGCTTAGCTTTTCCTTTTTACCAAAATGAATTTTCCCCTTCCAAGGAGAAACTTTTAAGAACACGTAATTTCCTACGTTGAATTCACAATCTTATCTGTGTTGATCAGCATACTTCTTCTGACTGTCTTGAGTAGCTACCAATCTTGTCCTGATGAGTTTGACAATCTCAGCAGTTTACTGTACCAGTTATGGTCCTAATAGTTGACGTTCACCGACTTCATCCTAGCACAGTGGAGTTCTGCATTTTTTGCCGTACAATGCTTCGTAAGGCGGCATGTCGATGCTTGCATGGTAACTGTTGTTGTAGGCGAATTCTGCCAATGGTAAATGTTCATCCCAGCTCCCTTTGAAATCCATGATGCATACTCTGAGCATATCTTCCAACGTCTGGATTGTTCATTCGCTTTGGCCATCTGTTTACGGATGGTATGCCGTACTCATTCTCAACTGTGTTCCCATGCATTCTTGTAGTCTCTTCCAGAAGTTTGACGTGAATCACGGATCTCTATCTGACACAATTGACACTGGAACTCCATGTCTCAAAACGATCTCTTTAACGTACAACTTTGCCAACTGATCAAGACTGAATCTAATCTTTATTGGCAAAAAGTGTGTTAATTTCGTCAATCTGTCCACTATCACCCAAATCGCATCGCATCCTCTCTGAGTAGTTGGAAGACCCACCACAAAATCCATGGTGATGTGTTCCCACTTTTATTTCGGTATTTCTAACGGTTAAAGTAATCTGCTTGGTCTCTGATGCTCGGCCTTGACTCTTTGACATGTCAAGTATTTTGCGACACATTCTGCAACATCTCTTTTCATGTTTAGCCACCAAAAATGTCGCCGCAAATCTTGATACATTTTTCGTACTTTGCGGATGAATCGAATATCTTGAGTTATGAGCTTCTGTCAAGATTTCTTCTTTAATAGCCAGTACTGCTGGAACCCAAATTCTTTCCTCGAATCTTAGCATTCCTTTGGTATCAACCTTGTATTTCACTGCACTACCTTCAACCACTCTTTCTTTGATTTTTCCACATTTTCCATCTTGTAGTTGAGCATTCTTCACTTTGTCCACTAAAGTTGAACTAGCTTCCATCTGGAACAATCTTTCATCTGATTCTTTCGAAAGTTTTATTTCTAACTCTAACCCTGCCATCGCTGAGATAAGCTCCTCTTGGGTGGTTAATGGCATCAACTTTTCCTGACCTTTCCTGCTCAAAGCATCACCAACCACATTTGCTTTGCCTGGGTGATAAAAGATCTCACAATCGTAATCTTTTATTAACTCCATCCTTCTCCTTTGACGCATGTTCAGGTCCTTCTGTGTGAAAATATACTTCAGACTCTTATGGTCTGTATATATCTCACATTTCTCTCCATAGAGATAGTGTCTCCATATTTTCAGAGCAAATACTACCGCAGCCAACTCTAAATCATGAGTCGGGTATCCTTTCTCATAGTCCTTCAGTTGCCTTGATTTATACGTAATGACTTTGTCGTTCTGCATAAGGACACACCCTAATCCTTTATGTGATGCATCACTATACACCATAAAGTTTCCTATATTATCTGGTAATGACAACACAGGTGTCACACTTAACTTCTTTTTCAAGTCTTGAAAGCTCTCTTCACACTTCTCCGTCCAAACAAATTTTACAGCTTTCCTTGTCAAATTTGTTAATGGGGTGAAAATCTTAGAAAAGTCTTGAATAAACATTCTATAATAGCCGGCCAGTCCCAAGAAACTCCTCACCTCCGATTGTGTCTTTGGTTGTTCTCAATTAATTACGGCATCAATTTTTTATGGATCCACTGAAATCTCATCTTTATCAATCACATGTCCAAGAAATTGTGCATGTTCTAGCAAGAATTCACACTTAGAGAATTTCTCGTACAACTTTTCCTTTCTTAGCGTCTCCAATGTTAAACGTAAATATTCCACGTGTTCCTCTTGAGATTTGGAGTACACCAGAATATCATCGATGAATACCACCACAAAGTTATCTAAGAATGGTTTAAACATCATGTTCATCAAATCCATGAATGCAGTAGGGGCGTTGGGCAAACCAAAAGACATCATCAGAAACTCGTAATGTCCATACCGAGTTCTGAATGCTGTTCTAGGTACATCCTCCTTCCTTACCTTTAATTGATGATAACCACTTCTCAAATCTATTTTTGAGAAGTATCTAGTTCAATTGGTCAAACAAGTCATCTATTCTTGGCAACGAATATTTATTCTTAATAGTGACTTTGTTTAATTCCCTATAATCAATGTAAAGACGCATTGACCCATCCTTCTTCTTCACGAATAACACCGGTGCTCCCCACGGTGATACACTCAGCTGAATATTTTTCTTATCCAACAGCTCTTGCAACTGTACCATCAGTTCCTTCATCTCTACAGGAGCCATTCTGTACGGGGCCTTCGATATGGGATCGGAGCAGTTCCTAGTGCCAAATCAATAACGAACTCGATCTCTCTGTCAGGCGGAAGTCCTTGCAAATCCTCCAGAAACACATCTACAAATTCTCTAACCACTGGTATCTCTTCCAGTTTCACACCCTTCCTCTGAGTATATACTATGTAAGCTAAATATCTCACACAGCCTTGACTCAATAACTTCTTGGCCTGCATAATCATCAGACATATCGCATGTCTAAGCGATTTTGCTACCATAGAAAACTACCTTTGACGAAGTCATAAGGTTTATACATTTCTTTTGGCAATCAATTATCATTCCATAATTGAATAGCAAATCCATTCCCAATATAACATCAAACTCTCCAAGTTTAATCGGGATTAAATCTACTATCATGACATTCCCCTTAATATTCACCCTACAATTCTTGTATACGAACCTAACAGGAATCACCTCCCTATTCGCAATTTTTATGTTAAGATTAATGTTCCACGTGTTCTTCTTGAGGTTAGGATTGCCTATTCTTCGCTAGGCAATCCTAACCTCTTAGCAAACTCATCAGATATAAACGAGTAAGTAGCACCCAAATCAAATAATACATAAGCATCTATATCATTGATTTGGATAATACCTGACACAACATCTTTTGATTGTACAACATCGTGCACAGTCATGTTGATGGTTCTGCATGTGGGCCTATTTGATGACGTTGGTCCAGCAATGGTCAATGTACCTCCACTACTACTGTGATGTCCCTAAATTTGGGTATCTTCCAACCCGATATATGGTGCTACATGGTGCTACAGTTCACACATACATTCAATTGAAAAGCCTCAAAAGAACGAATATGTCTTTTATATATTCCAAACAATATTACCATTCCCCAGGTTCTTTATAACCATTACATGTGTTCTTGTCATAATATCAAAAAATAACAACATTCACCTATACTATTACAAAGGTAATCTATAGGTTCGCCTTAGCCTTCCCTTTATCTCTACCGAATCCTTCGGTCCGTTCGGTCTTAGCTGCATTCATATGGTTCAAGCAAGAATGAGCATAACTAGCTCAGCAAGTATGACAATCTCAATAAACATCATGTTTGAAACATAGGAATCGTATATCTTCAATAACTGAACAATAGTTATGAAGTACTATCGATAATTCAAAATAGCACTTCTTTTGCTTTAAAACATTTCACAATAAACAATATTCATTAAACATCAATATTGGTCCAAGACCTTGAGCATTTCAATCTTTCTTTGAAAAGGACAACCTGACACCAAGTCCGTAAGTTCGGCATATCTTACGAGCACGTCTAGGTGATCAGCCTATAGTACTCTATGTTGTACAACACTACTTTCATTAAATGTATATACGTTTAAGCTTTGGCAACCTCACGTGCCTGTCATTTGACGACAAAACATTTGTTATGAATACTCAGTCTTCCTTTGAAAACCATACCAAAATAGTTTGGCAAAACTTAACAACATTGATAGATTATAAGAAATCTATAAAACACCTTAAGTCTAGCCAAAGGAATTGGCTTCGACTTCATCATACATCAATTCATGTGTAAGGTTCATGAATTACAAAGCTTGTCCAAAGAATTTAGACAAGGGTCAGAATACTTGCCTTTAGCGTCTTCTATCGTTAATACAAATTCCCTTTGATTCTTTAAGGATTCTGCAATACATGATCACATAATATACCACATTAGGTCATATATAATCAAGTAAGGTCACTACTATATCTTACCCTTCTTCTCAATCTAATCATGCTTTAGATTGTTTAACATTCGTTACGGTCTATCTTATTACATTGTTTATTACATTTACATAATCATTCATCAACATTTAGTTGTGTTCTAATCATACTTAAGGATGTCATTTCAAGTTAATTAGATAAGTAATTCATTACTACTTAGCTTCTCCTTTCTTTATACCCTTAAGCCTTCTTCTCTGCCT